>JBAMAX010001282.1:0-544097 GCA_037043745.1 Chymomyza amoena
TCGAGATTCTTATATAAGCAAAGAAAAGCAGAGGTATGTATGAGAGCATGTGATCCGAGCGAGTCTGAATATATTAGAACAGATGAGTTGACAGTTTATAGTTTATTATTGCTATGTTTAATATGCATCACTTTTATTATATGCTGAAAGAAAAACTGTAAGATACCTGCCAAGCAGCTTTTAAAATACAATTTTAAATACTAATCAAACAGTATGAAAATAGGCTATTTGATGTTTAAAGTATATATAGTAGTCATCTGTTAAGCTGAATGTTAAACGGTCATAATTAAGCGCTAGATGTAGATGCTCTTCGGCATATTATACTACTGTCAACAAAATAAATGTTATAGTGGCCGTCTGTTGTTTGAATGTTAAACGTTCATAATTTCTGAATATACCTGTCCAAAGTGTATATCTTCGACGTACTATACGACAAAATGGAATACGGCCGAAAAAAGAAGTTGAGTGTCGACGAATCACCGGGAACGATCCGTCCTTCGCAAGTTCTTCACCTTCCGCTTGATTTTCTGGTAACCACGCATATAAGATTCAGATTTATAATAATTCGAAGTCTAATGGATCGTTATCAGCAACGTTTACTTGTTGAGGGGATGAGAACAACAAGGTGGAGTTTTCGTCAAAAAAAATCCTCAAATACGGACTGAAGGCCACGCCAAAAATATTTTTACAAGAGTGCAGCTTCTAACTTTTTTGTTTGGTATACACATTTGCCCAATTTGGTGTAAAATATTAACGAACTACAATTAACAACAAACTTTTGGCGCACTTATATGTTCACAAATATATTGGTCAGATTGGTCCAAAAATAAGAAAGTCAAAATTTGGACAAAATGAAATTATATGATTTAACATATTGTGCATTTTGAAAAAAATATTTTCAACACAAATTATGGGATTTTGTTGTTGAAATCATTTTAGTCGAAAACTTTCAAGATAATTACATGTCATCCAACATGAAATTTTCATCACTCATTACAATTAGACGAGTTGTAAAACTTTTTATTTACATATCGAGTATATACAATCGTCAATTTTCGTCACCGTATTATATTCTTAATTTGATATTGATGTTAAAGTTTATAGTTTTATATATTTACAGCACCAATTTTCATGATTTGAAATCCAAGAATATCATGTTGTTAATGACATCAAATGAGGCAACAGACATTTTTAATATAAATTAAAAAATAATGATTTTAGAGATGATAAGAAAATAATTTTAAGATTTACAAATTAATTATTCATCGAAAGTTAATTATAAAATATTGTGCAATAAACCATTGCAATTTTTTAATTTCTTAAAATAATTTCATACCTAAATACATTTTTTGGTTGTACATTTTAGGAGATGAATTTATATGATACTTTCACAGTTAATATATACAAATAAAAATATAAATTTTGACAAAAAATTGTAAAAATTTACCATGTGATTTTTTAATATTTTAATGAATTAAAGAGCTACTGAAAATGATTACTTTAAAATCCAGATTATCAGGAAGAAGCTGAATTGTTTGGTCATCTTTGCAACGCTCATTGTTTAAATTGTTTTGGCTACATAGCCCCAAAACCATCAATATTTGATATAGACTATTTTTTTAATGTATATGAATGTTATCATTTGTGTATATATTTCACCTAACTATTTTTTAAATTAAGAAATTTTTTTTTTGTTTCCTTTTTTAAATTTTAATTGTATCTTGTTCTGGATTATCCATATCTTAAAAAAATCGAATATGTGTAAAATTTCATCCAATTTTAAAAATTATTATGAAATGTAAGATTTTTGGCCAAAATATTAGCATCCGGGCCCACAGTGCAGTGACCAGGATAGTAATGATAATGATGGGTTTTCCACTTTATCTTTCAGAAGCTTAAATTATTAAAATTAAATTTTGTTTGGAATGTCGTCCTAAATAAACCACGAATCTATTCAACATCTTTCGTTAATTTTATTAATTGCTCTATCAGTTGCCTTTCTTTGTTCTCAATTCTCTATGAAAATTACAGATTTAACATCCAAGACCTCTGGGATAGTTATGGAAATATGGAATGGATAACCCACCCTATATACAAACATGCAAAAGGTGAAATGAAGGATTTTCCACTTGTGCATTAGAAGCTGAAAAGTAAAAAAATTATTAAAATTAAATTATGTTAGGAATGTCCCATTAAAACTAATCTCCACGAGTCCAATTTAACATCCTTATCACATACAATATTTAAATTTAGTTTTATTTTATTGTATTATTTTTCCATCCACTCATGTTATGTAGATAACAAATTAAACAGACAAGATTGCTGGCATATACAGCCCTTGCAATACTTGTTATGGAAATATGGAATGGATGACCCACCCTATACATATACGCATATGACCAATAAAATGAATAACATAATGGTTTTTTCGACTTTTTGTAGTTGAGAGACTGTTAAAATTTTTAAATTATCAAAATTAAATTATGCTAGGAATGCCGCCTTAAACATCTCCCGAATCCATATTTAACATCTTCCATCGTTGATGCTTTATATAAAGTTTCATTTTAGTTGTATCTTTTAATTACTTATCCTCTGTGAACATTGTAGATTAAACAGCCAAGACTGCTTGGATACTCCAGCCCTGGCAAAACTAGTTATGGAAATATTTTTGTCTCTATGAAAACCCCTTTGATGCTCCTGACCGGCCCTGTCTGCAATTGCTTTGCATATCTTTGCGAGACAAACTGCAAAGCATTCCATTCCATTTCGTTCCCCTGTTGCCGGTTTTGTGTACAGTCTCACTCTTTGCTGTTTTTGCAACTTTGAGCAGCAATTGCATGTAAAACAATTAATCAAGTTGGCCAACAACAATGCATCATTGTTAAGAGAGGGGGGCGGCGGTTTGAGGACACAGTCAATGTTCGTTGTGAGTTCTGTTGCCCTTTGGTTTTTGTGCGTGTGTCGGAGGGGAGGGAAGGGTTTTTGTGTACATGGCTTTTAGCTAAAGCATTGAGTTGGCCAAATGCAAGAACTAACACGTCGACTACTACAACTACAACAACAACAACAAGTCCGAGAGCAATGTTTGGCCATCATTAATTTGTTGGCCAATTGTTTGCTAGAGCTGCCTTGTTGGCCAACCGTCAGTTACCAGCCAAAGTTGCTCAATGTTTACACACTCACATACACACACACACACTCAGACACACACTCATACTAACACACACTTAGTGTGCATAACTATTTGCCTTTGTCATTTGGCAATTTTCTACACGAAAACACATCAATTTGTGCGACATTTTTATTGTATTAGATTCTAGATTCTATTGGAACATTTTCTAATATTAATTGTTTTTCTGTGCTAACTCAAGTTGAAGCCAACTTTTTTGAAGGGGGTCTTTGCGGGGACGCAATTTTTGCTCTGCACAATTAATTATAATAAATCATTTGTTTTGTTATGTTTGCACAAAATCCAAGAAATAGTCAAATCAAGTACCAGATTGTTACATTAGGATTAGCCGGATACTTAAAATGTACTTTATATGAGTATCATAAAAAATAGAAAATCAATTGAAAGCATTACGTTACTTTAGAAGAATCTGTTTAAAATGTAAAGAGAGCCTATCATTTGTATGAACCTTTTTTTTCTGTGGAAGGAAGTGCTATTCATCAAGATGAGAAGTCTGATAAGAGAGAAGGATACAATGGAAACCAGTAAGCTCTGGTATAAAAAATAAAATGATGCACTTTTGAGAGCAGATGACACATTAGTAAACAAACAACAAGAAATCGTACAGGCAATAAAAAGTCTGAAAACAACAAATCGCCAGGTTACAAAAGAATCCAGGCTGAAAAAAAGAAAGCGTTCCTTGAGCACACGGCAAAAAAAAAAATCCCACTATTCAACTCTATATGGGCGGAAGAGAAGATCCCTGAGGATTGGTCGTGCTAGGTCCTGTGGTCCTTCCAAAGAAAGGCGGTCTTTCCCAATGCAAAAACTATCGTGGAATCATGCTTCTTATCCATCACGTCAAAAGTACTGTCCAGTATCATCTTAAGCCGCATCAAACCAAAAATCGATCAATCGCTAAGGAAATAGCAAACGGGATTTCGCCCACGTCGATCACGTATTGACCAGATCAGCACCCCGCGCATTATAGTTGAACTGATGGATCGAAAGTGGCAGTCGACTCTTCAACTTGTTTTCGTTGATTATAGCGCTGCCTTTACCGTAGAATGCAAAAAAAAAAAAAAAAAAAAAAGCTTGATCCAGATGTGTTCCGGAGAAGTTTATACTTAACCAAATCACAATATGCGCATTTTCAGGTGCAGAATGTCCACAATGTCGAGCTCGGGATAGCATCCCAACTAGCAGGTTGCGGCGATCATTTTCACCGACCTTTCCGATTGCACATGATGACATTCAGACATGCCCATTCAAAGGGAAACAAGGAGGCATCACTGGAACTAGAAGATCTTGTGCATGTGCGGATGATATCGTCATTGTCAGAAACATCAAGATATGCAAACATAACTAGATGATCTGTGCGCCGAGTCGGGAAAAAAAAAAAAAAAAAGCCGCCATAATATCCAAAAAAAAAAAAAAAAAAAAATATATATTGGCAAAAAAAAAAAAAAAAAAAAAAGCATATGCGCAAAAAAAAAAAAAATTGAATTCGTCATAAATACCTTTTCAAACCAAAATGAGGTTATTTAAATCAAACGTCACCTCAGTTCTGCTTTATGGATGCGAGACCTGTCTTGGAACCGACCTCTACAGGAAAAAATCCAAAGTCTGTATAAATAGATGTCTCCGGCGTATCTAAGGTGTGGTAGCCAAACGTCATCAGTAATACCGATCATATTTAAAGTGCAACCTTGGAACCCATGGCCAACACTATCAAGTTTAGAAATGGAGAGATAGGCCACACACTGCAGAAAGATGCGAAGGAAGTTTGCCGTCAAGCCTTTATCTGAAAAACCAAGGAAGCCGCAAAAGGGGCCGCCCAAAAAAAAAAAAAAAAAAAAAGCTATAAAAAGAAAAAAAAAAAATGTGGAAATCATGGAACGAGAAAAAAAAAAAAAAAAAAAAAAAAAAAAAAGGAAAGTGCTTTATTGAGGCCCTAGTTTCCAACCGGAGATAAAGGAATTAATGATGATAATGATGATACTATAATAGTAACTTTCATATTTAAATTTATATTATCAATATTATTATTTTTTATTGCACTATTCATAATACGATATTTATTACCGCGCCCAGGTTTTATCTCAACGGACCTGAGTGTAACATATCTCAAGGTCACCCGCGCTCAATTTCACCGTTACCCATGTTTGCTTAGAGTGACCAGAATGCAATAATAGTTTTTCCAAATGTTACACTTGTCCATGCATCCTAGATAGCCCACTAGACTATGTCCCAGAGCTTGGGGGTCCTAATCCCCTAATTTTTCCAGTCTATCTACCCTTATCTCTTACTCCCATTATAATGGGATTAAATTATCGGTATCACAACGCCTATTTCATGGCCTAAGTTGGTACGCTAAGTCCGCAGCCCTAACTTGCCAATAATCGTCCAAATTATTTTTCGAATTATACGATTCATGTGGCTTGAATATAAAGTCAAAAATCCATTACAGTTGATTTCCTCAATTTTATTCCCAATACATATGTTATATTTATCTGCTCCCATACTAGAGAACCCGGTAGATGAAATACACTGGAATTGCTTAATGAAGTCTTGACAGAAGCAGTCGATGTCTGACTTTTAGCGAAATAGCAAGATTTTTGGCTATCGGTCACTCGCGCCGATAATTTGAATCGTAAGGATATCGTAATACCTTTTATATAGAAGGAAACCCTACTAAAAGCATGACGAAGTGCAAGATCTGACACCGAATTGAAAGAAGAATAAATAAGTCCGAAATCTTAGAATAAGTCTAAAATGAAATTGGGAAGAAGTAGAATAAAAGTTATCAACTGCTAAACCAAATAAAAAGATTTCAAAGGGCGGAAGGATTTTTCCTTTTGGTAAGTTTATATAATATAAAAATACATTTTTTAAATATTATATTGCTAAAATTTAATTTAAAAGCGACTCCCAGAGAATAGCTTGAAAAAAATAGAACCATGACTAACAAATATTTGCAATATTTTGGAATGTGAACTTAAGTTTTCATAAATAAATATAAAATGTGCACTTTTTGGACTAAAAGCAGAAACTCACTTAATTTATACATTTAAAATAAAATGGAGTTCGATGAAAAGCTTTTGTAGAGGCTCCTGAGTCAGAGGAGAACTGCAAAAAAACAAATTTATTTTAAATTATTTATTTTAGTCATAACAATACTATAACTAATAACATTACGGTAACAATAACTACACTGAAACAAATTTTATATTATACAAATTCTTCGATTTTAAAGCTATTGAACCATTTTCGTACATTCCCATATCCATATCAATCAATCACAATCAAATGTTCCTAAGACATCCAATTAATGTTATATTGTAAATCTGCTCAGCTTAAGTTTCCTCAAATCTTTCAATAAACTGCTATTGCAGCATAATACCATATTGCACATACCCAAAATACCTCATTTGTGGCATAAAGTACTTTCATTTAGATCAACTAAATATAAACGCAATATTGGGGTGCTCTCTATGCAATCCTTTGTGCCTTTACTGAAAGTAGGCCAAGCCGTATGCTTATCTTCCTGAACATCCGATGAATAACCACCATCAAGACACTTGTAACACTGTAACTGTAACGACAAGTGAGCTGCAAGTTCGCAAATAAGGCAACCTGAGACCTCTCCTAACCAAAACAGTTGCAACAATGCATTAAAACAGACACATCAATTTGCATATAATTCACAACCGCCGCGCCGAGGCACGTCCAATGTGTGTAGAGCACAAATTGAGCATCGGAGGTACAACCGAACGAATTTGGGGGGGACTCCTCAAAGTACATAACTGCTTCCAAAATGCAGTGCCGTGCTAATTTAATTAGCTGCCACTGCAACTGCCACTTGCCACGTTTAGCAGCCCTGGCAAAGGCAAATCCAGGGGCAGGCAAAGGCAAAGGTAAAGGCATAGCAAAGTTCTGAAGCAGCCGCATCAGTTGTCGCAAACTAATTGAAATTACGGCAGTAATAAACGAGCACAAGTGTCTTTAGAAGTGCACTGAGAGAAATTGGGAAGGGATAATGATTTAATATAAAAAGTGTTAAAGTGTTAAGTAAAAATTTACGAGAGACTAATAATTTTTAGTGTAGTTAACATTTGAAACTAAAAGGAGTTAAAAAGAGACCCAATTTTTATATGTCTTGCTTACATAAAAAAAATGTAGTGACGTCATCGCGCTAGGAGGTCTTTGCATATTTATCTTGCATTTTTATATTTAAAACGGTAACGGATAATTTCAAAATGGCGGTTGGTTAGATTGCGCTAGGAGATTTTTGCATATTTTTGTAGAATTTTTTTTATTTAAAATGCTTTTTATGGGGGAGCGAATTGAGGAGTTGGAAAAACTTTCGATCTACATAATACACCAAAAAAAATATATTTTAGTACAAATTTGATTTTACGATTACCATTCATATCTTATGAATATAAAATGTTTGTACAAGTTTATAATTTTGGGAGTAACGAATATTTTAGAGACAAAAGAAGATAATAAAAATACCTAACTTTGATATCTTTCCTATCTACAATGGTGATTATTTTCTGTCATCATTTTTTTGAAAAGTTGATGCATCACATATTAGTAGGTTTGGCATATTTTGTTTGATATTTCATATAAAAGGCTTCGAATGGGGAGAGTTATACAACAGGGGAAAAGCGTCCGAGGTGCTTTAAAATAAGGTCTACAAAATGTAAATATTATTTATATTTCAAAAAAATAACATTCAATTTTTTTAATTTTAAACTTTGCTGATTATGTTTGCTATTGAAGATTAAAAGTACACTACTGAAACATAGATTATTCAAGTATTACACAGAGAAAACAAAAACGCATGCTAAAATGAAGTTCGAATGAGCTTGATTTTAGAAATTAATTTATTCAAAAATACTGCAATAAGAATATTGTACTAAATACAAAATCCCAAGGCATTCAATATCCCATTAATGTCACATCTTTTATCCGTATGGCGAGCAATTCGATTATTATCTATCACGCAACAGAAGAATTATCAACAACTCACGTATCGTATTAGATATCAAGTTCAGCTGCATTTTATACATCAACAAAATATTTGTATCTTTTTGTAATCCACACGACAACTTCGACGTCGTGCAGGTGTTATGTTGATTGTAATTATTATTTATTTATTCATTCTCAACCATCGGTCATGTGATTGCATTTTAACGCATACAGTGATTTCAATTTGGGTTTTTTTTGTATTAAAGGTGAATTATGTGCGAGTGTTGTTAGACATGTTTGATGAAAATATGAGCTAAGCGAAAAGTTGTATAAAAAAGTGGGAGAAAAACATCTAATCGTCCGATTGGTTTAAATTTGGTCCGTAGTATCCGACGACGCCACTGATTCTAATCTGAGGTTATTTTTTTGCTCTATCTCTTCTCGTTTAGAAGTTATGGCCATTTGAAGTTAAAAGCATCAACTTTGTCCGATTGGTCAAATTGGTCCTATTGAAGCTGACGACGATTCGAAAAAATGTGTTTTTTTGTCATCTTTTCTTGTTGAAGTAGGGTTACATTTGAAGCAGTGACGAATTTATCCGATTGGCTTAAAATTTGTTCAATTCAATTCTGTCAGTGGCATCATAACTCCCGAACGCATGCAGCATTTCAAAAAAAAAAAAAAAAAAAAAAGAAATGTTATGTGCGAGTGTTCGTAGACATATTTGATGAAAATCGCTGAGCTGGGCGGAAGCCAGGAGGAAAGGAGAATGCAAAAAAAGCACCGATGACTCTGAACAAAAATTGGTACCTTAACAAGAATCATAAATATAGTGTTATATATATATAATAAAGTCTACATTTAACCTAACATACCTAAAAAGTATGAATTAAAAAATTAAATTAAAAATTTAAAAACCTCGAATTAATAATTTTGCATTTAAAAAGTAAAAATAATAAAGAAGTTAACTGTTGTCAATTCTAAAAAATACGTCGTGTTGGGGACTGCTCCTAAAACTAACAATTTAAATACAAGATCATCATAGCCAAAGACAATAACTAAAACTACCGTATAGGTACATTTGAAAACTTTATAGAATTACTTGAAAAATTCGAAGAAAATGACCGTCAACGACGTCTGCCTCGCGTGTCCCCCACCACGTATTTTTTGAATATACACGGTATTCTCTTATTATTTTTTACTTTTAAATGAAAATTACTGTTCAGTTTTTAAAATTTTAATTAATTTTTTGATAGTTTTATGAAATAACAAAATCATTTAACCACGTGTTTAAAAATTATGTAAAATCTTTGGAGGAACACAAGAGAACGATATAAGTATGACAATAGGGCTTGCAATGACCGCCGATGTCGTAGATAACGAAGTGAAAAAAATGGAAAAGAATTAAAAACACCCCTTTGGTGGCGCTGAAAAGAAAAAAAATGTTTCAAAAATTGATCTTTCAATCTACAATTTCAAATAAACATATTAAGATAGTTTTGTCAGCGGTCGTCGTAACGATCGAAACTATCTAACATTTCGAAATTCCGGTTTTTTAATCCTCTAAATTTCTTGACTATAGTTTCATAAAATCGCGAGTTTTATACTGAAAATATCCAACCCTAGGCGACAACGATATAACTAAGTCTATACGGTCACAGAGATATAATATATATAAAAAACAAAATAATCCTCAAAATGAATACTGCATGGACAGATAACCGCAGTCAAAGGGCTAACCGACGATAGAGATGGTTGGATGGGGTTGATCAATGTTGGGGAGTACCGAAGTACTCCAAAGAGCGAGAGGATTGAGCACATGCTCGAGATCGCGGCGAATGGACGTGAAAACTACAACAGCAAAGATCCGACCAGGGTTGTCTCACCAACGATGCTTGATGATAAGCCATGACTGTTGTTTCTACACATTTCTTAGATAAAAAAATCTACTACAATATTTACTTATTTAATACATGATTATTAATTTAATTTATACAAAAGACGAACGCACAGGGCATATTCTCCATGGAAAGTAGGAATTAACATTCATAAAATCTTACCACGAAATAAATTTTCAATATAAAAATGTGAACTGTTTTTTTTTTTCTTCTCTCAAATAATATTCATCAAGTGCACTGTGCTCCGCTGTTGATACTGATCGTACAGTCTGAATACAAGCGACTGCCATCTCGGGAAGGCAGTTTGGTTAAGTGCTCCATCCGTTCCATGCTTAACGGAAAATGATCTGCGGATAGAGCAGTCCAATCGCTGGGCAGCTCAACCATCCCATTGTCATAGATGCCCGTGCATCGCAAGTAGTGGTTATCAAAAGGACACATCAAGGCACCGACATCAAATGATGCCAACTCTTTGCAGGAATCGGTATGCTCAATTCTGCGCAGATTTTCCACAACCGGCTCCAGTTGACTATTATATAAGGCCAAGACGTGTAAATATGCTACGGAGATATATTCCGGATCAGTACGTATTGCCTCAGAGTTTCGATGCAAAACGTGCATTTCCATGACAAAGTTGATCGATTTAATCGAGTGCCCACAACGATCCTTGCCCCACTTGAAGGTAATCTCCTTGAGGTAGTAGCAGCCATTGAAACCCGGTGTACTTATAAAGGGTTTACGTTCATCACCGTAGACAATGAGCATGACTACGGCTGGGCCATTATTTTCCAGCAGCACAGCCTCGGGAAGCATATCATAGTCGGTCCACTGCAGTAGCTCTTGTAAGGAGTTACGTTGATGCACATTTCCTGGTGAAATATTAAAAGGCGGCGCTTGTCTTTGTCCTCCACGAAATCGAATGTTGGCAGCACTGAATAAGTCGGAGTAAAAGATACGCGCCGGTATGGAAATGTACCAGCAACAGCAAGGATATGCCGCAAACAGAGCAGGATCAAGAGAATGTCCGATTAAAAGGCCGCGGCAAACATTTCATCATAGATGCCCGCCATACCAAACTTGAAATGCACCAACATTGTAATAATTTTCTTTTTGGCAGCAAATAATAAATCTTCTAAAAAGTTATAAGCGCTGGTAACAAACCCCAGACCTATATGCATGAAGCAGAAGTTATAAATTTTTTCAGCAATGAATAAATTTAACTTACTGAGACTGATAAATTTTTGTAAAAGTGACCGAAAAATTGCGCTATTTCTGCCGATCTAGAAACAGTTTTCTAAGGCTACTTTGTTAAGATCTAAAAGTATTAAATGAAGACTTGTATTTGTTCCTCATAAAAGTGTCGGAAAGTTTTTGCAGCGTGGCAAGCTGGCATTACTTAAATTTGAATTCACTGAGACTGACAAATTTTGTAAAACTGAACAAACTAAAACAAATACAATATTTGTGATAAATTTAGAAACAGTTCACTAAGGCTACTTTGCCAATATCTGAAAGTATTTTATTTGTATTTGTTCCCAAATATCATTCGAGCAGAAAAAATGTTGAATAGTCTTTGTCCGAGACTGCAAATTCCTCAGAGTTTATGTGGATCGAGGACTCATATGAAATACCCATCTTCCTAGATTCCATTTCCTGTAGTGGGGAGGGTAACGAAATATCTCCTGCGGACTATATAAGCTGGAGATAGGAAACTTCGTTAAGAAACTCACAACACAGGCTGGCCAAGCCATATTACATGGACTCAGGTAATGTGCTTTGCTGGACAGGAGCAAGCAGAAGAAAATGGGTCGAAGGAACCCTAATGGTCAACAGCAGCTCTCTGGCTTCAATGGTAAGTCAATGTCCTAGACTGGAAATCAGACTTTGAGCTTAGAACTCATCGAATTAACTGCTTTCCAAATCTTATTAAATGCTAAATGATATGGATTTAAACAATGACGAAATATCTACTCAAAGACGTACCCATCCCCCTGCTTCGGCAGCAAGCGCATTCGGTTTTGAAAAGTGACGAAATTCAAGTCCCGAAACATTGATGAATGGAACCTATGGAAAACCCATATAGGCAATGAACAGCTGGTGTATCGCTATCGAGGATAACTTCCTGACGTATTCAAGCTTAGCAAAGACGTCTGTGAAGCCTTCTTAGCACTGGTAGCAAAGAGTAGCCGGACAGCCAACTCCGCGAATAAACCAAACCTTTTTCTGGCAAATTAGATTTCTTTGATTATTCCTTGGATTAAATATGGAACGCGAGAAACGTAAAGCCCCTTTCGATCTGTCCTATTTGTCAATTTCGATTGTGACTTTTCGTCTAAAACTACAAACAGCATTGGCGAATTTGAATCAGAATTGAACTCCATTAAAAAAATACCTTATAAAAAAATAATGACGCACCGTGTATAACAGAAACAGGAAAAATTGGGCTTTTTTGGGTCGTATTCTATCCCGCCAAGATAGAAGTGACCCATAACTCAATTGAGCCCCATTCTCCACATAGTAATGACATGGATCGATTTGGTACCTTTGCAAAATAGCAGAATAATGCTTCTTTAGACAGAAAGCAGATGTTTAGGAAATTCAACTTCACAAGGATGGTAAACGTCTGTATTGTTGTAATGTCTATCAAGAAAAATATACTCTTTCACATAAGCTGAAAATATCATAACTTTCTCAACTCATCATATCCTTTTCATGGGACTCTTTCATCTCTTTTATGTAAATTGAGAAGTGTCCTAAAAGTGAGCCTATTTCTTGATAGAGTTTACTGGAGCGTCTGAGTTATTTACACCCTGTACCGTATGGTACAAATGGTATATTACGTTTGTGCAAGCCGAAAATGTATGTCACATATAGAAGTGAGACGTCGGAGACACCCCAAAGTTACATAAAATATGATCAGGGTGACTAGAGAAGTCGATATACCCATGTCCGTCTGTCCGGTATGAACGCCTAGATCTCAGAGATGGTAAGAGCTAGAGTAACCAAGCTTTCGCATTAGATCCCATAGTATTCCATAGGAGACAAGTTTATTTAATTTTTTTGATATCGTGCATAAATTATATAGCTACCATATGGGTGCTTGAGACGCCCTCGACACAAAAAAAAATTTAAATGGATAATTCGTTTGTTCATCAAGATATCGTAACCAAATTTGGTATTCGTAATTTTTTTATAGTTTACTAGCAATCCATGACTTTTCAATCAGCTGTGTGTTTCTATTTTTAAGAATTTATAAAATATATTTAAGTAAAGTTAAAAGTTTCAAAAAGTATCCAGTTTAGTATCAGCAATAATGGCAAGACGTGCAATCAATGTCTGCTTGACACGAAATACTCCCATACAATGGTCCCGCACGGACTTATTGTCCTGGATTAATCACTTATTAGATTGCGAGATGATGCAAATTCAAGATCTCTGTACCGGTGCTGCCTATTGTAATGCCATGGATATGTTGTTTCCCGAAGTTATCAAAATGAAAAAAGTGAGATTTGTATGCAACCAGGAATATGAATATTTCCAGAATTTTAGAATCCTGCAGCTTAGCTTTACGTCCGTCCAAGTTACTACGCCAATACCAATTAATCAGCTGGTGAAGGGAAGATTCGTAGATAATTTCCATTTCGCCACTTGGTTTAGACATTTTTTCGAGGCTAACGTTTACGGAGCACCAAAAAATTATGCTCCTCGTAAAGCGCGAGGATATATGAATATTGGTGTAGGACAGTGTACAAAAATAATAAAACCTGCTGACAAAATGCAACAAAAACTGTGCCGACAGGAAAAATTACGGAAGTCGGAACTAGCTGATGACGAGCTTTGCAAAAAAAATGTGATTTTAGCTAAGGTTAATCCTACTATGAAAATACCTTGTTTCCTCAGAAGACGTGGAACACTGTCGAGCATCATGCGAAGTAACAAGCACGTTGAAGTACATAATGATATATTTCCCAAATCGGATACGCTATCTATCGATTTTAATAGAAGCATATATTGGGAAATTCCCAATTTAGATTCCTGCAATATGAGAAGACAACTCAAACGTATTGTGAAAATAAGACGTGAGATCTATCTTAAGATGATTTTAAAAATGGAATTCGAATGCCATAAAGCTATAGGAAACGATGCTAACTTAGACTTTAAGAAACTTTTACAAATAATCTCCGAGGCTGAAGAAAAGGTGCAAAAACTTTAAGTTTGCAAAAAGTCGCCAGCCCATTTTAAAGTTAAATTAAGTTTTTACTAACAATATATTGTATATAGTATATTTAAATATAAAAAATAAAAATAAACTTTTTCCAGTTTAATTGACCAAGAACATTTTAATTTTTCAAACTGACGAATATACTTAATTTTGAGCAAAAGACTCGTTTAAGATGATAAAGGGTGTTCTTTTTAGTGTTACACAAGTTTAAATCATAATAAAACAAAGCAATATGTTTTTAATATCAACAAAACAAGCTTTATTCTGAGTAAGGACTTGCAAAGTCATGTGTGTATGTATGTTTAAATATGATTTGGGCCTATGAGAAATTTGGAACACCAATTTTCACTAACAGGATTTGCGGCAGTATTTTGCAAATACACTTCTCGCAAAAATTAAGGGAACAGTAAAAATTTTTAAATTTTTGGGTGATTACGGTAAGTTAAGAGACAAAAACCTTGTTCCTTTAATTCTTCTTTAATTTTGATCAATTGGTCTAGAAAAACCGTTTAACCTATCGATTTAAAAATTTGAGGGGCTCTTTGGGGTTCAGGGGTTAGGCTGTAGAATTTCACTTTTATCTTAGCTTTTGCACCCATATCAGTGAAGATACAGTTAATTAACCAAAAATTGGGAAAAAGTCTTTTTTTTTTTTTTTTCAATGAAATGTTAGAAGTAAAAAAAATTTTTTCTCCACTAACTCTTGACTGTATTTTTTAGGAAATTTTCCACAGATAATGAAATTCCCAGTCCGATTGCTGTGCGACCAGTAGTTACAGAGATTTCGGTAGTTAAATGAAAAAGGATCCTTTAGTGTTCAAAATTCAATATCTCAGAGAGAAATGGTCGTATCGGGGTCCTGAAAAAAGCATCTTGAAGCTGAATAATCAGGCTTTGTGATCCATGCATTGGTGTAGCTCAAAAATTCCCCATTTCCCATTGCCGTAGAATTAAAAACAAAATGTACAAAATTTAGAAAAATTTTCTTTGCGCTTCATCTAAAGATTGCATGAGAACCGGAACTCCTAAAAACTTTTCCCAAAATAATCTGAAAACTAGAGTTTTCAAGCTTTAAACAGAATTTTTCATTTCCTCTCCGACCATTTTTCACTGAAATACAGCCTGTTGAAAATCGCCCAAAAACTTAAAAGTTTTTACTGTTCCCTTAATTTTTGCGAGAAGTGTAACTCTTCGAGTGTAGATTTCCAGGTGCTCAATTGTTCATCATCTGGTTCATCGACGTAGACAAGTGGCTTTACAGAGCCCCAAAGAAAATAATTTAACAGGATTAAATCACACAATCTTGGTAACCAATTAAGTGAACTATTACGCGAAATTATGTTTTCATCAAAAGTTTCGTTGAGAACACAATAAGTTCGACAAACGGATACCAAATTTGGTTACGATATCTTCATAAGCAAACGAATTATCCATCTAAAACCTTTTTTTTTTTTTGTCGAGGTCTTCTCAAGCACCCATATGGGAGCTATATAATTTATCCCCGATATCAAAAAAATTAAAATAAACTTGTCTCCTATGGAATAATATGGGATCTAATGTGAAAGTTTGGTAACTCTAGCTCTTACCATCTCTGAGATCTAGGCGTTCACACGGACAGACGGACAGACGGACATGGGTATATCGACTTCTCTATTCACCCTGATCATATTTTAGGTAACTTTGGGGTGTCTCCGACGTCTCCTTCTATATGTTACATACATTTTCGGCTTGCACAAACTTAATATACCCTTGGTACCATACGGTTCAGTGTATAATTACAAGTTCTTTACTCTTTCATTTACCAACACTGTAATCTCTGTCATTTGTTTCTTAAACTAACCTTTAAAATTAAAAGTTACTCTTATTTCTCTCAGTGCATTTGTTTGTTCGTGTCACTAAGTCAATCAGCCAGATAGACAGTTAGTCGGTTAGTCGGTTACATCAAACACATACACTCACAAACAGACACACACACATACTCATGCATTCTTATACATATATAAAGCATACGTGTACTATATATATAGTACACAAGGGCCTTGAAAGGCCTTCAACATAACATTGCATAGAGATTGAACAGTGAGTACAGTAGTATCAAATTCGAAAATTTTCAATTAAAATTCCCTAAAACAACGCACACATACAAACAAGCGCGCACACACAGATACACACACACACACGGAATACTACGCGAATTTTCAAAGTCATTCCAGATGAATTCGCTGTAAAAATGTTCACGTTAGTTGGCAACATGAGCGAGCATTTTAGCCAGAGACTGTTGCCAAATCAATCAAACGGTTAGTGAGTAAATCAATCAGGCAGTCAATTGTGCCTTGTGCCTGTCTGTAGACTTCTAAGCATGAGTGTGTGAGTGTTGTAGCTGCCACGCCCATTCGAAAGGGGCGTATATGGGAAGCGCCCCAAGCAACTTGGCTGCCCAAAAACCATATAAATCGCGATTGTCTGCAGAGTGCTCGCTGGATGTGCAGTTGTTGTTGCATTTAACAGGGGTGTAGTTCAGGGTTGCAAGGGAATTTGGGGGCTGTAAGCAGCCTTTATCATAGATTGTCATATTATCGACACTAATGGAAATGGGGCGGAAATGGCGAGGAATGGGATGCGGAAGAGGGTTAGGCAAGACGGAAAGACGGAGTGGAATTTCGCAGTTCCTTGAAAAACGCATGGGATGAGCGGCATTTTTTGACGACTTTGAAATTTTTAAATGAATGTTTTTTAAAGATTGGCGTATTTTTTAAGGATATCTCAGAGTAAACATTCAGAGAGACGGCCGGATATGTCTAAATCGATTTGTTCAACTTACTTTTTTTGGAAAACAACTTATAACATAAAAGAATCCAGAGGGAAATTTCGTAGGTACTTTAAAAGCAGATGGAATGAGCGAAATTTTTCACGATTCCGAAACTTTATGTGGTCCCGGCTTTAGAAATTTATTGTAATATAATTAAATTAATTTTTTTCGATACCTCCGAACAAGCATTCAGACAAACAGACGTACATTTCTGGATCGATTACATCTGTCTAATTGACCTTATTAGAGAACATCTTAGACAGTCTTATCCAAAGGGCCGTATCCAAATTTCGTGAACCATTCAAAAGTGGGTGATGTCTTGAAAGGGGATTCTATGTTTATGTCACGTAGTCAATTATATTCGGTTCCAGAAATAAAAGAACTTTTTTTTACTTATTGCTTCCACAAATTTTCAAAATTTCCTATCTTTCTATACATTTTTATATATGTACTGCAGCTTGTCAACGAGGAGGTCATCCATTTTTTGTATTCATTTAAGTTTATTTTCTTTTACTCTTACCCAATACCTTTAGCGCATTCCTAAAAACTTCGGATCGGAATCAATTGCAATGTCTTCATACTTCCTTCAATTTTAGTGAAAGTGATTCCTCCAATTTCGAACCCCCTCTTTACCACCACCATGACAGCTACACTTGCAACATCGATTGTTACTATTGTGGCAAGTTTGAAAGCACAAATTCTTCTTGTGCAATATACATTGCCTTTGAACTCGAGCAGTTATTTATCAAAGGTTAGCAATTTAGAAAATATTTTTACTTCCATTGCAGGACTCTAAATGAAATAACATTTTGTTACTATTACTTTCTTGGGCACAAATCACTTTGCAACAAACTGCAGACATGCAACAAATACATTAAGGCATAACGTCATCAAGCCATCTAAGCTCAAATCGCTCCATTTACAATTCTATGGCAGGTTGGGAATTGTTATTAAACAGGAGCGGAGTCACAAATGAACGGGGATGAATAATGGAATTAGAGTGTAATTTTTGTTGAACAGTGTAAACTCTAGAGTTTTATATATAACTAGCCGGCCTCCGCTGCGCTCCGGCACGCTCGCTTCGCTCGCTCGTCTAGATCTGGAATCTTTCCGATTGGAAAACATCGTCCGATTGATCGATGAGTGGATTAATTTCATCATAAAATTTTCAACCACTCGCCATCTTTACATTTTAACCATGTTTGATGGAGATTTGGTAGTTTTCTTCTCGGCATTGTAAGCAGTATCTGATATTAATGTTTTCGTGCACTAATAATGTTAACCTATAATGGCGACAGGATGTATTTTTTTTTTATTTTTTCACGTTCCGTCAAGACAAACCACAGATTGAAAAATATTGCGTAACGCGCCGTCCGCGAAAGCCGCGAAACAGGAGTATGGAAGGCTTCGAGGCTAACTTCGCGCCCGTGAACACACCATGAAGGTATAGTCGATAAATGCAAAAAAATGTTAGAAGTGGCAACCCTTATCTCTTAGGGGTATAAAAAATAGATGTTGGCCGATTCTCAGACCTGCCCAATAAGCACACAAAATTTCATGAGAATCGGTCTAGCCGTTTCGGAGGAGTATGTTCACACAAAAACCAATATTCACAATCCCACAAACCAATTCACACAAACTCATCGCAATAGGCTTAAAACTTCCGCATTGACCTCTAACACACGCAAAAATCAGATTCATCAACTCGTTCATGAGAACACCCATAATACGTAAAACATAAGTTTCTTCTTATATATAAAATTCTAGTTTCACAATGTTAGTTACCATACTCCTCCGAAACGGCTGTACCGATTCTCATGAAATTTGGTGTGCCTCAATAAAATAAAATTTATAACGTTTATAATTTTTGTGTTTCCTTTCGACAAAAACAATTTATTAAAAAATATTAGTTAATCTGACAATGTACACAATGCCAACCTAAATTAACAAAAAAAATGTTGTATTGGAAAATCAAAATGTCCTTTTTAGTAGTTTCGTCGCAATTAGCGGACAAAATTGTGAATCTAAACCATTCTCAGATCACCTTGAACACAGACAAAAAATTTCATCAAAATCGGTCCAGTCGTTTAAGAGAAGTTCAATGACATACACACTCACAGAAGAATTATATATATAAAGATGTTTCTCTGGTATACTTTACTATGATCCGCTACTGTTGTTTTCACTTTGCCAAAGAAAAGATATTTCGATTTCAATTACTGATTAAGCTTTTACAGCAAATTGCATTACTAAATGAATTTGGGAAATTTGATATTTTTTTAAATTGATTTAAAAGGCTTTGATAAATGATAAATGATAAAATTACGTGAATTATAACTTTCACTATGATTAGATGAAATTGAATTTTAATAAAAATTTCAAAGGGTAGTTGAGTTTATTTAATAAGTTTTAAAATGCATCTGATAAAAGCAAAATAAAAATATAAAATTAAGTGAAAATTATGAAGCTTGTTTTGATTATCACTTTCACGAAAATTAGGTGAAATCCAATTACAATGAATATTGAAGCCAATACCTATAAAGTTAGTTATAATTGATGAAAATGTAAAAATTTTTTAAATTGATTAAGTAAGTCATCAGATCATTCGACCCGTGCCGAAAGTCAGCCTGGCTGGGGGCCCGGTTAACAAACAGCCCAGTCGCTAACGGAGAGTCTAGGCAAGTGGCGACCGCCTAGTCTAGTGAGCCTTACCCGGGTATTGCGGATCTCTGCCTGGGTGGACCG
Organism: Chymomyza amoena; assembly: GCA_037043745.1. Lineage (NCBI taxonomy): Eukaryota > Metazoa > Arthropoda > Insecta > Diptera > Drosophilidae > Chymomyza > Chymomyza amoena. The sequence continues at coordinate 19,821 of JBAMAX010001282.1, forward strand.
TTTATTTCTCCGCAACTCGTGGGATATGAATGCGAATTATAAAAAAGTTTTAAAAGCACCGCAGGACACCCCTGCGGAAACTGTTGCGAAACAGTTTGGGGACCGTGACCTTGACGGGGATCGGCCCTCATTGGTGAAACCATTCTCCTAACAGGAGAATGCAAGAAAAGAGGAAGGGTTCAGGAAAACAACACCGGTAACGGGAAAACAACACCGTTACCGGCGGTGGTGCTGGTTGCAGGTGCCGGGTGTGGGGTAGTTCCCACTACGCGGCCTCCTGAACGGTGTTGTTTTCCCGTTACCGGGACGCGGCCACCCTGGCGGATTGGATGACCCATACCGAAAGGGGCTAAGTGGTGCCAAGGTAAAATGGTACTTAAGGTACCTAAAGCAGGGAAGGACACATGCTGAGGCACTGGCGTCGGCAAAGCAGCCACGTCGGGAAGAGCAGGGACCTACACCTGCTCCAAAGAGGCTGAGCAACACGCTCACGCCGCAATCCGACACCGCTAAGAGGGTGAGGGTGGAAAAGAAGACTGCAGAGATACCATCAACTGCGGTAGTAGCGTGAGTGGCTTCCCCAAAGCCACCCGAGAAGTCGAGGACCAACCCTCGGCATCCCTGGTGACTAAGGAGGGACCTTCATACGCGGCCGTTGCCAAGATGCTGAAGGTAGCGATAGTGCCTGAGGAATACTCTTAGGTGATCCTTAACAGTAAAGAACTCTCACTGCTCGAGGACGCCATACTGGAGGAAATAAGTAACATCGGGTTGGGAGTCTCCAATTTCGTTCGATGGAATCTACTTCAGGGTGGGACACATGGTCGTATAACAAAGCAAAATTAATTATTAAATGAGGTGAAAGTTATAAATATCGTTTTAATTACCACTTTCACTAAAATCAGGTGAATTTCAATGAATATTAAAGCCAATACCCGTAAGGAGTTTAGTTGGTGGAAAATTTAAATTAAATAAGTATTAAAGAGCTTCGATAAAATCAAAATAAATTATATAATTAAGTGAAAATTATGAAGCTAGTTTAGACTATCACTTTCACTAAAATTAGGTGAAAGCGAATTTCAATGAATGTTGAAACCAATACCCATAAAGATAGTTGAATTGATGAAAATGTAAAAATTTTTTCAGTTGATTAAGTAAGTTTTAAAATCACTAAAATCGGGTGAAAGCGGATTTCAATGAATATTGAAAATGTAGTATGTAAAATATATTTAATAAGTTTTAAAAATCTTCTGACAAAGCAAAATGTGTTATAAAAATTAGGTGAAAGTTATAAATCTCGTTTCAATTATCACTTTCACTAAAATCAGGTGAAATTCAATGAATATTGAAATGAGTTGATGGAAATTTTAAATTAAATAAGTATTAAAGAGCTTCGATAAAATCAAAATAAATTATAGAATTAACTAAAAATTATGAACCTAGTTTAGATTATCACTTTCACTAAAAACAGGTGAAAGCGTATTTCAATGAATATTGAAAGGTTAGTTAAGTTGATGGATATTCGAAATCTTCTGATGCAAACAAAATAAATTATTAAATGAATTGAAAATATAAAGCTCGTTATCATTAAAATCAGGTGAAATCGAGTGTCAATGAATATTGAAACCAATACCCTTAAGGCTTTCGATTACCAGTCGAGTAAAAGTTCCTTTATTTCAATTCAATTTTATTCATTAATTCATAACCATTACGAATACATGTAATAATGTTAATATTCATACAATACAGAGTTCAGGCTTAATTAATTAACTTTTGTTCTGCGATATTAAATTATAATAAAAATATATTTTTTTATTTATTTTTTCGTAGTACTGTTTTTTCAGTAGATATTAAATTACTGAACAATGTGATGATTCGGGTTTTCACAAAGTTCGCCACGCCAGACTAACACCCTCACCATATGTCTCTCTTTGAGCAAATTAAATTCTCATATTAAGTGGAAATAATCAAGCTCCTATCAGTTATCAATTTCACTAAAATCAGGTAAAAGTGACTTGTAATGAATAATGAAAAAAATGCCCCTAAGCGTAGTTGCGTTGATGGAATTTGGGCCTAACAAATTAATGTCGCGACCACTACAGACCAAGGCCGTTTTTTGCGGCAAATATTAAGTTACTGCACAATGTGATGATACGGAATTTCTCAAAGTCAACAGGCTAGACTAACACCTTCATCATATTTCTCTTCTCAAGGGTCAACGCTGTTCAATGACACATCTCAACAGCCCCAAATATACCCATATTTGCTTCCTTCGATAACATTCTCAGCATCCCCTCAAAAAACCTGCTCTGGTCAGCTTTAATGAAAGTAACGCATAAATTGATAAAAAAGAATTTTTAATAACCTCGATAAAAATTCCAAGCCCTGAGCATTTTGATATAAAACAAGGGCGCATTTAATGCAATCGATCATAATACCTTTTCATATCGTTATTAAGCTTTTAGCGCGCATAAATTTCACATTATACTAAATGCTTAATGACCAAAAAGTATGCAAAAGTCATCTTTGCAGCCATCGCCATTTTTTCGAAAAACATCAAATTTATGCTCTTGTTAGAACACTCACACACAGACAGATACCTACACATTTACACACACAGACAGACAGGTACAAAATGGCTGCATCGTGTCCATTAAACGCAAAGAAACTCATCATAATTGCTGAATTTTTTTTACACCAACTTTAGAGTCGCATAAAAAGCAAAATGGCGACAGCGCGCAGCTAAATATGCTATTAAAAAAATATACCTTTCTAAGGTGCCTTCCAAAGAGCGAGTTTGCCGGAACAGCTTTGGCTTTTTTCTTATTTTTTTGTTATAATGAGTTTCTTACATTGATAGCCTGAATTATGTTTGGAATATTAAGCGCATTAAAATGGCATCGCATCGTCCATTTGCCTGATTTTGCATACAGAGAGCAATATTATCCATCTTATTTTGGGAAACGGACATTTCACTGTTTGGGGCTTATGCTGTCGAAAGCCAATTTGCAGCAAAGATTGGCTAGACAGACTAATTGCTCTAAAATTAAACGATAATAGTGACTATCCATGCTGTTAAGGCTATTAGCCTGAAACTGGTCGTAAGTGTAAAGTGATGAGGGGCAAATGAACTGGTCGGACTGGACACTGATTTAAATTTAAATTTTTAACATCCTAACAAGCTATATGGAAAGTGTAAAGGTATTGTAATTTTGTGCAAAAGTACACTGAGAAAAAAAATTAAGAACTTCGCAGTCAAATTCTATATATGCCTGGCCAACAAATAGAGTACAGTCACAGTCTGTCTTCGCTTTAAAGATTTTATACTAAGAGAAGCATTCACCAAGTTCTAAGCTATGTTAAGATCTCGGAAATCCTAACTTATAATAATAATTTTTCTAACCATAGCGTATATTTATGAATATGAATGAATATACAAAAAACTCTTTGGCGCCCAACGTGGTGCCAAACCCCACCGGCATTGGCATTAAGGGGCTTTGCACTTTAGACTGTGCTAGTATTAGTTTTTTCAAAATATATTTAACAACACTTACATCGATTTTTTTTTAATTTAGTATTTTTTTATTTAGGCGACTAAAAAATAAATTCATTCATTCATTCTTCATTGTGTGGTCATAAAAACTCGTTCTCGGAATATATCGAAATTTCTTGAAAAAGAATAATTGAAAGAAACTTCTTTTTTGGCATTCTTTTTTTGTTACTTAGTATTTTTTATGCAATAAATAATTTATTCCTTTTTTTTTTTAATTAATATTCCGGATCAAATTTGTAGTTAATACATTTTTTACCCTAATAATATTTTAAAGTTTCGTTACTCATCTTGAGTCGAAGGCCCCAGTAGCAAGCTCTAGATTAAATTAGTCAAAATACAAATAAATAAACACTCATCTCACTTAGGATAAGGAACGATACTTCTTTCATTGCAACCTATCTTTTTATTATCTAGTATTTTTTACTTTGTATGCAAATTTTTATCAGCTTTTTGCGTATAATTTCTTACGAAACCATTTTCTGCGAAAGTAAGAAAAAACTTACCTTACCTTACTTCATTTCATCATTTAAGTCGGTAACACGATTGCTCATTATTCCAACATTGTCGCCTTTTCTTTCACTCCCTTCCTTAAGCCTTCTTTTTTCTCCTTTTTTTCAACTTCAGCAAAAATTCTTGGGTTTCGTTTGTTTTTTGCTCTCAAAGGAAATAACAGTGTTTTTTCTTGTGATTTTGTCTGGGAATTTGGTTGCGTTTTATGGATTGAGAGAAATCTGGAGAGCACATAACTTGTCAGACATTTTGCAGTTTCTTATATCAAGTATCAAGGTAAGAAATATTATCGTGTTGCTCATACAAATTTTTACATATTTGGTGTTTGGTGGGTTTAGTATTTGAGGGATTCGCATTAAAGTGAATTACTTGATACTCGTCTTAAAGGATAAATGAATTCATGCACAAATTATCCAGAATTAAAATCTTTATAAGGGTCAAAACTAAGTTCTCTGATTTTTGAACGCGTTATACATAGGTTTTCAGCGACAAAGGAAGCAAGAGCTGAAAGAGCTAGTTACATAGGCAATATATGTTAAATTCGGCATGAGCTTTAAAGATCTGGATTATTTGGCCTCAACTGCTTATAGTCTTTGAAAGGTCATACAAAACAATAATGAAATGTATGTTGAACTCCTCTTTTCAGCCCAGTCTCAGAAGAAGAGTTGAAATAGACTTTCCACACGCTCAATAACCTTAACAGACGACACTCCTAAGTAAGACGGATTGTCTAAAGGGAAAGTGAGTGATTAAAATGCTTTCCAAGTTTTAGTTTTCCAGATCATAGTGGTACTTGTCATGTTATGTTGTGACCTCTTCTTTTGTTTTTATAATGTTGATCTTTCAGGCTATTCCTAAGACTCAATGAAAAATTGTCTGGATATTAATGATACTTAAAGCCGTCAAAAAAGAGTATGATGTCGGATCCTTACACCCAAACTGTCTTTTCAAAATCTGGAAAAAATTTTGTAACGACCATTGAACAAAAAATACTCCGATTTTAACTCGTATCCAACAGGCGTTTGTCATGAGGGAGTACTGTGGAATTTTTACGTATGTCAAACAGACGTTTGATAAAGCTCCTATAGAGAGCTGACTGAAGTCGTTGAGAGTGCCAAATTAATCAGCAATATCTACTCTGGTTTCTGGATATTCACCTGATTGGAAAATTTGTTTGCAGGTGGAACATTACCAGTAACTCAATCAAGGGTCGGACGGAGGCACAGAGAGAGGCCAATTACCTAGGTATCAAGTCACATAGAAAGGTCACATTTCGACTATGCAGATCGATAGTTAAGAAGAGACAACCACATCGCCAAAACGTTATGGGATCTTAACCATTTCAGTTCTTTCCTCTGAGATTCAAGTGGTCTATTTACCAGGAGCTTTTCATGTAGATCTGAGGTATGATGTGATATGTGGTGGCGATTTACAGACTATCATCCCAGAGGTTGTGGGCTCGAATCCCATGATATGCATGGTTTTGCCCTTTCAATTTTCCTTTTCCCCAATTTTTTCTGTCTATCCTATAATATTACCCCCACTGTCGGTATCACAAAGGGCCTGTTATTAGCCTAAGTAAGTACCTACTATCTTTTTTGGACATAAATGGCTTATCAGGTACTCGACCTTGCACCAAGACTTTCGGTATAAAGATAAAATAATAATATCAAATAAAAGGTTGCGACGACAACAAAATCGGCTGACGAAAAGTCTTCGGTAAAGATTGAAGAAAAGAAGCTTCTTGAGCCAATTGTAATATTATCTAAAAGCAACCAAAAAGCAAAAGGTCTACAAATCGTTCATATGGCTCCCTGACAGGGACAAATCAGTGTGCTATACGTACTAAAAATCCTAAAACTCTAAAGAACAATTGATTTTTGATGAATAGTAAAAAAAGACTTAAAAATCTAAGGATTTTAAATTTAAGTTTCATAAAAGCAATTATATGGTTGATATGTGCTCATGACCGCCACAAAATTCTCTCCTTTTTCATAAATTTTTTGGTACAAATCCCTAATAATAATAATTTCTGTGAATATTTGCAAAAAGAAAAAATGTCCCACACACTCAACTTTTAAAAATAACATTAAGTTCTTCGCCTATTTGTAAGATATAGATAATCCAGACCAAAACTTAAGAAAGGCTTATTAGCTTAATTTAAAAATAATACTGTGCAATGTGAGATTAACATTATTTTATACACAGATAGTTCTTCACAAAATTATATGAAATGGTATACAAATTATCAGTCAGTTTCTAAGTTAGAGACCCAATCAGATTTAGATTTCGTTTTAATAGTTTTTAAAGCCAATTTTAAAGATAGTCTCATATCGTCAAACAATTCTAAAAAGATATCAAAATTTTGTCACGCCTTTATAACTTTCAAAATATTTTTAATACTTCATGCAGCTTCGAAATTTATTGCATAATACAAGGATCCTAGAGTTCCCTGTGCTGACCAGAAATTTGTGCAAATTCTGAGAGTCCAAATTTTAAATACAGAATTGCATATTTGGTGGGATTCCTTTTTGTTGTGAAAGAAAAGAAGATTCAAATGTTATTTCGATCAAATATTGAATTATAGTCGTAGGGTTTTTCTAAAAATTAAATATGCATTTCAAAAGTCAACTTTAATGCCCTACTATTAAAAAGAAAACATTTTTTACCTAAATGAGTCTTAACTTATATTCAAAATCTATTTTGTCCAAATTTTTCCATATTTTTAACCCCCGACGCAAAAAGAGGGGTGTTATAAGTTTGACGTGTCTGTTTGTCTGTTTGTCTGTCTGTCTATGGCATCGTAGCTCCCGAACGCATGCAGTGATTTCAATTTAGTTTTTTTTGTATTAAAGGTGAATTATGTGCGAGTGTTGTTAGACATGTTTGGTGAAAATCGGTTGAGCCGTTTAAAAGTTGTGGGGAGTAAAAGTGGGGAGAAAAACATCAACTTTGTCCGATTGGCTTAAAATTTGGTCCTATTGTAGCTGACGACGTCACTGATTCGAATCTGAGGTTATTTTTGCTCTATCTCTTCTCGTTTAGAAGTAATGGCCATTTGAAGTTAAAAACATAAACTTTGTCCGATTGGCTTAAAATTTGGTCCTATTAAAGCTGACGACGCCACTGATTCGAATCTGAGGTTATTTTTCTCTATCTCTTTGCGTTTTTGCTCTATCTCTTCGCGTTTAGAAGTTATGGCCATTTGAAGTTAAAAACATAAACTTTGTCCGATTGGCTTAAAATTTGGTCCTATTGAAGCTGACGACGCCACTGATTCTAATCTGAGGTTATTTTTGCTCTATCTCTTCGCGTTTAGAAGTTATGGCCATTTGAAGTTAAAAACATAAACTTTGTCCGATTGGCTTAAAATTTTGTCCTATTGACGCTGACGACGCCACTGATTCGAATCTGAGGTTATTTTTTCTCTATCTCTTCGCGTTTTTGCTCTATCTCTTCGCGTTTAGAAGTTATGGCCATTTGAAGTTAAAAACATAAACTTTGTCCGATTGGCTTAAAATTTGGTCCTATTGAAGCTGACGACGCCACTGATTCGAATCTGAGGTTATTTTTCTCTATCTCTTCGCGTTTTTGCTCTATCTCTTCGCGTTTAGAAGTTATGGCCATTTGAAGTTAAAAACATAAACTTTGTCCGATTGGCTTAAAATTTCATCCTATTGAAGCTGACGACGCCACTGATTCGAATCTGAGGTTATTTTTGCTCTTAGAAGTAATGGCCATTTGAAGTTAAAAACATAAACTTTGTCCGATTGGCTTAAAATTTGGTCCTATTGTTGCTGACGACGCCACTGATTCGAATCTGAGGTTATTTTTGCTCTATCTCTTCTCGTTTAGAAGTTATGGCCATTTGAAGTTAAAAGCATCAACTTTGTCCGATTGGCCTAAAATTTGGTCCTATTGAAGCTGACGACGCCACTGATTCGAATCTGAGGCTATTTTTGCTCTATCTCTTCTCGTTTAGAAGTTATGGCCATTTGAAGTTAAAAACATCAACTTTGTCCGATTGGCTTAAAATTTGTCTGTCTGACTGTCTGTCTGTCTGTGGCATCGTAACTCCCGAACGCATGCAGTGATTTCAATTTATTTTTTTGTATTAAAGGTGACTTATGTGCGAGTGTTCCTAGACATGATGAAAATCGGTCGAGCCGTTTAAAAGTTGTGGGGAGTGAAAGTGGGGAGAATGCGTAAAAAAAAAGCAAACGAGCTTGACCTTAAATGTAATCTATACCTTAACAAGAATCTAAATTATAGTAAGTATATTATAATATACTAAAGTCTAACTTAACCTAACCTACCTATAAAAAGTATGAAATAAAAAATTAAATTAAAAATTTAAAAAACCCCCGAACTTAAGTAATTTTCATTTAAAAAGTGAAAAATAATAAAAGAAACTTAATGTTAAAGTACCTAAGAATCTATTAATAATTCTAAAAAAATACGTCGCGTTGGGGGACCGCTCCTAAACTAACAATTTAAATACAAATAGTCTAATTAAGCAACAAAGATTAACTTAAAAACAAAATTAAGAAAATACTTCAAAAACTTTCATAGAATTACTTAAAAAAATTTGCATGTAAGATACGACCGTCAACGACGTCTGCCCTCGCGTGTCCCCCAACGCGACGTATTTTTTAGAATTATTAATAGATTCTTAGGTACTTTAACATTAAGTTTCTTTTATTATTTTTCACTTTTTAAATGAAAATTACTTAAGTTCGGGGTTTTTTAAATTTTTAATTTAATTTTTTTTTATGTTTTAGCTAAAATCTGCACAATGCGGCTTAGTTTGTCAAGGTCATGTACAGATTTTAAAGAGCTTTTAAAAGTCCAGGATATGAAACTAAAAAGTTAGTTTAATACTTTGCACAATAATTAAAAAGTCCATATATATATTATACAGTTGAAACTACTAAAATTTTCCATTACATAAATGTTTCACAAATTAATGCATCTTTCGTGTAAGTTAAGTAAAGTACTCTGTATGCATTGCAATCTACACTACTTACTTTAGTAACTCGGAAAGTATATAAAATATTTTCAATATAAACTGCCAACAAGATTGCTCTGACTCTGCCTCTGCCTCCGTCTGACATTGACGTTGTTGTTGCTGCTCCTTGTCCTCGTTCTCATCCTGGTGCCTCGTTCTGCTGCCATTTAAGCAACGTAACTTGAAATAATCGAACTCATATATAATCCGAGCATGCAACTTTCAGATCCCAAACACCCACAGCTGCCAGTCGCATATAAGGGAATTTATACTCACATAGATACACACACACATATACACTCACATACACTCAGACAGGCTTCTGACATACACCCACGTGAATATGTGCATATGTGTGTGTGTGCAGTTTTGGCTGCTCCTTAGCATAAGTAATAAATGTACTACGCCGCATGAGAGAAATCGCTTGGAATGGCAGGAAAATAAATTATCGAAACTTCGATTTCACTACTCGCACGCCATATAAGTTTGTGTGGTTACACCTGCCCCATATCCAGCCCGCCCACACGCCCCCATCGAAAAATACCAACCTATACTCACCCAGAGAGCTTGTTCCAGTTTCATTTTATATTTTATGATTTTCTACATTTTTATACACTATAGCCTATATAGGGTCAAGGGTAGCTTTGTGTGATGCATGGAGCTGGCTCAGATAGGCTTAGTAGGTGACGTCGTGGGTATTAACGAGTCTATAGACTCCATAGCCATGTTCATCTGTATGATCAGTCAGATATACTAGATGTTTATCAAAGTCAATAAATAGTTCCGAAGGGATTTACGTTATCCTAAAGGAACCGCAGTTTTTTCGAATTTTTATCAAAACGTTTAATTCGAAGGGAAATATTTAATAGCTGAGGTTCACAAAGTGGGTCAAAGTTTTTTATCACAAATTTAATAAGGTCCACTCTACTGCTAAAGGCACATAAAGAGAAAGAACGACTCTTTGAACCAAATAAACATAAAATGTTCTAATTAAGTTCTCGTGAAATGATTTTACAGGCATGGAGTAGCCTTATTGAACAAGACCAGGCTTAGACAACTATTTGCGGAAGCTTACAACATGAACTTTGAAGAACTGCATCACTGTGTCTATAACCCCTGGTGAAATATTAAAAATGATAGTTATGCCCATTTATCGTGACACGACACAAGACGCCCAATAAGTTTTCTAGGCAGCAAAAAAATATTCCGTAGCAATGCTTTCTTGGAGAGATGGAGATACGGAGAACAAGAGGATCTATGAAGAATTAGGATCATTAGTTGGAAAGACGGAGCGAGAGCTAGAGAAGAGTGGAATGCTTTTATAAGACAGGATTACGTCTTACACGGACTGTCAACGCCACGAAAAAAGAATTCTTTCTTGGGATTGCCGAATCCCAATCCGATCATCAAATAATAAAACTTCCACAGATAAAATGAGTTATTTTGTTTAAAAAAGCTTTTTAAAACGTAAAATTTTAAAGACACCATTCCACACTTCGTTATATCGCTCTTTTTCAGATTATTTTAGAAACATGACTTGAAAGAATTTTGTGGTACCCGGATTCGGGCTCAGCTACCCTTAAAATCGAAAGAAAACGCTGTTTATAATCTGAATCCAAAAGGTCGAGTTAAGTTTCTATTTCAATATCATGAAATAAAAAATTAGTTTTCGATACCTGTCCGGCGAGGTGGCATTATTTCTTGGGGTCGCTGAACCCCAATCAGAGCATCAAGACCCCCCACTCAGAAAAACCAGATAAAACGCGTTAATTTGTTTATTAGCCTAAAAATCACGTCAAAATTTATACCTATTAGGGTACCTACCCTCCCAAATTTCCTTTCATAGCATACGATGATCTTACAAGCATGAAGTGATTTAATTTTTTGGTACCCGGACAGGAGCTCAGTGACCTCAAAAATGTATAGAAGACGCTGTTTAAAATCTGAATTCGAAAGACGGACTAGGTAATATTAAAATCCGATAAAACATTTTTTTCATAAATTGTTGTCCGTTCCGATGTCTAAAAACCTCAATAATTCAGATATATAAGATGAACTCAAAAATATCTCGTTTTATGGGATCTTATATCTGAATCCAGATGTGCTGCGGTTTTCACAGGATGGATTCGGATAGTGCAACCAGAAAATATATGACGAAAATCGTCGAACATCGAAAAAGCTAGTTTATGGGATGGTTTGAGGTTATGTTAAAAGAGCTATATAAACAATTTTTTTCCGCGTTCAGAGTCAAAATCATATCTTAAATTTGTTCTTGGGTTCGCTGATCTAAGAAACGCGACGGTTTGATTCTAATCTCAAAAAATACTACAGCATATGTTTTTCGGGATCAGTCCGAGGTTCGTAAAAGTTAGTTTTAAGATAACCTACAAAATGCCCCGCTTTATGGGATTTTATATCTGAATCCACAAATGCTGGAATTTTTGCAGCATGGATTCGATAAAGCAACAGGAAAACATATGAAAAACATTGTCAGAAGTAAGGCGTCGAAATGGTCTTATGTCCAGGTCCAAAAATCTCAGTTATAAGATAATTTGCATAACACCTCGCTTTATGGGGCTTTATTTATGAGTCCAGGCATCCCGGAGTTTTTCGGATTCAGATACTGCAACCCCAAAAATAATCGTCGAGCATTAGGCCTCGAAAAACATTCGTAATGAGGTGTTTTGAGGTCCCACAGCTACACCAAAAAATTTGGTTCAGAGGTTCAGAGGCCAAACATGTCTTCTATTTGTTTTGGGATCGCTGAATTTGATTTGGAAACTGTAAATAAGTCTAGCCCATAAAACAGGGTCTCTCTATCTAACTAGATAAGCATCCGGCTTGACCATTTGTGTTCACTCAGAAACTATGGACGCTCCAGGGGGTAGGGGGGGTCTGGCGAAGCTTAGCGAGACACAAAAATCGTATGAAAAATCTTTAAAAATATTCCGTCACTGTATCACAAAGGGGAAGGGGGTCTTATTGCGACGAAAACCAGCATCATGTAATTTATAGATGATCCCTTTATGGTAACCATCACCCTATGCCCAAAACGCTTTAATGTTACAAAATCCTGACCTCGTTGTTGTAGTTAGGGTATTCCAAAGTCGGCCACCTTGACCACCCATTCATATTTTTTGCTTTTGGTTTCTCGGTAAAGCCAAAACGCCAGTAATATTATGGACTCAGTTTTTGTGGCTTAACAATTTTCAAGTAGATTTAACTTAAATAACATGCACACATTAAGTATTGATGCCTTGTGGCATTGTGTGAGTATCTGTGTGCGTGTATCTGTGTGCGTGCGTGTATCTGTGTGAAATTCGAGAGAAATGTGTAAATAAGCTTGGGCCTTGGCTGACCCAATGTTTTGCCTTATCAAAAATAGATTGAGGTTAACTAAATATTATAGTTGGTGATGGGTCTAGTGTTGGATTTCATTTCTAAAACCGTCGTTGGTCATCACAAGGTCACACCGCCATGTATATAGTGTAGTCCTTGTACATAGTACTAAACACATATGTGTATTTATCAATTGTAACATAAATTCCAATATTTTGCGCTTGGAGCAGCTACAACAACCTCCATAGGGACAATTGACATTCGCCGTTGATATCGCATTGCCTGGGAAGCTCAAGGCTAAAAATAAATATCTCACAAATTGCAGAAAATGGTCTGTTGCATGGTTGACGATTGTCCTCGGGGTAAGGTTTAGTTTTTAAAGCGTGTGCACAAAAGCAATGCATATATGTATATAGTATAGGGGCGCCACTGGCATTAGTATTGTCTTTTTGTCCCATTGTGCCACAGTGGGTCACAACGTGCATGTGTGTGTGTCGGTGTGTGTGTGTGGGCAGGTCATGTCAAGCAAATGTTCAACACTGTCTCATTAATCATGCCGTCGGCCAGTTTGTGCACCATGTTGTAAGTGTATGTGCGGGGTCACCTTTCTTTTTTCACTTAGTTTGAACATGCTGCAAAACCCCTACCCTCCTCCGTCATCTCCCAACTCAATCTCTGTCTCGTTTCCCTTGTGTTGCTTGTTCTTTTCGTTTTCTGATTAAAATTCAACTTTTGACTCGTGCATTGTAATGGCTGACATCATTTGCTGCTGCTGCTGACCACCTGTGCCAGCTGTGCTGAGCCCTCCGCCGCCCAATCCCCCATACAGATACAAAGACACACCCACCCACTTCAGGTCTATGCAGGTCAGGCTCTGTGAATTTGTGTAACACGCTCGGGGCGGCAATCTTTCAAAAAGGCATAGAAAACGCATAGGTCTAGTAGCAAAGTTTTTCATTTGCTCAAAGGCAAAACTTTTACTCTCGTACATGTGTATGTATTTTTTTTTAGTACGCATTCATTTATTTAAAAATTTTAGCATTTTTGTTGCCTACTTTTAGGCGGCGGCTTTTAGGGTCCTTTCCACACATACACACTCGGTTCATGTCCATTGTGCAGCTGTCACGTCCGTCATCAGCATCAGCTGTGGAAAGCAAACAAAATATACAACAAAAAATTACAAAAAAAAAAATCAGTCCACAACAACAACGCGATCTCCGGCTACAGATACGTGCTGCGCCTGTGTTCGTGAACGGATATGCGTGTATCTGTGAGCGTGTGAATCTGTATCTGTGTCTCCATGTTTTTGTGTGTGTGTGTGTATGTGTGTGGAAAATCGCGCTTTGTGTCTGGCATGTACGCTGGTGTGCTTAGAGCTCCAGCTGTGTTTGTTAGTTTTCATTACAGGCGCAGCAATGCGAGGTGCGCTAGAGGAGTTTCTAAAGGTGCATAATTGGGGAAAATAATAAGTGATCTAATCATTTTTACCTATGAGTACCTTTCAACTCATTTAGGCCATGAACAGGCCCGTTGTGATACCGATAATGGAACCTGTTTAAATTAAATACTTAAGAATAAGTAGTGTAAATCTGTAATTTTTTTTAGAAATAAGAATGATCCCAATTCGGGAAACCGACTTTAGATAAGTTTAATTTTTTAAACTCCAAATTTTTTATTTTTTTTTTATTAGTAATAGTTATCTGAAATTTTCTTAGAAATACGAAAATTTAAAATCCAAGGAACCGACTTAAAAAGTTATCGCCTACACATATTTAACTAATTAAACGAGATAGGCCAAATTTTTTTTTGTGTCGCTTCAAATTTTTTTTTTATTTGAGAAATATATGCTTAACATATATGAACTTTTTTATAAGCAAGAATAATCAAAATGCAAGAAACTGATCTAAAAAGTTATCCTCTACGCTTACTTTTACATATTTTTTATCAACTTATTATTAAACTATTGGCTTCTAAAAAAAAGCTAAAGAACAGCTTGCAGGGCTTTTAAGCTTTGCCATTCCTTGGAAGATGCATTTTAAAATGCGAGATTTAGCAGAAATATAAGTTCTCTAAAATGGAATCGATTTTTGGACAAATTTTTCTATTAAAAAGTCTTTCTTCGAATGTCGAAAATGCGAAAATTAGTTAGTTAAAAGATTTATTTTAATTAAATTTTGAAAAAGAACAAATTTCAAGGAATTATTTTTTTTATTATTATTCAATCAATCGAGATATTGAAAAATGCTTTAAAATGGCACTGGAACTTACAATTGAATTTTTATAATAGGCATAACCGTAATCCGTATTTTTAAAATAATTAAAAACTAAATAAAACTATCCTCGACTGGAGCTTGAACCTAAGACTAGATTAGACAAACGGTCTACGATCTGAACTCCGCCATGCTCCTCATAAAATGTTCCGATTCGTTTTGTAACCAAATGTTTCGTTCTCCCAATTTGACCAGACCGAAATTTTCATTTCATTTGAAATCGAATGTTTGGTTGCAAAAGGAATAAAAAGGAACTAAAAAAATCCAAAAAGTTTGAAAATAATTTTTTACATATTATTTGATCTTCGATTATATTTATGTTAAATTTATATTTGCTCCTCCCAGTTACACCAAAACGAATTTTTCAAGTGATTTGAACCAAATGTATATATTTGCATCAAGATGAATTTAAACGAATCGACAAATTAGATTTTAAAAAATGGCGGACGTAAAGTCGGGTTACGATATCTTTATTAAAAAACGAAATATAGCGAATTTTTCTTTAAAAAGTTATTTTGGCCGATCAGTCCTATGGGAGCTATATGATATAGTCAACCGATTTCGATCAAATTTGGTACAGTGTTTGGGAACTATATAAAACTTTCGAATACCAAATTATACGATATCTTCATAAACAAATGAATTATTCGTCTAAAAACGCTTTTTTTTTGTCGAGGTCGTCTCAAGCACCCCCATGGGAGCTACATAATTTATCCCCGATATCAAAAAAATAAAATAAACTTGCCTCCTATGAAATAATATGGGATCTAATGTGAAAGTTTGGTAACTCTGCGATCTAGGCATTCACACGGACGGACAGACGGACAGACGGACATGGGTATATCGACTTCTCTATTCACCCTGATCATATTTTAGGTAACTTTGGGGTGTCTCCGACGTCTCCTTCTATATGTTACATACATTTTTCGGCTTGCACAAACTTTAATATACCCTTGGTACCATACGGTACAGGGTATAAATATTGCTAAAGTTGTATTTTGAGTAATTTTATAATATTTAATAGAAAAAATTATAAAGAACTAGCAATATTGAAAATAAAAAAAATAATAAAAAGCTGCAGAACAGCGGCAACCATGTCAGCTATTTTGTAGAATTTTTTGGAAAACATGGGATATATATGAATTTATCGAAAATTAGAAGGGAAATATCCATAAAAAAAATGCGTTCGGGAGCACGCAAAAACGAATTCGAATAAATTTTTTCGCTTTGGTGTTTTCGTTTTCCGAAGCACGGCTGACTAAATTGCTTAGCTCTCATATTTTTGGTCGGATTTGAATGATTTTTTTAAGTCCCATATTTTGATGAGATTAAGTTGTAACTTTGAAATTTTTAAAAGTATAGCGCTTTTAAAATATTTGAAAGAGTTAGATTTCATGGCAGATAAAAAAAATGAACGTATCTCTGCCTGGAATTTTAAAGAATCAAAATCTCAAACATGCTTATCCTTGCTTTTGTAATCGCCAAGAACTAGTTCATAAGGACAATGTGTAGATCAATTTTATTCGTTCTCCTTACTATATTAGAAGTAATTTCTGATGGGTCTTCTATTCCTTTCACTCGAAAGGGGTATTTTTAATGAATATTCACTCAGGTACCAAATACCGAAGTCATGAAACCACCATCAAAATCTCAAAGGTGCTTATCCTTGCTTTTATAATCTCCAAGAACTAGTTCATACGGATAATGTGTAGATCAATTTTATTCGTCTCTCCTTACTATATTAGAGATAATTTTGATGGGTCTTGTATTCCTTTCACTAGAAAGTAGGTATTTTTAATGAATATGCACTCTGGTAAACCAAATACCGAAGTCATGTAACCATGGCAATTGCATCATCGCAGGCGATCCATTATCGTATTTTTAATAAATTCAACTTTTCACCGCTAAAATCTTTTAAATTTTTGCATCGAGAACATCGACTTTTTATTTTGACCAAATTAATCGATCAAATTTTATATAATCCTTGGCATCATTAAGTCATATTCCCAATGCAGCGCTATTGGCTCAATTTAAGACAAATAAACAATTTATTTTGATTATAAATTTAGTTTCAAATAAATGGAAATTGGTCCTTCATTTTTTTTAATATAAACTATTTCCATTATTTTGCATTTATTTTTAAAGTGTACTTTGCAATTCGAACGTTTTGCAATAAAATTAATAATGTTTCAATATGAAAGCTGTTATAAGTAGTCGTCATTATAACATTCAAATATATCCGAATTCAATAAAAATATACCTGAAAAATTTGGTGACCTTATACATTTGGGAACTACTGCAATATCCGTGTTTCAAAATCAAGACGTCTCTAAAAATTGTTTGCACATTGTTGTGAACAGGCGCAGCTAATATGTCAATAACTTTTAATGCCACCCTCGCCTACAGAGTTGCCACAAAAGCCAATTTATAGAGATTTTTTATTCGGTCGCTTGCTCACTCAAATTGCCATCAATATTTACATTTGACAAATGCAATTGCCGAACTGCTCACACGCTGTTCCAATCCGATTCTCGTATCCAATGCCAATGCCAGGTCTACCTGCTAATTATGTCATTAAATTTGCACAATTCGGTTCCTATTTCAGGGGCTCTGCTCTGCTCTGCCTTTGGCATCCATCGATTGAAAATTAGAGCTTTTCACTGGGGCCTAGTTAGTGTGGCAGAGTTGCCAAATTTCGATAAAAGCCTGCACAAATATTTATTTAGTAAGGTTTGTTTTAGTTTGTTCTTTTCAATTTTAGTTTTTCTTTTTACGTTTTGTACTCGTTTTTTTTTAGGTACTCGTTTTTCCATGCAGAACTCTCTTGACTTTTGCACTTTAAATGCGCAAAAAGCATTTTCCAAAAGAGAAAAATAAAGTAAATGTCTGAAGCTGGAAAAGCCATTTGCTGTGCAAATATGAATCAAATATACTTTAGTGCACGTTAAATGCAACTCTGGCCAGCTACGTGGCCGAGTTTCGGAGTTTCTGAGTTTCGGGGTTTACTGGTAACTGGTTCGACGAACGACTAACGACTTTTTCCAGGGCAAACGAAACAAAACGTAAATTATTTATTTCACGTTGTCTCGCTAATTGAGATAAAATACATTTTAATGTTTTTAGCCAAGTTTGCATTGGAAAGCAATGCATTCAAAAGGAAATTCGTTTATGAGTAGAGAAGGCTGAAATTCCATGTGGGACTTCGAAAAATGAGTTTCCACAGACAAGCAGCAAGATGCAGTTGAAGTTGCTTTTGTTTTACAATAAATACATATATTTGAAATATGTATTATTGAAATACGGAATTTTAAGTTCAAATTATGGCATGGTTTTAAGGGACTTTCTATACACAAAGGGTGTTTTTTTAAGAACTTCAAAGCATTTACTTACATTAATTACACAGGTCAACATGGCTTAGTTTGTGAAGATAGAAGATTCGAATCAGGAGTCGTAATTGAACCATCAATTGGATATTTGAGGTTATATATAATATATATATATTAGGTTTATTCCTAATTTTGAGGTTATGAACAAGATACAAAAAATGTTTGTGGCTTTTGACCCCGGTATTTGTAGGCCTGTGCTATGAGAGATGTAAAATTTTTGGAGGCCTTTGCTCATTGTGGAGCCCCTATTTGGACTTGCTTGCGTTCAGTGTCGCTTCGGACTACTTGATTCTTGAAGAAGTGCGAAGACAACGAATCATAATCTACCATAAAAGCTTTACGTTTCCAGATGTATCAGTAGTTCATGGAAAGCTCTTGGATTCTCACTAAAGCAAGATCACTATTGAATTTTAAAACTAAACATGATAACAAATTAAATAATACAATTTTTCTTTTTTAATTTATTATTATATCTTTCATGAAAAAAAATCGTGTCAACGTCTTTATTCATTTAGGAGATATGGCTTCTCAAAACAAAAGTCTAAAAAAATGAAAAGAATAATTTTTATCTATCGATAACTTGATAAATAATCGTAATTTTTTAATATTTGATGAGCTTACTATCGGCTAGTAGCTCTATCAAGTATGTTAAAATCATCAAAATCGTAGAGGTGGAGTGAAAAAGTGGCCCGCCTCAATTATTTTCGCCGAAACTATTATTATTTTATGTCTTATTAAAGCTAACTTAACAAAGCTTCCCTCTAGGCAACCTTTTTGATTCTTCAAGAGAATGTAAATCAAGAGAATTTATATGAAATTTATTACACAGGTCAATATGGTTTAGTTGAAAGAAAGCTAAGGATCATTTCCAAAGTAGTTTGTAGGAAAAACTTAATTTTTCGGGTACATAACCTCAAATATCTCAAAATCCTAACGTTATAAGCCAATTCTGAGCCTGAATTCGGACTCTACTCAGCAAATGACTTCGGAAATGACTTTAAGATTTCCAATAGCTGACATGATTTCTTTTAATTATATTTGTTTCCATTTCTTGAGTTAGGGATTTTTTCCAGTCGGGTTATAGGCTGGTAACGTACTTTAAGGTCTTTGAGGCGACCGCAATGGTTAAAAAGGAGTGAGTCTTCTCCTGCTACCACCCATGTCTGGCTGGCATTCCCCTATCCACCACCTCTATACTGGTTACAAGCTCCCCCAAGAGCTTGATAACCCCGTCGTATTACGATTCGAATGGTGTATGTGTGGGTTCAAGCGATAGATTATATGAAACTAGTCTTTATAAAAGCAAGCATTGACGAGAGGAGGAAAGGCAGCACACATTATATCTTTGAAATAAAATTCAGGTTTTTATTCATCAGCATAAAGTTGTGTTTCTTCAATTCCCTTTATCTTCCGCCATCATAATTTATAATATTTTTTTTAATACCGAGATATACCTCATAATAACATGTCACAAAATCAAAAAGTTTCTGCGAAAATTAACTAAAACTTATTTAAATGTACTTACAGTGAAGATTTTAATTTGTTTTTTGAAACCTGAAAAAAAGAGATTAAAAAAAATTATTATAAAATGTTTACTAAAAAACAATTTTAGGTTAAGTAATGCTATGTAGACAGCTCAGATAGTGATTGAGATCGCTCAGAGACCATGAGGTCATTGTGTTGTCTATTAAAAGAAGGGGAGGAAAGCATTTGATAAAAGTGGGGGATCGCGGAGGAGGATTAAAAACTGTAGGACATCCCTAATCGCCTTAGAGTCTCATGTTGCAGAACCATTTGGAGGATTCGACAAAAGCAGCCAGATTCCATATGGGGATCTCCGCAGCAGCGGCAGAAATTGTGATGAGGAACGTACATTCCCATTCTCTTTCCGCCAGAAATCTAGCTGTCTCCTTCATTTGAGATATGACGTCCTGTAATAGTCTTTTTATGTTCGCAACCGATAGGTAAGCTGAGACCTGAGTAGTAGAACTGAATTAACTAAAATTTGTTTAACTACTGGGTACAAAGGCTTGGTAACCATCGAAATCGACTCATTCATGGACGTCGTCGCGGCTCCTTGGACGATTTCTACAGAGCTGTATCTTTTTCTCCAGATGAGTCGAGGAAAGAGAAAAAGTCTAGTGATACCAAATGTGGACTCTAACCGGCTGGGGCAGAGTGGCAACGCTGTGTTTGTGCAGTTGGCGCTTTTTTACAGTGAAGCTTCCGAAGAATGCTTTTGCGCAAACGTCAATCACGTGATACGTGGCATTCATAGATTGTTCAAGGGGTACGTGTCAGAATCAATCTGGCTTCAATTTGCCAAAGAAATTGTGGCTATGAGGGGGAGCTGGAGACGCTAAAACACTTCGTCTGTCACTGCACCGGGCTATGTAGAACAATGTTCCAATTCCTTAAATCATACTTTTTAAATATCTTATCCAGCTCTCAGAACAGAGTGAGAGAGAGAGACTTCAAAATGCCTTTCGAGGTTTATTCAGGCCACTGGATGGACGTAACTATGGTATATATGAGGACAATCTAAGTTTGGAACGGTGGTTAAAATTCCACCAGTGAGTCGGTTAAGTGAGTTGGAACGTCAGGTCCCCACTGCTGCCTCAACCTAAACTTAAACCTAACTTGCGGCGGGGAATTATTGATAAGCCACCGGCGCTCTGGCGTTTAGTCTCCGTCGCAGACTTACCGTGCCTGGCTGGGGCATGAGGATCTCTAAAAATAACTGTTCGAAGAAAACAGGGACCTACAGTTTATAGCCGAATCCGAACGGTGGTTAATTAATAGACCATTTTTGGGCAATATTTAAAAAAATTGTATGAAGCTTACGCCATCTAGCGCCATCAATTAACTTAAAAATAATTAAATGACGGGTACAACGAAGTCCTAAAACTATTTTATGTAATTTTCTAAATATCTAATC
The DNA here is from genome assembly GCA_037043745.1 of Chymomyza amoena. Lineage (NCBI taxonomy): Eukaryota > Metazoa > Arthropoda > Insecta > Diptera > Drosophilidae > Chymomyza > Chymomyza amoena. The sequence continues at coordinate 40,825 of JBAMAX010001282.1, forward strand.
CTAAAGTGTCCAACAAATTAAACGCTTGCAATTAGAATTCACAAACTCTCATCTTCAGACATAAAAATGTCTTCCAATTGCCATTAAAAATGTCAAACTTACTAAAATTGGTTTCACAAAACTAGTAAGTAATTCAGCAGAGCCCACATCTCAAGCTGTCATTGGTGAATTGGGAAAGATTCAAGCTGTGAACAATACCGAAAAACAATGACAAATATAAAAATAAAAATATTTCAACAAAAATGTTGAAGTTGCTGCGCCAGCAGTCGAAACAAGTATCTGCAAGCCACATTTCCAATGACAAATACATCGATGCAACAACTTGTAAAATCCTAAAATGTTAAGCTATATTTTATGATGATAAGGGGTACATGGATTTAGATAGGATGCTTGGTAGAAGAAAAATTAAGTTCAGAAGATGTGAGAATAACTGAATCCTCAAAAATTAATTTAAGCGATACTTTTAATCAAAATTTAATAAAAGATTTTAATAAAAATTTGCATAAAAAGGTACGCACAAATTAATTTTCTTAGGATTCAGCAATTCCTATACGTCCCGAACCTAATTTTTGTAAATGTTCTTAAAGGCCCAAACGCATCATTCAAAACTTTTGCACGGAATGAAAAAACTTTATATAAAGAAAATACCACTTTTTATAAAACTTCATACAAAAAAATCCCACTATTTATTTTTATTTAAAGTTTTGTCATTCTGTACGAAATTTTTCCATGCTGCGTATGGACTTTTAAGAAAAATGGGGACTACGGCCAAAAAACACATTGATAGATTCTGAAATCCAGCAAAATGTATGAAAAATTAAAGGGAAATTTCCATTTCATAAATCCGCCATGGACTTAAAATAGAATATACATCATAATTCCTTAATAGACACACATTAAGTTTACAAGATACAAAAATAAAAGGTAAGAAGGTACGGGAATTACTGCTTTGCGCGCGCCTTCTCCAATTAGAAAAACCAAGGGAGGATAGTTTCTCCTCCACTTCATCTTTCCATCAGAGTCGTGGTCGTCCCCTTCGTCTCCCTTCGCCGTGCGTCCCTGTTCGTAGACAGTATATACTTGGACTTGCCCTCGTTTACCGCTAGACCCCCTTTCGCTGACTCCTTTTCGATAGCGGAAAATGCAGCAGTAGCATCTCCCTTGCAACGCCCGATGATATCTATATCATCAGCGTATGCAAGAAGCTGGACATTCTTGTAAAAAATAGTGCCATTGTACACCGGCCTTCCGCAGTACCCCTTTCATCACGAAGTTAAAGAGGTCGCATGATAGAGGGTCGCCTTGTCTGAAACATCGAACAGTATTGAAAGGTTTGGAGAGGTCCTTTCCTACGTTGACAGAGCTGATGGTGCCGCTAAATGTCATTCCGCAAAGACGAATCAGCTTTGCAGGAATACCGAACTCAGAAATGGTGGTGTATAGGCGATCCCTTATCGGCCTATCGAATGCAGCTTTGTAATCGATGAAGAGGTGGTGGGTATCGATCTGTTTTTCGTGGGTCTTTTCCAGGATTTGGCGCAAAGTGAAGATCTGGTCTGTGGTGGACTTACCAGGTATGAAGCCGCACTGATAGGGTCCGATCATTGTGTTGGCATATGGCTTCAGTCTTTCACATAATACGCTCGGCAGGATCTTGTATGAGATGGCAATAAGACTGATAGTTGGCGCATATCGTCGGGTCACCCTTCTTCAATATAGGACAAAGGACACTGAGCTCAATCGTCGGGCATGCTTTCCGCTAGCCATATTTTGCTTAGGAGCTGATACATGCACCCTATCAGCTCGTCGCCAGCAGCCTTGAACAATTCAGCAGGCAGTCCATCATTAGCATTATTGCAACTCGGGCTTCCTCTTGGCTAGGCGGTGGGACACACATATTGTCGTTGGTCGGTGGTATTGGGTTATTTTCCCCAATGGCGGCATTTGTAGCGTCGTCGCCTGCAAGCAGCTTGGAGAAATGTTCCCTCCATAACCACAACGGCGTATCTGTAATCCCATTTCCGTCTTGGCAGTTTGATGCTCCGGGCTTAAAACCTTGCGTCAGACGGTTGACTTGTTGGTAAAATTTTCGAGCGTCATATCTGCCCCGTAACACCTCGAGATCATCACGATCGCGCTTTTCCTGCTCCTGGGAAGCTTACGTTTCTTAAATCCTCCTAGGACTTTAAGCAGAATATACATCAAAAATCCATAATAGACACACATGAAGTTTACAAAAAATTTCAAGGCTGTTTATTATTATTATTATTATTATTTCCTTGACAAGAACAATATAACTGTAGTTGTCGCTCTTATACAGAGCATAGGGCGGAACAAGGCTGTTTATAGTAACCATTTTTTATTAAAATTGGATAACATTCCTTCAACCTCAAAAAAAAGGGTTTTTTATGATGCAGTAAGGGCCAACAGATTTTCGAGTGTATATAAGCTTCGATAAACTAAAATTTATGCCCGCTGTTTGTTCATACATATTTGTACCCCAGTTTTCTCTACATTTTTACTTTATTTATTTGCTATTTTCTTTATTTTATTCTTCATCCTTTAGAATTTGAACAATGCGCTTTTTTGCAATGAAGCTGTTTGTCAGACAGTATCTATTCTTTATATGTATATGTGAGTATAAAATTTGTAAGTGTGAGTGCATATATATAGTTTTTTTTTTTGAAATTTATTTTTACTAGCGCTGCAAAGTATGCTGTACATATTGCCATGGCTGCCAACTAAATCCAGACACGCAAACAAACAACGATAACGATAACAACAACGAAAACAACTCTGAGTGAGCAGAAGCAGGAGCAGGAGCAGGAGAACAAGAACAAAAACAACAGCTGCAGCTGCCACACTAACAAGCGGCAAATCGTTTTGCACTTATTGCCATACATAGTGGTGGGGTGAGGTAGGGGGAGTTCGGAGTGAGCGGTTTAGACACGTTCCACCCACAAAACAATAGCTAAAGTTAGCCACAAATTTAAACCAAAAACGGATTCAAATTCAAATTCAAGCCAACCAAGCTGTCAGCCATGCTGTATTGTGGTCAACAATTTTGATTGTTTTGTGGGTTAGGTAGTAGCTACACTTGGGCGGGGAGGGCAGGAAGTCTGATGGTTTGATGGCAGGAGTTAAAGTTTGAGCGTCATGGGGACGACGGAAGGATTCTAAAAGCAAACATTTAATTGCAGATGCAGTTCGTGCAAACTATGATTTTGCCTATTGCCAATTCTTTGTCAGCTTTTATGCCCATAACTCGTGGAGTGGAAGGGTATAGTAAGTTTAGCTTGAGGTATGTAACAGGGAGAGGAAAATATTTCTGAAATTGTTAAGCATAGAAATTAGATATTTTGATTAGGCAAAGCTTATTGAGCTCAAAGAATACATAAAAGGAGCTAGCTTTGATTGGATGTAGAATTAAGGAACTTTATCATTGGAATTTGGGCTCGGATGAAGCCGAATCCATGGACAGATGTTCAATAAAACTCGATTAATTTGTGATACTGCTAAAAAAGATTTAGAAAAATAAATTTTGATATTCTCTAAAATAGAGTTAACATAACCGGTAGGTTTTTAACTCTAACGTCAAATCTATCTTGTTTTATATCTGCGAAGCTTGGGAACGTACGCTTACAAGCCTTTTGCAACAAGTGCTTCCGCCAGATTCTACATATATGGTGGTCCAACCGTATAAGTAATGTAGATCTCTGGAACGTAACTAACCAGAAACCTGCGCCAGTAGAAGTATGCGAGCGGAAGTGGCGCTGGATTGGGAATACTTTCGGAGATCCAATGAGAACCTCGCTCGACAGGCTCTTCGTTGGTACCCTCAATGGGCAAGGTCATTGCGTTGGTGCGCCAGCAAAAACATGGAGAAGATCTCTTGATCATGAACTACAAGACGCCAGCTACTCAATGATGTCTGCCCATAATAGAGTTCGCTACAAAAGGTAGGTCGAGGAGCTATGCTCTATTGGATGTCGAAGATGACAAGAGAATCGTTAGTTAATTCGCACAGTGGAAGGGTAGGAGTGATTAGCTTAAAGATAACCTACAAGCAAAATTTATACATTTGATTGGATGTTGGATTAAGGATCTTTATCAACCGACATTTGATTCGGCTCAAACCGGTTCTAGAAACAATATATTTTCATTAAAATCAGATTATATGTGATTGGGTTATCCAATATTACTTTCAATGTTTCAACTTAAAAGCCTTAGGTTATTATCCCTAGAATAGACCTTACATAATCGGCAGTGAAATGAAAGAAATTCAGTGAATATCATGGATCGTTACTCTTATCATTTTTAAAATAAAAATCATCAAATAATTATTAGTTTTTTCCTTTTTTCATTAAAATAAAGAAAAATAATATTTATTTTTTGATCCCAAAATAAAAAATATGAAATGATATTTATGGGATTTTTTTCATTAAAATAATGAAAAATAATATTTATTTTTGAACTCATAATAAAAAATATGAAATGATATTTATGGGATTTTTTTTTCATTAAAATAATAAAAAATAATATTTATTTTTTGATCTCAAAATAAAAAATATGAAATGATATTTATGGTATTTTTTTTCTTTAAAATAATGAAAAATAATATTTATTTTTTGATCTCAAAATAAAAAATATGAAATTTGATTATGGGATTTTTTTTTTTTAGTAGAATGTCTTATTTTTAAATTTTTATTATAAAAATTATATATTCACTTTTTTTTTAATTTTTTCACTGAGTATGAATTAGTATTTCATTGGCCTTTTTTTTAATTGGGAAATAACTCTTATATTATAAAATTTTATATTAAAAAATTACAAAAAAAATATTTAACTCTTATTTTACAACTTTTATTATAAAAATAATATATTTATATAATAATTTTTAATAATAATAATTTTTTTATTTTTTTATTTATATTGCAAAATTAGTCTCATTTATTGACTTCAAAATAAATATTTTGAATTAATTTTTAAATGACAATTTTCATTTAAAAATTGGGAAATAACTCTTATTTTTCTATTTTTTAACAAAAATATAACTATTAATTCAAAAATTCGTTTTATAAAAATGTATTATAAAAGTAAATTTAAATAACTCATATTTTTCAAATTTTATTATTTATTCTTTAAAATACAAAATATTAGCCAATTTTTTTTTTATATATATTAGAAATGAGAGCTATTCCACGATTTTAATTTAAAAAATTTAAAATAAAAATTGAGTTTAAACATCTTTAGAACCAAAGGGTGTAAAAGAATGTTTGAAGTATTTTTACTCACTTCAACATGTTCCATCCATGCCTAAATATCCCTGAAGACAGTATAAGGTATTCCACTAAAAACAATATTTAATTTTGACATATTTGAAACATCTTAAATTATATTTTAATCAAAATTCAAAATAAGAGCTATTTCGCAATTTTCGAACAAAAATTGTCATTTAAATAGAATTTCAAATTTGTATTTTAAAGTCCAAAAATAAGAGTGAAGGTTATGAGTTTCATATTTGGCCGAAAAAAAGGCGAAGTTTGGGATTTCTTTGTGGCATGATGAACCATACAAACTTTCTGTTTTGATTGTTAAATACAATAATTGGATATTTTTATCTCGACGAAAATCAAAATGGCGGCTATTGTCTGTCTCTGCATGCAGAACATCGTCCCCGAATTTCAGCTCTCCAGCCTCTTGTGGTGAAATGAAGTGAAAAAATTTTTTTTTATTGAAATCAATAAAATTCCTTATATTATATCGGAATGAGATTTTACGAAAAATTAACTGAAATGTGTACGTATTTGACCGTTCTTATAAATAATCAAATTCAAGTTTTTCATGTATATTATTAGTATAAGCCATATAAGAAATTATATCCTTTCAAACATAGTTTAAATGAAGGTAATAGGAATAATAGATTGAAAGCTATGCTTGAAATTCTGATGAAAAACGTATTTAAAGTTTTAAGAAAGTCTCTCAGCGCCCGCGACTTATATGCGTTTACTTTATTATATAATATATATTTCTATAGCATCTAAAAATCCTATCGTACACATACTCTACGAATATATAGCTTTTATTTCTTGTAAAAAGTAAATCGATTTTTTTGACCCAATTCCAAAGGCCCTCATCTAAAACTTGATTTTTTGATAAAAATAACAAAAAAAAATTATCCTTATTCGGGATAGTTTTTTCCAAAATATAATATGCAGTGGCTTGTAATTTTGTCCAAAGCACTTTGTTTGCTTTGTTTTTTTCAACCCCATAACTCTTATTTTTAATCTCTGGTATCCTGCTTTTCTTGAAATAAATATAAAAGGCAGCGCACAATTGGCGAAACCCCTAGTTTCTTTTGATCTTTTCCAAAAAAGTTATATCTTCAAAAATTTTATTGAAAGTATTTCAAGCGCATTTTTTTCGAAAAGTTAGACCATTCTCAGACATTGCTCCGAAAAAGCGAATCCTAGATTCGTTCAATAAGCAATTTTCTGGAATTAAAATCAGGCTGTGTTGCTCCCTAGTGGGAATAATCGCACTGTGGAAATAAAGGAATTGATTATACCCTGTACCGTATGGTACAAAGGGTATATTAAGTTTGTGCAAGCCGAAAATGTATGTAACATATAGAAGGAGACGTCGGAGACACCCAAAAGTTGCCTAAAATATGATCAGGGTAAATAGAGAAGTCGATATACCCATGTCCGTCTGTCCGTTTGAACGCCTAGATCTCAGAGATGGTAAGAGCTAGAGCTACCAAACTTTCACATTAGATCCCATATTAATCCATAGGAGACAAGTTTATTTTATTTTTTTGATATCGGGGAAAAATTATATACCTCCCATATGGGTGCTTGAGACGACCTCGACCAAAAAAAAAAGGTTTTAGATGGATAATTCGTTTGTTCATGAAGATATCGTAACCAAATTTGGTATTTAGTTTTTTATGGTTCCCAAGTACTGTACCAAATTTGATCAAAATCGGTTGACTATATCATATAGCTCCCATAGGACCGATCGGCCAAAAAAACTTTTTTAAATCAAAATTCGCTCTATTTTGTTTTTTAATAAAGATATCCTAACTAGATTTGGCGTGGGAATTTTTTAGAGCACTTAAGCAATGTGCCAAATTTGAACAAAATCGGTTGACTATATCATATAGCTCCCATAGGGCCGATCTTCCAAAAAATCGATTTTTTAACAAAATTTTTTGTGTTTCGTTTGTTTATTGAGATATTGGAACCAAATTTGACATTCGTGAGTATTTTATAGTTCCTAAGCACTGTACTAAATTTAACCTTTCGTACGCCATTTTTTTTTTAATTAACAGGCCATTCTCAGACACCGCTTCAAATAAAGTGTATAGTCGTTCAATAAGCAATTTTTTGTTGTCAGTTTTCAGTATTTAGAATCAGGCTGTGATGTTTCCAAGAATAGACTTTGACATAATCGCACTGTGTAAATAAAGGAGAGTGCAGCGGAAAATATAGCCAGGAATTTCTTGAAATAAATATAAAATAACGCATACAGGATGCGAACACCTTGTTTCTTTAATCTTTTCCAAAATATTTTTATCTACATCGCTTCGAGTAAAGTGTATCCCATAGTCGTTTAATAAGCAATTTTCAGTTGTCATTTTTTAGTTTTTAGCAATTGGAACTGCAACTTGTTGCATCTCTATTGATATTTGTGTCTGTATTTTGATTGTGCGGCTTTGTTGGCTCGCCAATCAAACAGTCAACAATCATAACAGCTCGTTTGCATACCAATCTGGCTACACTGAGTAAAAAACAGTGTGGCCATAATCTTCAAATATTTAAAATACGCTAATATAAAGCGAAACTAAATTAAAAAGCGAATGCAGGCTTACTAAAGGCAACTCCATTTTTATTTGCTATAATTAAAGGCTGGTTGCTGTTGGTTGAAGATTCTCCATTTTCAATTGCATAAATTTCTTTGGAGAACACTGTCCATAATATATTCAGACATTCAGAACACTTTAATGTAGACCTTGTGGAGACTACTTTCACCTATCTCTCCAACTCCTAAAATCTCAGCTTGTACCCTTAACACTCCCATCATATGCTTTATGCACTTGCCAAAAAAATGTTGTCTTAATAAATAAAATAAATTCCAACTAAACCCATTCCCAGCCGAATGACTCCCCAGACTGGAACTGGCCTCACATTTTGACAGCTTCCTTACACCTAAGCCCAAGTCACAAACACATAAAAGCGCCTACACATAGCACACATACCTATACATTTATAGATACTATGTATATTTATTTTCACTCACCTAATGGCTTATATACCTATCGTATATGTATATAGGAGCAACCCTTTGTTGCAGCAAATAAAAATTTATGGCAATGAGCCTGATAAATAACAAATAAATAGCAACAAAATAAAAAAGCAAAACAAATACACTGTAAACAGCCAAATAAAATATGGCAAATAATCGCATCATAATGCCAGAAAAGAGCGGCTTGAAGAGAGTGGGAGAGAGCGTTAGTCCGTGAGAGAGAGAGAGAGTTAAAGTAGCCTTTGGCCCACAATGCAGCAGAGTATTATTTATGTGTGTGTGTGTGGGAATACTCTGGAGACGCAGTTGTATTGTGGCCAGGCTAAGAGCTGCCAAGCAAGCCAAACAACGCAATTTAGCTCATAAAATACACAGACACATATAGCAACGTGCACACAGATACACACACACACACACACACACACCAACGGATGCTGCCACTAACTCAGCCAGTTGCGTGTGGCACGCTGCGTATACGCATTCTAAGCACATTTAAAACGCGTCGCACAGTGGTCCAAATAGTCAATTTAGCTGAAATTTGTTACATTTTCAAAATGTTGATTGGCGTCAATTGTTTTTATTTATTTCAATCAGTGAAGTCCTTCAATTACATCAATGCATTTTATCTTAGTATTTATTCTTTTCTACCAATTTATTTATTTAATTTTTATTTATTTGTTTATAATATAAAATATATTTCTCAGAAATAAGTATATGGTATCTTATGAAAAACTTTAAAAACTGAAAATAATGTTATGATACAGTCTTAATATATATAAGGACTAAAGAATTTTACAATACAAATTGGCTATGCTTTATAATAATCATCAGAAATTGGCCCTTTTACGCATATAGCCTTAAAAGTGAAAATTTACATTATTTATCGACTATTTTTTTGTTTGTTAACATTCGATATTTTTTTAAACTTTGTCTGAAGATAAAACAAAGAATTAAAAAAAGTTTTTAATCATAAATTCTCAGAACTGGTAGTGAATTTGGTAACCACATATCACGTGCTTCAAGAAATCCCGAAAATTATAAAAATCGTAAAAAAATATCAGAATTTTATAAATATAACTAGTGGGCTCGGCGGACGTCGTCCTGCCAAAACTTTTTGAATACTCTTAAAGTGTATAAACATCGTAAGACTCTCTTGTTAGCTTATCTAGACAATCATAAGACTTTTGGATTAGTTGATTAGTCATGAAGACTCTCTAAAAAGCCGTATGGACGAACTTAAGTATTCTTAAGAGAGCTCGCATCTGTAATAAATTCATGCCCCACAGAAACTACATTTCAACCCCTTTGCGACTAAGCTTCTGTCTGTACTTAATGTCCAATACCCAATTTTCTAATATGCTACATAGACAATATTCAATACAAACAATCACATTGCAATAGGCTTAAAACCTCCGTATTGACAACTTCTAACTCACGCCAAAATCATATTTGAAATTCTTTAACGCGTTCATGAGAACACCCGTAACACGTAAGGTATTAACATTAGTTAATCTAAAAAATTAAGTATACTTAGTATGACCTTACCGTTTAAAGTAGTAAGGCTTAAAATAGCCAGGGATGGATCGATAAACAATTATGTACAAACGAATATTGGCCTTTCTTCGTTTTATATTGAAATTCATGTATTTCTACATTTTGGTAATTTTTAAAGAGCGCCACCTATCGGACAATGTTCAAACTATGCTAAAAACCTTCCACACGGTGCCCGTAAACACACACGTAATATTTTATTAAAATAGGTCTGGTGGTTTGGGAGTCTATAGAGGACATACGAAATTTATTTGATTTTATATATATAGATAGATTATTTGAGATTTTTTCCGTAAGATAAAACATTAAATCAAAAGATTTAGGTGTTCGACTCGGTAATCGCATTCCAAGTACGTGAAAAATACCAAAATTGTACAGACTTATCAAAATCCATATTTAATCCTTTAAAGCGTTTGTAATAGATTCGAGTATGACCTTTTTTTTATTTTTAAATTTTAAATAATATTTTGCAATCAATATAAAAAAATTGAAATTTTTAAAAACCTAAACCGTCAACGTACGAGCTGAAAAATGTTTCAAAAGTCGAAATAAAATATTTGCTCACAATACAATATAAATTTAATAAAAATAATTAGCTTAGATTAGAATAATAACTTAAAGAAAAAAATGGCGGACGTAAAGTCGGGCGCGGACGACTTTAGGATACCCTGTACCACTAGCTTGTAATAAAGTCCGATTTCTTCACAAAAAACCAAAAACAGAAGAATTTTTAAGCAAAAATTTGTTTTTTGACCGATCGTTCCTATGGGAGCTATATGATATAGTCAACCGATTTCAATAAAATTTGACACAGTGCTTAAATACCTTAAAAAAGATCTGAATGCCAAATTTATTTCAAATATCTTTACAAAACAAACAAAACACATCGAATTTTGTATAAAAAACGTGTTTTTGGACCGATTGGTCCTATGGGAGCTATATGATATAGTCAACCGATTTGGATTAAATTTAGTACAGTACTTAGGAACTATAAAAAACTCACGAATATCAAATTTGGTCCCAATATCTTAACAAACAAACGAAACACAACAAATTTTGTTAAAAAATCGATTTTTTGGAAGATTGGACCTATGGGAGCTATATGATATAGTCAACCGATTTCGATCAAATTTGGCACATTGCTTAAGTGCTCTAAAAAATTTCCAAACGCCAAATCTGGTTACGATATCTTTATTAAAAAACGAAATATAGCGAATTTTTCTTTAAAAAAGTTATTTTGGCCGATCGGTCCTATGGGAGCTATATGATATACTCCACCGATTTCAATAAAATTTGACACAGTTCTTAAATACCTTAAAAAAGATCTGAATGCCGAATTTAGTTCAAATATCTTTACAAAAAAACGAAACACATCGAATTTTGTATAAAAAACGTGTTTTTGGACCGATTGGTCCTATGGGAGCTATATGAACTAGTCAACCGATTTGAATTAAATTTAGTATAGTACTTAGGAACTATAAAAAACTTAAGAATGTCAAATTTGGTCTCAATATCTTAACAAACAAACGAAACACAGCAAATTTTGTTAAAAAATCGATTTTTTGGAAGATCGGACCTATGGGAGCTATATGATATAGTCAACCGATTTTGTTCAAATTTGGCACATTGCTTAAGTGGTCTAAAAATTTCCAAACGCCAAATCTGGTTACGATATCTTAATTAAAAAACGAAATATAGCGAACTTTTCTTTAAAAAAGTTATTTTGGCCGATCGGTCCTATGGGAGCTATATGATATAGTCAACCGATTTTGATCAAATTTGGTACAGTGATTGGGAGTTATAAGAAACTTTCGAATACCAAATTTGGTTACGATATCTTTATAAACAAACGAATTATTCATCTAAAACGCTTTTTTTTTGTCGAGGTCGTCTCAAACACCCCTATGGGAGCTATATAATTTAACCCCGATATCAAAAAAATAAAATAAACTTGCCTCCTATGGAATAATATGGGATCTAATGTGAAAGTTTGGTAACTCTAGCTCTACCATCTCTGAGATCTAGGCGTTCACACGGACGGACAGACGGACGGACAGACGGACAGACGGACATGGGTATATCGACTTCTCTATTCACCCTGATCATATTTTAGGTAACTTTGGGGTGTCTCCGACGTCTCCTTCTATATGTTACATACATTTTCGGCTTGCACAAACTTAATATACCTTGGACCATACGGTACAGGGTATAAAAAATGTCGTATGTAAAGTCAGGCGGACAACTTTGGATACCCTGTACCACTAGCTGCAATAGAACCCGGTTCCTCCACAAAAAACCAAAATCAGAAGAATTTTTAGGCAAAATTTTTTTTTTTGACCGATTGGTCCTATGGGAACTATATGATATAATCAACCGATTTTGATCAAATTTAATATACTGCTAAGGAACTATAAAAAACGAATACCAAAATTGGTCCCAATATCATAACAAACGAAACACAAGAAATTTTGTTTACAAATCGATTTTTTGGAAGATCGGCTCTATGGGAGCCATATGATATAGTCAACCTATTTTGTTCAATTTTGGCACATTGCTTAAGTGCTCTAAAAAACGCCAAATCTGGTTACGATATCTTTATTAAAAAACGAAATATAGCGAATTTTGATTTAAAAAAGTAATTTTGGCTGATCGGTCCTATGGGAGCTATATGATATAGTCAACAGATTTTGATAAAATTTGGCTAGACTCTATAAAAAACGTTTGGATACCAAATTTGGTTACGATCTTGATGATCAAACGAATTATCCATCTAAAACTTTTTTTTTGTCGAGGTAGTCTCAAACACCCATATGAACTTATCCCCGATATCAAAAAAATAAAATAAACTTGTCTCCTGTGGAATAATATGGGATCTAATGAAAAAGTTTGGTTACTCTAGCTCTTACCGTCTCTGAGATCTAGGCGCTCAAACGGACAGACGGACGGACGGGTATATCGACTTCTCTATTCATCCTGATCATATTTTAGGTAACTTTGGGGTGTCTCCGACGACTCCTTCTATATGTTACATACATTTTCGGCTTGCACAAACTTAATATACCCTTGGTACCATACGGTACAGGGTATAATAATGGGATTTCGTTTCCTACAGATACCCAAAAAATTAACTTATCCTGAAACCGCATAAGTCTGAATCGTCAACTTTATTAACTGCTTTATTAAAAGACAATATTTTTGGTTTATTTTTTTCTTTTTATTATTATTTTTTGTTTTTAATGCACCGCGAGGTTTTTTTTATATTATTAATATTATTTTTTTAATATGCTTTTTTAATTAATATTTTTAAACAAATAAGTTAAAAATTTTTTTCGAATCTAATTTTTTTCAGTATTATGAAAATGGCAAAATGTCTTTTATATAATTTTTTTATAATTTTTTAAAGATGTTTTGGCAAGCTTTTTCTTAGCAAAAATTTATGTAACATTAAAAAACAATTTTTTTTGTGGTTTAAAGCTTAAAAAAAATGTTTTAATATAATTATATTTAAAATAAATAAGTAATTTTATAAATTTAACTATATTTAAAAAAACAAAATTTGTTTAACTTTAATTAAATTTAGAATGAAACTAGTATTAAGGAAACTAATTTGCATGAATATGATTTAAAATTAAAAAATTTATTCTTCTTATTCTTCTCTATTGTAAAATTTATGTTTTTTTTAAAAATTAAAAAATTAATTTAAATTAAAAATGTTTTTTGGTTGATATCTGGGCTTCATGTATCTTAAATATTTTGAATTAGGTTGAATTAATTTTGGATCTTAATTTTTTTATAATTTATTTGTTATTAATGACATAAGCAACCGAAAAAAAAAACCAAAAAAAATTATCTATTCAGACTAATCAATTTATTTATATATAAAAAAAAATAAAAAATAACCAAAAAAATAATGAATATAAATTTGTATAAAGCCCTCAGTTACCGCAGCACACCCCTTAGCTGAGATTATTTAAAAATCTTGGCAACTTCGCCAATTTCGCCCACTGTGCGTCATGGCGGCCATTTCTTCTTAATGCATACGGCAAACATTTTCGTTTCGCGCCATTTTATGGCAGTTAACAATGCTTTTTGTTGGCACAGTGGTACTAAGGCGGTTTAGGATTGGGCGTTTCCCAATCCCCTTCGGTATAATAATGACAACTCGTTTATTGTGGCTTCAAATATGTGTCTCAATGTTTGGCTTGTACTTAGCATTTGTCGGCTATTAAACGCAGTTACAGCAATACATTAAATATTATTTAAATATTTCGCATATTTCACAATATGAGTATATTTTAGGTATACTTATATAAATATCTTTTTAAACGACCTTTAGATAGATACATTTAAGCTGCTTGTGAGCAACTTACACACGATCTCTCAACCAACATAACTTATTTATAAATAAATATAAATTTTGCTCCTGTGACTGATAAGCCGCTTGTCCACAAAAAACTTTAAATGTAGTAAAAAATGTATGGAAAGCTTTAGAAGATACTTTGTAATAGAAAAGGTTGGAGCTACTACTGGAGAAATATTTTTTGTATATTTAATTTATAATATTTTAAGTGGGTCAATCAAAGTAAAGCGCGCTGTTATGACAATTTTTAAAAGGTTCCTCGTATGGTAAGTGGTATTCATGACGTCATTGGAGCTGTAGTTAGCTTAAAACTGAATTTTCTGTGATTTTAAAAGCATATTTTAAATTCTTTTTGTTTCATTAAAAGCAAGAGAGTATAAGTCTCTCTTGGCATCATCACTTGGGAATCGAGAAGAATTTAGGCAGCAGTCTTTAATGAGTATAAACTTAAGAAATTACAAAGAGATTAATTTCTTTTTTGGATTTGTTAATATTTACTAATATCAAAATTAAATCAAATTTAAATTTTTATTACGATACTTCTTGTCAAGTCATTATTACTCTCCGGATTTTCTCATTACGAACAAATGGTACTCCCATGCCCAGAAAACTGAGATGTACAGGATCCAAGTTACATCTTTAAGGCTATTGCAATTATTTTGGCAAAGTCGAACAGCTCTTTGACATCCTTTAAATCTTAAAAAGTTTAAAAATCATCTGCAGCCTTTTAAATCCTTACATTTTGTATAAAAGATTGAGTACCTCCGTGCATTCAGTGGCCCACAATTGTATTAAGTATTCGCAGTGTGGCTGCCCAAAAGCATAAAACTTCAACTCAGAAGGTTATTGTTGTTGTATCTGTTGTTGTAGTTGTTTTTTTCTCCTTAGCTGTTGAGGTGTAACTTTTATTCAACTCGTAACTTTTAACGCTTTTAGCTGTTGATAGCCCAAAAAGTTTTCAACTTGGACTAGCAACAAAGATATCTGTGAACCAAGTGAGACAAGGAACTCGGTCATAAAGCTTTGTAATACTTGAACACTTTAATTTGGCTCACTTACCTTTGTTATTAATAGATTTCATTTGCGAAAATAAATTTTTTGTTGTTTAACATTTATTAAAAGGAAAGTTTAGAAAAAATATGTTGTAAGTGTGACCAGACAGTGATAAGCTCGAAAATAAAAATTTAATAAACTAAATTCGATTATTGTTATGTAGAAATTAAAAATTTTCGCCTCTAAGATTAAAAAAAAAAAATACAAACTACAATGAAAATTTATTGAAATTTAAAACATTAAAAAAAATAAGTATGAAAATTAAAAAAAAATCCACCAAAATATAGTTTTTGCTCTTTAAAAGCACCGAGTAACTTGGTTAATGTTATTTCACACAACTGATAACTGGAATAAACAAGCCTACAAAAAATTGGGTCTGAAATTCACATATTGGGTCTGAGACCCAAAAACTCCTAGTTCGTCAGTGTTCTGAGATAATTTCCAAAATAACTTATTTTTTGGGTTATATTAGAAGAAGGTTTCTGTTATAGCCAATAAAATACCTCGTTTTATGGATTTAATTTATGTTATTTGAGATCTCTTGAGAAAAACATAAATGTGAAAAATATGATGTTTGATAACCTCAAAATTTATATCCTAATTAATTACAAAACAAAAAAATGGGGTATGTAAAGTCGGGCGCTGACGACTTTGGGATACCCTGTACCACTAGCTTGCAATAAAATCCGGTTCCTCCATAAAAAACCAAAAACAGAAGAATTTTTAAGCAAACGTTTTTTTTTGACCGATCGTTCCTATGGGAGCTATATGATATAGTCAACCGATTTCGATCAAAATTACACACAATACCTTAAAAAGGTCTGAATGCGAATTTAGTTCAAATAGACGAAACACAACGAATTTTGTATAAAAACGTATTTTTGGACCCATTGGTCCTATGGGAGCTATATGATATAGTCAACCGATTTTAGTCAAATTTAGTGCAGTGCTAAGGAACTATAAAAAACTTACGAATACCAAATTTCCCAATATCTTAACAAACAAACGAAACACAACAAATTTTGTTCAAAAATCAATTTTTTGGAAGATAAGCCCTATGGGAGCTATATGATATAGTTAACCGATTTTGTTCAAATTTGGCACATTGCTTAAGTGCTCTAAAAAATTTCAAAACGCCAAAACTGGTTACTATGTCTTTATTAAAAAGGGAAATATAGCGAATCTAGCTTTAAAAAAGTTATTTTGGACGATCGGTCCTATATACTATAAAATAGTTTTGAATACAGAAATTGGTTATGATATCTTCATAAACAAACGAATTATCCATCTAAAACTTTTTTTTTGTCGATGGAAATTTAGTTTTTTTGTTTACAATAAGCGTCGTAACTTAAAAATTTATCGACCGATTTTGATAAACCATGACTTTTCTTACTCGGCATTGATATTTCTTCAAGACTAAATGTAAAAAAGTAAAGGTTTTTAAACAAAATGTTATATAAAAATGAATTCAAAGTGTGAAAAACGAAAAAAAAAAAAGTGTAAATCTTAGATAGCTTTTAAAAAATCTCGTTGTTGCTTTGTATGAAGTATAAACAAGTGCATATCATCTTAAAGCTTGAATCTTAATCTTTCCAAAACCGTAAAGCAATCGAAAATCGGTTGAAAAATACCGACGTTGTGATTGTGGGAGTGATCGCAGTACCCGAAAAACGGTTTTTAAGCGATAACTTGCGATTTTGGGGGTGTTAGACAATTTTGAAACACACTATCGTGATCTACTCGTCAAGACCTACAACGGACACTAGGTCACTTGAAAAGTTCTTTTTCACTGTTGGACAGTGTAATTAATGGAAATATTTGACTAATTTATTTTATATTTTATTCTTTTTTATCATATATTTCATTATAAATTTCTGAATTTCAGAACTTTGGAGCGCTTTTTTCTATAAATTCATTAAAATGTTTGTTAGAGATAAAGTGCTAAAAAATGTATTTATCAGATTTTTTCAAAAATTAAAGGCCAAAAAATTAAATCTGTGTAAGACTATTATTCTGACATCCATTCAAGCCAAACATGTTCTAAATGGCATAATTAAGTAAAATCTTTCGGTCTTATAAAGGTTAAGGTTAAAGATAAAATGGAGGCGTATTACATATGATGTTATTTTGGGTAAAATTGTTCATACTGAATCGTTTTGGGGATTCCATTTCACCCATTGGAAAATTTGCATTATAAGCAATAAAAGTTAAAAAAACAAAACTCCAGAAATTTAAAAAAATTTAAAACCGAAACTTTTTAGTTTCATTAATTTTGTAATTTAATTTAGAGCCATTTAATTTTTTTTATTAAATTATAGTCAAAATTTTAAATATAATTTATGTATTAAATCATTCAAAATAATATATATGTTAATACATATGTTAATACATATATATTATTTTGAATGATTTATTACAAAAATTATATTTAAAATTCTGATTTTAATTTAATAAAAAAAATTAAATGGCTGTAAATTAAATTACAAAATTAATGAAATTGAAAAGTTTCGGCTTAAAGTTATAATTAACCTAAAAATTAAATGTAAATTAACAATTCCTCAATTTTTCCAAGTTAAATTAAAATTGCTTTTTAAAATTTACAATTATTTAATTTGTTTAATTTTAAAATTTATTAATTTATAATTCCGAAAACGAATTCTGTGAATTTTTAAGCTGAATTTCAATTTAATTTTCAAATTGAAATACAAATTTTAGATTTTTTTTTAAACTCTATCACAATATTATATTTAAATTAAAATTTAATTCTAAAATTTGAATATCATTTTTTAATAAATTGTTCAAGAAAATATATTTATTATAATTGTAAATTTAAATATGAATTAACAATTCCTTAATTTTTAAATTTAAATTAAAGTTTATAAATTTCATTTAAAAATTTATAAAATTACAATTCCAAATTTTTTTATTTTTATCTTAAAACGATTTCGGTGAATTTTTAAGTTGTGTTTCAATTTAATTTTCAAATTGAAATACAAATTTTAGAAATAAGCTTTACGTTAAATTTTTCAAATCAAATTAAAATTTCTAAATTTATAATTCCTTAATTTGTTTAATTTCCATTCTGAAATTTATAAATTCACAAGTCTGAATTTTTGCCTATTATTTTAAAATAAATTCTTTGAATTTTTAAACTATGTATATTTTTTTAGATCACAAATTTTATTAATGCTTGACTATTTATATTGGATAAAAATTTTCATATTTAAACGTTCTGGAGATATTTCTAAAAAATATTTCGCCCTTTGAAAAATTTGTATTATAAGCAATAATAGTTCGAAAAATAAAACTTTGCAAAAATTTTTGAAAAATGTAAAACGTTAAACTTTTTAAAATTAAAAATAAATTGAATTCCAAAATTAAAATTTAAATATATTTCTTTTAATAAATCATTGATAATATTTATTTTATATTTATTATAATTTTAAAATTAAACATAAATTAACAATTCGTAAATTTGTTCAATTTTAATTTTAAAATTTATAATTTTACCACATCTTAATTTGATAAATTTAATTTTAAAATGTATAAATTTACAATTCGAGTTGCAAATTTTTATATTATATTTAAATTCAATTTTCAAATTGAACAAATTTAGGAAATACCTTTTTTCAAAGTCCCAGCACTTTATTTATCCTATATCAATTTTATCAATTTATTTAATTTAAGAAACACTCTAATACAATATTCTCTTCACTTCATTCCTTGTAAATTTATTCTAATAATATTAAATATTAAATTTTTTCAGCCAGAGGCATAGTTTAGTTACAAGGTTAAATGACCTTTTTACCCTTTGTACCAGATCAAAAATAAAGATTTCTCTAGATATAAATAGACATCCTTCACTTGGCCATGAGCTAGGGATGAGCATTAATGATTATTATCTGCTAGGAGCTCCTGTTTCTAACCCTTTAAGCGGGATTGTTTTTTTTAACATAAATTCAGCTTTATTGATTTTTAAAGAATTTAAGGTTTTGTTGAAAAATTAATCCTTATTTATTTAGAACAAAATTGAGTTGCCATAGATTTTTGGTTTAAAATGATTTATTTATATTTATTATTTTCATATTTATTAACTCACTCACGCTATCATTTGCTCTTTAAATAAATTCATAAAAATATCTATATTTTTAAACGTTTACAAAAAAATCAAAAATATATACAAATTTTAATGACTATCCACGCAAAGTTCGATTTTAAATTGTAAACTCTAGACGACCCAAGAATAAATTTAAGGCCTAAACCTACCAATATCATATTTAGTTTAATATTCGTTAAAAATTTCATTGAAAATAAAATAATAAATATTTTTAATATTTTATGTATATTCCCATAATATAAATATATTATAAATCATGTTAGCTACTTTTTGCATTGATATATCGATCCAAATATATATTTATGTTAAAGCAACACTCAAAAAAAGGAAAACAATTTAAAAATATAAACACAACTCGTAAAAAAAAAATATGTGGCCCACATTATGCTGGAGTGTAAACAAGGCTTCAAGGAGCACACAGATACTCATTCACACAGATACTCAAGCACACAGATACACACATACAAGTACATAGCCATGTTATACAAAAACAGCAGCAGCGGCAGCCTTATGCGTCACTTGCTCGGCAAACGGAAATCACTAAAGGCGTTTCCTGTCACATGTATGGATGTACATGTATGTGTGTGTATGTGTTGACTGCAACAACAAATGCTGTGAAAATCATGAAAGCAACACAGATACACACACACAGACACACATGCACCTATAGATAAGCCAGTACGATAAATGACTTTTGCTGGGGTCAATGGGTCGTTCAAGCGTCCATATTAAATGTCAGCCAGGCCTGTCATAATAGACAACACTTTGTACACACACACACACACAGACGTGCACATATATATATGCATATGTATATGTATATAGTGCTAGCTGGCTCAAGATTTTTATGCGACTATAAGGAATTTTTCTTCTAAAAGATTTTCTTTTAACGCCACACAAGCTCCGCATATAAGTAAGCCTCTATTGTTGTTGTCAGAACCAACCATGAGCCATGTTAAGGAAAAAAAAAAATAATATGCATGCCAACATTAAATAACTTCAATCTACTTTAAAGGACTTGTATATTCACTCACACACACAGACACACTCATAGAGACCCCTAGACAGGACGCGCTTTTTGGCATCTTGACTGAAATAAGCCATGCATAACTATGTACACTCCAGCGCAACAAAATAGGTCAACTTTGTCGATATTCAAGTGAAGGGTAATAAAATGAGTTTCAAAATGGTGAAATAGAATACATGAATTGGATTTGGATTGAAAACGTATTCGCTTTAATATTCAAAATTTTTCCAATTTCTAAAAAACATTTCTGTAAATATGACTATTTTTGGTATTAAAAAAATTCGAAAAATTCCAAAAATTGTTAATTAAATAAACATTATTTAAAATAAGCCAAGCAAAACTTTGTACACTCCAGTTCAGCAAAATAGGTCAACATTGTCTATATTCAGGCGGAGCGTAATAAAAAGATAAAATGGTGAAATATAAGAATTTGTTTGGATTTGGATTGGAAGCGTATTCGATTTGAAATAGAAAAAATTTATAATTTTTAAAAAAATTAAGACTAACTTAGATATTAAAAAGTGGAATACGTAAAGTCGGGCCCGGACGACTTTTGGATACCCTGTACCACTAGCATGCAATAAAATCCGGTTCCTTCACAATAAACCAAAAACAGAAGAATTTTTTAGCAAAAAAATTTATTTTTTTGTACCAATCGTTTCTATGGGAGCTATATGATATAGTCAACCGATTTCAATAAAATTTGACACAGTGCTTAAACGCCTTAAAAAAGATCTGAATGCCGAATTTAGTTTAAATATCTTTACAAACAAATGAAACACATCGGATTTTGTATAAAAAACGTTTTTTTGGACCTATTGGTCCTATTGGAGCTATATGATATAGTAGCCGATTTGGATTAAATTTAGTACAGTGCTTAGGAACTATAAAATACTTACGAATATCAAATTTGGTCCCAATATCTTTACAAACAAACGAAACACAACAAATTTTTTAAAAAAATCGATTTTTTGGAAGATCGGCCCTATGGAAGCATATGATATAGTCAACCGATTTTATTCAAATTTGGCACATTGCTTAAGTGCTCTATAAAATTTCCAAACGCCAAATCTGGTTACGATATCTTTATTTAAAAACAAAATATAGCGAATTTTGATTGAAAAAATGGCGGACGTAAAGTCGGGCGGGACGACTTTAGGATACCCTGTACCACTACCTTGTAATAAAATCCGATTTCTTCACAAAAACCAAAAACAGAAGAATGTTCTTAGCAAACATTTTTTTTGACCTATCGTTCCTATGCTAGCTATATGATATAGTCAACCGATTTCAATAAAATTTGACACAGTGCTTAAATACCTTCAAACAGATCTGAATGCCGAATTTAGTTTAAATATCTACAACAATCCAAACACATCGATTTTTTTATAAAAAACGTTTTTGGACCGATTGGTCCTATGGGAGCTATATGATATAGTCAAACGATTTGGATTAAATTTAGTACAGTGCTTAGGAACTATAAAAAACTCACGAATATCAAATTTGGTCCCAATATCTTAACAAACAATTGAAACACAACAAATTTTGTTAAGAAATCGATTTTTTGGAAGATCGGCCCTATTGGAGCTATATGATATAGTCAACCGATTTTGTTCAAATTTAGCACATTGCTTATGTGGTCTTAAAAATTTCCAAATGCCAAATCTGGTTACGATATCTTTATTAATAGTCGAAATATAGCGAATTTTTCTTTAAAAAAGTTATTTTGGCCGATCGCTCTAATGGGAGCTATATGATAAATTTGGTACAGTAATTGGGAACTATAAAAAACTTTCGAATACCAAATTTGGGTACGATATCTTCATAAACAAACGAATTATCTCATCTATACTTTTTTTGTCGAGGTCGTCTCAAACACCCCCATGGGAGCTATATAATTTATCCCGATATCAAAAATAAAATAATCTTGTCTCCTATGGAATAATATGGGATCTAATGTGAAAGTTTGGTAACTCTAGCTCTTACCATCTCTGAGATCTAGGCGTTCACACGGACAGACGGACAGACGGACATGGGTATATCGACTACTCTATTCACCCTGATCATATTCTAGGTAACTTTGGGGTGTCTCCGACGTCTCCTTCTATATACATTTTCGGCTTGCACAAACTTAATATACCCTTAGTACCATACGGTACAGGGTATAATGAAGCTGAGTAAGTTTAACAGGAGACAGATGCATCCAATATCGATTTAGAGCAGCCGAATCCTTCACATATGGTTTATGGATAACAATCAAAAAATCCCATAAAACGTGATAATTTGGATATAATCTAAGAACCATTTTTTTGGACTTCGGATTGGGTTTTTTGGACTTCGGTTTCAGCTGCCCAAATTCCATAAGGGTACCTCTGCCACTTGTAAGGACTACACCACCTTTTTTTATAAGCCTTTAGTTATAACAAAAAATGTTGTGTTTCAGCCGGAAATGCAATCTAATAGTCTTTAAACTAATTTGAGGTCCATTCGTTATGGTTATTAAATAAAATCAGATTCAAGCGAACTGCACTTGTCGCTCCCTATTTCGATAATCAAAAATGGAAATAACGATGATCGATGATCGGAAAAAATAAAAATATCGATACATCGATATAACATCAATGTTACTTCCAGCACTACAGTAAACGATGGCTCAAAAGCGACGTCAGCTGGAAAACATACTTTGTTTTTGACTTTCATGGTTTTCAGACAATGGATCTAAGTTTGCTCTTTAATATTTATCCCCTCGAAACTTGGATCACTTGCTTTTTTTAATAATGAGCGCTTTAAGCTGTCAGCTAAATATGGTAGAAAACAAGCCGTTAAACGTTATCATCATTATCGATTAAGAACTTGGCATCTGACGGAAATATAGTATATTTCAAAAGTGAGAAAAAATATCAATCTGATTATCTAAATTTTTTGCTTGGTCAACCTTCGTCATCCTTATTTTCTCTAACCAGCGTCCCATAGAGACTCCTTCAGTGCATATAATGATGATTTTTAAGTTTGTGACTTGAATTTCTTTCTGGAACAATTTGTAGTTTTGTAAATAGAACATTTGGCACGATAACTCCAGAATTGAAAATAGCAATCGTTATTTTCTCTTACGAGCCTCCTATAAAGCATATAATGATGTTGTTTAAGTTTGTGACTTCAATTTGTCTTTCTGAAACAATTCGTTGCTTTATTAATAGAAAGTTTGGTAACATAACAGTCAAGAACTGGACATAACAATTCTATCAATCCTCCTTCTAATGTCAGAGAGAGTACCAAGAACAGAGTCCCAAACCATTCCTGAAAGTTTCATCAAATAAGTATTTTTTCCAGCTAAAGCTATTCGTTTACTCTGCTACAATAAAAACTTAGAGTATTAAATTTTAGATATAGGCATGCCTTCTAATGCTGGAATACTATCATAGGCAGTATCGAATATATCATCTCATTTTTGGCAACAATATTTTTTTTTTGTAAAAATCTTTTGAAAAATAATGCTCACTTACCTAACGTAATTATCCTTTTTTGGTTAACTTGTAACTCAAAATTTATTATTTCTGTAGCGCTTTTGGTCACGTAGTAAAAAAAAATGAAAACCGCACTGATTAAAAGTCGAGACGTTCCGACCTTAGTATACCCTGTACTCTTTAAAGGTTGGATAGTTATATAACTAACACTTCGACTTAAATATCAATACGTATTGATTTACTTTTATGAATAAAAACTATATACCAACTATAATTATAATTATAATAGTAACTAAAAATTCTTTATAAATCTAAAAACAATTCCTATGCGCTATATTGACATTGTAATATGCCTGTAATTAACATAATAAACAAAAAATGTAAATAACAACAACATTAATCTGCTGTTAACATAGACACTTGATTCGACAACATTACTCTGCTATTAACATAGACACTTCGTCAAGTAATTTAACATTAAACAACTGTTGAGTACAGGGCATAACCACGCACTGTTAAAATACGCTTAAAAACAAAAGCACAAAAGCAGGACAAACTGCTTTGTCTTTACATTTGCACTACCTGAACCGTTTACACTTATTGCCGTCGTTGCACAAAAGAAAAATAAGAATATAACAGTACCTCACACACACTCACGCACTTTTGTTTGCACTTTTAATTTTCACTGCACAAAACAAAAACAAAAAAAAAACAGTTGGCTTACATCTTTAAGCGCATCTTTTCGAACCCATGCAGAGCAGCAACAAATTTTTTTGCATTTGCCTCTTACACTTTTCTTTGCCAACTTAGCGCACTTTATTTATTTCATTGAATACACAAAAGAAAAATTATTAAATAACAATAAATACGCGCGCAACTCATCACACACGCACACACAAACATATGCTTGAACTTTTTATTTTCACTGCACAAAACAAAAACAAAAAAAACCGTTGCCTTATATCTTAGCGCGCATCTTTTCGCACCCACGCACAGCATAGACAAATTTTTTTGCATTTGCTTCTCACACTTTTCTAGCGCACTTTATTAATTTCACCATAAAGCAATGAATACACAAAAGAAAAACAATAAAATAACCACAAATACGCGCGCAACTCTTCACACACACAAATATGTTTGAACTGTTAACTATCATTTCACAAAACAAAAACAAAAACAAAAAAAAATTGGCTTGCATCTTTTCGCACCCACGTGCAACATAAGAATATTTGCTTAAATGATTTATACAATTAAAACGCCGACTAGTCGAGCCGTTTGCACTTATTGCCGTCGTAACACAAAAGAAAAATAGTAAAATAAAACAACAAATTCGCGCAACTTCTAATACACAAACACACACATGTGCTTGCACACTTAACTATCACGCGCAAAACAAAAACAACAAAAAACCGTTGGCACCCTCGCACACATTTACAAATCTGTTTGCCTTTACTTCTCACACTTTTCTATGCCAACTTAGCGCACTTTATTAATTTCATTGAATTAAACGATTTAAACAAATGCGCATAACTGTTAACAACATTTATTTGTTGCTAACAGCTGCAATAATTGTTTTAACACATTTTAAGCATTTTTACGCAGCGTTAAACTATAAAATAACAACAAAAATTGCAGCGCGTGACGCGTGCCGACATTGCCGCTTTAGTTACTACTTTTTTGATTTCTATCTCCTCCTTCTTTGAGCTGCAGTTTTGGCGTTGCCAGCTGGTCAGTTGTCAATAAGAAAAGAGCCAATAAGCAGTTGAGTTCAGTTCATTTTGCTCAACTAGTTCAAATGTTCTATTTAATGCACGAAGACGTTTTTTTCAATCAGTTCTTCGATTTAGAGTTGTGCGGTCAGTTAAAATTAAATGTTAAAAAAAATTTAAATTAATTTTAATATTATATATGAAGTTTAATTATTAATTAGTTTAATATTGATTTGAACTACTTGCATTTAGCTCTATTTGTTTCGTTATGAGCTGTAGTTTTCGTTTCTGCAGCATTGTTTATCTAAAAGAATTAATTTGTAACACTCGATCAGCATATTAACATATTAAAAAAAACTTGGAAATACCATATAAAACTAAGACCAATACAGAAGCCAAATAAGGAAAGAAGAATTACTAAATAAAAACAGTACGAGAAAATTATACGAATCGTATAAGAACAAATTATATAAGAATAGTTTTAGAATATGATAAGAACTAAGATCTGCGAGCTGGCAGCAGCCAACACTACCTGGAAGCCTGAAAAAGCAACTACACAGACACTGGAAAGGGTTTGCCGAACATCGAAAAAATAATAATATCAAAGAACTAAATGCAAACGAACAAAGCAAAAAGCATAAGAAAATAAATAACAACTAAATAAAAGTTAACGTTAAAGATGAACTTATTTAGCTCGCACTTTTGAGCGAGTAGTTCATTTTTCTCGTCCGTTCATGAACAACTGCAGCAGTGCAACAGTCTGGCAGCGCGTTTAAGCAAAGTGCAAGCAATAAAGTGTATTAAATTGTTAAAAAATGTGTTTCGGCAATGCTAACAAGTGTTAAATTATAAAAAAAGTGCAAATTATTGTTAATAACGTGTTTAATATTGTTATAAGTGTTAAAAGTCGCAAGTGCAAGTTGTTAATAAGCTGGCAAAAAGAAATTTGCAATTGCGTGGGTGCGCAGCAGCCTTACAAAAGCGGCGTCATTTTTTTTTTTTCATTTTTTGTTTAAGTTAATTAAAATTGCAAGATTTTAAATAATGGCCTTTGTCATCAACAGAAGCATGTGTATAATAATTAAATATAATAAGCGATAGCTGCTTTTTTGTGATTTAAGTTAATGTTAAACAAACAAGAAAGGATTGTGCAGGTAAGTGGCATTCCTTTTTTTGTATAAAATGTGCGCTCCGCAGGGCACACAAAATGTGCAAGTGACGTAAAAGGATTTTATTTGGGACTTTTTGAGCAAGCCCCCTCCGCAGAATAAATCGTTAAGTTCATTTGTGTTGAAGGGATATTTACATTAAAGCACGCACAACTATACAAACATTTGCGTGCGCCATCTAGTGAGAAATAATTAAGTGTACCATCGAGCTGTGAATATTTATTTACTTGCGCCATCTAGTGGCGCGAGGCAGACGATCTACAGCGGTACTAGTGAAGCTTTAAATAATTTTTACATGGGAATAGAAATTAGCAAGTTTTAAAGAATTTTAATTTAAATTAAATAGACTTTTTTAATATTTTAAATATCACTAATGATCACAGCTCCTAAGCATATCTTTATTATTTTATATATGTATTGATCTTTTATTGAATTCAAACTATTCTTTTTCTTCGAATTTCGATATTCGAATATTTGTATTTTTTTAAAATTAAGTTTTAATTCTTAATAAATAATATATTTTTAATATTTTAATCCCCATCACCGTGTGGTACAAAGGATATATTAAGTTTGTGCAAGCCGAAAATGTATGTAACATATAGAAGGAGACGTCGGAGACCCTCCAAAGTGACCTAAAGTATGATCAGGGTGAATAGAGAAGTCGATATACCCTTGTCCGTCTGTTTGTCTGTTTGAACGCCTAGATCTCAGAGATGGTAAGAGCTACAGTTACCAAACTTTCACATTAGATCCCATATTATTCCATAGAAGACAAGTTTATTTTATTTTTTTGATATCGGGGTTAAATTATATAGCTCAAATATGGGTGTTTGAGACGACCTCGACAAAAAATAAGCGTTTTAGTTGAATAATTCGTTTCTTTATGAAGATATCGTTAACAAATTTGGTATTCGAAAGTTTTTTATAGTTCCCAATCACTGTACCAAATTTGATCGAAATCGGTTGACTATATAATATAGCTCCCATAGGACCGATCGGCCAAAATAACTTTTTTAAAGAAAAATTCGGTATATTTTGTTTTTTAATAAAGATATCGTAACCAGATTTGGCGTTTGGGAATTTTTTAGAGCACTAAAGCAATGTGCCAAATTTGAACGAAATCGGTTGACTATATCATATCCCATAGGTCCGATCTTCCAAAAAATCGATTTTGAAACAAAATTCGTTGTGTTTTGTTTGTTTGTTAAGATATTGGGACCAAATTTGACATTCGTGAATATTTTATAGTTCCTAAGCACTGTACTGAATTTAATCCAAATCTGTTGACTAGATCATACAGCTCCCATAGGACCAATCGGTCCAAAAACACGTTTTTTATACAAAATTCGATGTGTTTTGTTTGTTTGTAAAGATATTTGAAATAAATTTGGCATTCATATCTTTTTTAAGGTATTTAAGCACTGTGTCAAATTTTATTGAAATCGGTTGACTATATCATATAACTCCCATAGGAACGATCGGTCAAAAAAAAAATTGTTGCTTAAAAATTCTTCTGTTTTCGGTTTTTCATGAAGGAACCGGATTTTATTGCAAGCTGGTGGTACAGGGTATCCCAAAGTCGTCCGCGCTCGACTAAACGTACGCCATTTTTCATATAAAATGTGGTCACCGCAGGGCACCCAAAAATTGCAAGTGACGTAAAAGGATATTATTTGGGACTTTTGAGAAAGACCCCTCCGGTCTGCTCTCTCTGCTCACTGACAGACAACGCAGAATAATTTGTTGAATAAATCATTTTGTTCATTTGTGTAGAAGGGATATTTTTACTAATGCGCTAACAACCATACAAACACTTGCGAGCGCCATCTAGTGAGAATTAATTGCTTTGGCCATCTAGTTGTAAATATTTACTTACGCCATCTAGTGGCTAGCGGAAGACGATCTACAGCAATATCAATGAAGCACTAAGCCTAAGACTTTTTTTAGGTAGTGATAGAAAATTGCATATTTTAAAAAATTTGAATTTAAAATGAATTAATTTTTTAAATATTTTAAATGCCACTAACACAAATAAGCATAGCCCATAAGCATATATTTATTATTTAATACATATTTTAAACTTTTTCCTTAAAACGAAATAGTCTTACTTTTTAAGACGATGTTTGAATATTTGTTTTTTTTTTTGTTTTAAATTTAATTTTTTTAATAACTCAAATGTTGTTATATTACTTGTAAATATTTTTTTAATGCTTAATTAATTAATGAGAATAAATAAATGCTAAGGAATTTGTTTTGATGCATTTCTAATGGATCAGATTTGAATCTTCTTGAAAACTCTAATTTTTGTTTAATTTTTTTAATATTTTTTAAAAAGATTCCGCATTTAAAAAATGTTTGCTTCGTAATGTTATACTTATAAATTTTAACTGATACGCCTCAAAAATCTATCATTATCTGATCCTTAATCCTTAACAAGGCCCAAAAGATTCCGGCTAAAAAAAGAAGCTTATTTTTTAATAAATTTAAATAAATTAATAAATAATAATGAAATAAAACAGTAGATTCTTTTTTATCAATTTAATTAAATTACACAGGTCTACGAAGGTGGATTGATAAGTTTCCGGCCTGACCAAGAAAAACAACGTTTTTAAGAATTTTTTTATTTCTCAACATAATCTCCTCCAAGGCTGATACATTTCTCATAGCGGTGTTCTAGTCTAGTAATGCCATCTCTATAGACTGATTCGTCAAGCTCCTCAAAATACCCATTTACGGCTTCGATTACTTCTTCATTGTCCGCAAATCTCTTACCGCCTAGCCATTTTTTGAGGTTAGGAAACAGATAATAGTCACTCGGGGCTAGGTCTGGAGAGTAGGGAGGGTGCGGCAACAATTCAAACTTCAGATCGTTGATTGTAGCCATCGCAACGATTGACTTGTGCGCTGGTGCGTTATCGTGATGAAACAAGATTCTTTTCTTCGCAAGATGAGCTCGTTTAATTTTCACCTCATGGCTCAAACGTTGCAATAAGTCTGCGTAGTATTGACCAGTGATAGTTTTACCCTTTTCAAGGTAATCAATGTATATAATACCTCTTGCAGCCCAAAAAAACAGTAGCCATAACCTTGTTCGCTGAAAAGATTGTTTTTGCCTTCTTTGGAGTTGGTTCCCCTGGTCCAATCCACTGTTTAGACTGTTCTTTGGTTTCAGGAGTGTAGTGGTGGACCCAAGTTTCGTCAACGGTTATGAATCGACGCAAAAATTCGCTTGGATTACGCTTATACAACGTCAAATTGGCGGTAGAAATGTTTTTTCGAATCAATTTTTTTCAAGAAAAAAAGAGGCGTCTTGTTCAGTGTGCTCTCAAATCTAAACTAACATGGCGATCGGGCTGAAACTATAGCTACAAGCTATCTAAGGATGGTACTATAGAACGCCACCTCAAGGTATGTCTAGTGGCGCCATCTCTTGGTCAGGCCGGAAACTTATCAATCCACCCTCGTACCTGGTTTAATTGTTGAAAAGCTAAGGGTAATTTCCAAAATAATTTGCTACGTAGAATCCAGGTTCAGAATTGGCCTATTACGTCAGGATTTTGAAATATTTGAGGTTATGTACCCGAAAAACCACATTATTTCCTACTTTTGAGGTTAGGTATAAGGTGAAATTGATTTTTTTTTAAACTGTCTCTACTATTATATCATTTTCTAGACCTGTATTATATTCAATTAAATAATTAAATATAAATATAATTTTACTTCAAAAAATTTTAGCCAGAAACTTTAAATAGGCAGCTAAATTTTGGTTAATTTTTTTAAGTAAGCATTATAAATTGCTTAAAAACAATAAATTTATATTAAAAAATGTATTTAAAGTAATTTTTTTATTTTCTACAAAAGCAGAACAGGCAAAGATTATCATATTCTGGCAAAAATTTAGGATAAGAAATGTTGTATCTTTAGTTTGAGTCTCATTGGATTTTTTATAATAAAGACTACGGGCTCTTTAAGTGAATAAACATCGTAAGATTCTCTTGTTAGCTTATCTGGAAAAATATAAGATTTTTAGATTAGTTTGCAGCTCGATTCATAATTGCACCATTATTAGTCGAATGTCGCGCCTCACGGGTCTGTCTTAACCGAATTCTTTCACATTCATAGCAATCTTCACGTTCCTAGGCAGTACGATTAGATTGATAATTAATTTGATTCGATTGATCGATTAGGAGACGGCATTCCCAATTGTCCTAATGCTTTATTAGCCATCGCCCAGCAGAGATCTGAAATATGAATTAAAGCTTTATTTTAAACTTCCGGCGTAAATTCCATCACTGGATTACGTCTTGCTTGACGTACTCGAAACAAAATATCTTCTGATAAATAATCTTGATATTTTATCCACAATTCAAGTGGATTTGATCGAAAACTATTGCCAAAATAATCGCAAATAGAACACGAATTTGATATGAATGAGCAGTAATAGCAGCATCTGCAAAGGTTTGATCCTAGTGCAAATCATTTTCCAACAAATTCTATTTTTGAATGGCTCTCGATACGTTGCACACAATACTGAATTGACTCTTCTCAATGATTGAAACGATGTTGGACCTCGAACATTGATAAACAACAATACCTGTTATTTTATATATGGCAATATGCATACAAAAACCGATATTCATAAAAATACGTATATCTCACGAACCAATATACATAAACAAATTAAAATAAGCTTAAAACCTCCTTACTGACAATCTCTAAAACACGCAAAAATCAGATTTGAAATTCATCGACGCGTTCATAAGAACTTTCGTAACACGTAAAACAAAAGTTTCTATTATATACATATATAGATATCCCACCAAAATTGTACAAATTTGTAGAAATTAATTTTAAAATAAATTAATGCATTGCCAACTAATAATCGCAATTTTGCGAAACTGATTTACGAGACTAGTTTTTTTACGCCAAAAATTATATTTCCCGCTTTCTATTTTAAAACCTGCTGAACCTATTCAGCTGCATCGGAGTGTTCACTCTGTTTCTTTAAAAACCATAGCATACATTTGTGCTGGCGGTTTCACTTACACACTTTTGACAACTGCGTTTGGCCTGACACATAGATACACTCACACACACGCACACACACACCACTTATACGCATATCCTGTATCTGTTGCTGCTCCTTGTCGTCATTCTATTTGGCAACATGCATAAGTATGTACATAAACACATACATATGTACAATATTGTAAGTCTAAATGGAGATTTTCAATGCTCGATAATGTCCCAAGGATTTACATTCTACTCCACATGTGATCGCTTTTGCATTTTATGTGGAAATGTAGCTTAGTGGAAATGTTTTCAGCCATTTTGGATTGGGATATCCACACAAACCTTAATTCTATAAGCTATATACATAGCATTAGTCAGAGCGACAGCAGTGTGTGAAGTAAATAAAAAAAACGTACATATGTAAATGTGCAGCGGGGCAACTACACAAAGAATTTAATTTTATTTATATTTAAAATGCTTGTGAAATAATTAAGCCCCAAAAACTATTTCATTAGCTGAATAAAATTAGTTTTCAAATTAATTAATGCTTTGCATTTATAAAATTCTTTCTTTTGGGGTTTATTTTTAGACGAATGTAAAATGCTTATTAAAGCAAATGAAAGGGGATTGAAATAAGGTGAAAATTCAAAAAGTTAGAAAAGTTTTATCTGTATCAAAATTAGCTGCTGGCGAATAGTCTCTATATAAAATTGAAATATATTGAAAATGTGAAATTAAATCCAGTGTTGAGTAAGAGGTTAATGAAAGTTTAAGGAGTTGCAACAATAAAATGATTAATCGGATTCTACGTCACTCCTACGACTCTGCAACGTTTTCACAATGTCTCTACTACGTCTATTCTACATAGCTCTCACGTCTCACCTCGTCTCTTCTACGTATCTCTCACGTCTCTCCTCGTCTCTTCTACGTCTCTCCTACGTCACTCCTAAGTGCCGCTTGCGTCATGTCTAAGTCACTGCTACGACTCTGCTGTGTCTCTCAAATGTCTTTCCTACGTCTCTCTCACGTCTCTCCTCGTCTCTTCTTCGTCTCCCCTAAGTCATTTCTGCGTCAATCCTACGTCGCTTACTCGTCACTCTTACTACGTCTCTCCTGCGTCTTTCTTACGTTTCGCCAACGTCTCTTCTACGTATCTCCCATGACTCCCTTATATCTCTTACATATCGCCTTCGTCTCTGTACGTACTCCCGTAGGAGAAAAGACGTATCTTTCCTACGCCTATTTTATATCTTATGTCTCTCCTTTATCGCTGCCTTGTCTCCCCCTCTCTTACGTCATTCCTCTCTCAATCTTAATTTTATAACTGATTAAGCGCTAGACCCCTCAAAGGCACCTCGTTCCTACGCCACTGCTAAGTTTCAGCTCCGATAGATAGATATTATTGATTATTATTCTTAGGGGTCTATTGTAGTCCCTTCAAGCCTAGGACTTCTAAACTTGCCCAGTATCTGTGACACAGTTAATTATTTTAGATGCTTCTACCTGGGTGACATTAGTATGGCTCCTCAGTTTGACAAAATCTGCATTAAGATGCCAAAAGTACACAGATGTTTCCTAAGTCAAAAAATTTCCGTCAATAACACAGTCAGTACCCTAAGAGAATTCTTGCCCAATTTGGATATCTTCTTAAAAATATTTGGGGTTTAATAGCACAAGTTAGGGTGACGGCCAGAGCTCTGGCGGAAAGAGAATGGGACACGGTGTCTTGTTGTCACATCTCCCAAACACTCGTGCCAAGGTATAATCCAAAGTGAACATCTAAGCTCCTGTGCTACCATAAAAACAGAATCTGGATCTTGGTAAAAGTTGTAACGGGGGACTGCACCGTGGGCCATATGGCTGAGAGGCTGCACATTCCCCATCATGACATCTTCTTCAGAAAACATCCATCACCTGCCATACGACTGTCTGGCGCTACTAAGATGAACCCAGTTTCTGGGTAGTCTCTGGCTTATGCGCCCATAGCGGATGTGGTTGCGTTTGTCGAATCCTCAAAACTCTTTCTGCAATAAGAGAGACTTTGGTGACTAATAGTGATCTATAGTTTTTGATGCTCCTCTATTCCTCCCCCTCCCCCTCCCCCTCCCCCTCCCCCTCCCCTCCCCTCCCCCTCCCCTCCCCTTCTCCAATTCCTTTCCTCCTTTTTCACAATTAGGCATCGCAATCACTAACTGAGTAGCCTGAGTCTTCAGTCCAATCTAACCTAACTTACTCGAGTTGTAACAACCAAGAAGTTGTTTGGCGTGTCTTACGCCCCCCGTGTCGATTCAGTCCATTTTACGAGTGGACCTTTCTTCACTTCTTAGCAGCTGTCTAGTAGTATGACAGCCAATGTCATAACAAGGTTCAGGACCTTGAAGTGGTTTCGCAGCACCATTTCTCGCGAATTCATTAGCTGTTTTATTCCCAGGATTGTTCTAGTGCGCGGATCCATCTAAGGGAGACTCTCTTACATTGTCCCCGATGGTTGAGTTTGTTTTTAGTTTCCCAGACCTACTTCGAATCTTCGACCCTAGCCCTGAATAGTGGCTTGAGTGTCTGACATTATAGTAATGTCTTTGTCTTGTTTATCTCCTCTATAGGTGAATGTCTCACCTCGACCAATGGCAAATACATGGCGCACATGTTATATACACGGTGGTGTATATACCACGAGCTTCTGATAGTCGT
Organism: Chymomyza amoena; assembly: GCA_037043745.1. Lineage (NCBI taxonomy): Eukaryota > Metazoa > Arthropoda > Insecta > Diptera > Drosophilidae > Chymomyza > Chymomyza amoena. Next base: position 75,286 of record JBAMAX010001282.1, read on the forward strand.
TTTCTTGATCCTGCGACTCCCATCCCAGTGCTTCTTTAGTCAAGGACCCGTCCGTTTACCACCCAATAGTCTATCTTTTCATACAATGTATCTCCTCTAACATTGTTTAATTCTCTTTGTTGCTCAAAATAGTACTAACCTTTTTTTTCGACGTGGTGTGTACTCTGTAATCATCTTATCTCTGAGTAAGGAACCATTTTTCTCGGCTGACATTCTTAGAAGTGTTGCTTTCATTTGAAGCCTTATAATGGAGAGGTTTTAATTCCATTAGGCCTTCCAATGCGGCTGTATGACAGCATTTCATGCCTGCTGTCATTTTGAACTGAGGTAATCTCCACGCGAGATCACAAGCAATGGTTATAAGGTATAACCAGTGTATAATCTTGAGCGATGCACCCCATAATTTTTTGGCTATCCTTCTACACATTGACAATGCTCCAATGCATTTATTAGTCACGTTTTCTATATGAAAGCTATACCTCAGTTCAAATATAACTCCAAGGTTTAATAGGCTAACCCTATTTAGTACAAAGTTAAACTACGGTTGTGGCTGGATTTTAGTAGAGGCCCACATATTTTAACCAATCGTAGGTAATATTCAATCCTCTCTATACTTAGGCACCCTCTGAATTGACCTACTACAATAAGAATAATATCGATTAAGCTTTAAAAAAATTATCGAGCACTTCGAAAAGCTCGAATCTGGGGCTGGAATTTTGAGCTGATATCTCTGCTCAAGAGTGGACACAGCAGCAAATATGAAAGGAGGCCAATTGCTTTTCTCATTGGAAATGCTGATTGGCAAGAATGTCTTTCGAAATTTTTGAGAAACTGAAGACCCACCAAAAAAGCCAACTAAATTTTAAAAGTTCAGTTAAATGTTTTTATATGTATAATATATAATCCAAAGTATCCCTGAAAGCTATTTTGTAGTCTCGTAAATTTAACAAGGTTTGTCTCTGCAAATCAGTCTTCAATAATATAGAAATAAATAAGAATATTATATCGAAGAGCCCATGACGTCACCTTTCAGTATTACACCATAGTCGTGTCACACAACACCAGCATATTGTCTTCCTTTCTGTTTCACCTGGCCTGTCTCTTCTTCATACTAAACTGGACAATCTACCGCGAATTAAAGTTTTTTTTCGCTCTAAATCTTCTCGTTTAGAAGTTATGACCATATAAAGTTGAGATAATAGTGACTACGATTTATCTGTTATTTCGAAACTGTAGAAGATACTACGCCTTACAATAATTTGTAGAGCGTATATATATGCAGTTCAAATCTCAAGTGTAGACATCCAAGTAATCAAATCTCTAAGATTAAGGCGAACAACCGACCAGATATTATTAATTTCTTTTGTCTTGGTGGCAACTTTGGAGACTCCCGAAGTCTCCTTCTGTATGTAATAAGTTGTTTAGAAATGGCTTAATTTGTAACTTACGTATTAGAGTAACGTTGAAAACAGAATTTTTTTTTGAGTTTGATATAAATCGTCATCCAAGAGTTCCTACACTGCTGCAAAATGATTAATATGATTTTTTGTCATAGGTTCGACGGTACGCCAGAATGATTTGTTTGTTTGTATATGTGATAAAGGCGGTTTAGAATAGAAAATAATCTGTTTCGGTACTCCAATACTTCATATCTTTACTAGTACTTTAGGAAAATATTCCTAAATTAAGAAGCAAATTCTTTTTTATTGTATCTTTAGAATAATATACTCTTCAGATATGCAAATCTATCTGTGCCATCTTAGCACAGAGGTCTGAATTGAATGCAATATCTAATCTCTAGTATCTTTGAAAGCCTTATTCATCTAAAACATATTCTGAGTATTTGTGATTTTTTTTTTTGTACCTATCGAAGGATAGGAAGGATGCAGCCTCATCACTTCAAGAAAATTATAAAGATTTCCATAAATATGTTGATATGGCAACACTTTTTTGTACTTATAAGCACTTGACTCTATTTTTGGTACAGTTTGCTCCAAAAATATTACTTAAAATAAAAAAAGATTATGATGAAACTGCAGCTTCACTCAGGTTCGGATACAGGATTACGTCATCAGGGGGTTTTTCACTTTGAATCAAAGCTCGCAAAATACTATCAACACATTTTTTTCAACTTTTGTTGGGTCCGCACCCGAAAGCCCCTCCATCAATCCGCCACTGGCTTCATTCATTCATTCATTCACAATAAATAAATAAATTTCGATTTTATTCACTTTTCAACTTACCCCTTTATTTGATTAATAAATAGTCAAACGATACTTTCATAATTATTAATTACATATATTTGTGTTTCAAATAATACTTAAGCACATAATATATACATTTATGTTTATTTATATTTAAACATTTGTCGCTTGTAATTCAATAATTATACAGTAATTGATATATTTATTTAATAAATAATTTTATGACATCAGACATAAAAATATTTGTTAATGCAACTTAAAATATAAATGTTTATTTTTTGGTAAATCTAATAGAGCAGCAAAATTGCAATTTACAATAATTAATTTAAATAATAATACAAAATGTATTTTTTTTTAAATTTCATTTCTCTTGCTTGACTATTTTAAATTTTATATTTGGCACAAAGTTGACTAAATAGAAAACCTTTTTTTTAATTTTTGGTTTGCATTTATTATATTAAATATGTACAAAAAACTTGCCAGACGTTTACTAAATATATATAGATTATTTATGAATATGTATTAACAAGTGTATGTGACAAGCGAATATCTAAAAGATACAAAACAACAAATTCTAGATACTCTTATATGTAAAATGTGATATATTTCATATATAAATATATCAAAAATATGGCATGTAATAATAATATGCAACTAAATTTATGTTTGATTTTTTCAATATCAGAGTTCTTCAAAAATTTCCTTTCGTTGTCTGTAAGTAATCCCAATGAATTTCCCAAAAGTTCTCATAAAAATAATACTCCTTGACAATCAAAAAAAAAAAAAAAACATTCTTGTGAATTCTTTTTTCTTTCCTTTCGTCATCTGTAAGTAATCCCAATGAATTTCCCAAATGTTCTCATACAAATTATTCCCCTTGGATTTCAGTAAGTAATCCTAAATAAAAAATACCGAGATGCATTCTTGTGAATTCTTTTCTTAAACTATGACTTATAAATGAATCCATTTTTATTTTTAAGTTATGCCTAGAAAAAGAAGAATCTTTTTCAAATCTTTAAGAAATTTCCCTTTCTTTTTCTATAGTTAATTTTTGTTTAAAAAAAAATTATGTACATGCTTAAAGTAGATAATTTTTTATTTATTCCTTACAATGCTTATACTGCTGTCTTTAAACTTAATTTAAAAAATATTTCTGCTCTTCTGTTTGCCCTAAATAATGATGTATGTATGAAATAATAAATACTCCTTAGTTTATTTCAAAAATAATCTTTCTTTTAATATGTTCAAGTTTCAAGTGTAGAAATATTATTTAATTTTTATAAATTTAAGCATGATATGGATATTCTTAAAATCTTTTCAAATTAACGAAAATGGATGGCTATTTCTAGATAATGCGATATTCGAGATGTATAAATATCTGACAGATATCAAAATTGTACTTTATAATATGTTTGCTGCTTAAAGGGAAATTTTTTTTGCAAATCTTTGGAGTTGGGGGAAAAAAATACTGGCGATTTAAATTTTTTTTAAGATAATTTATATAAGCCAAAAAAAATTGACTTGATTGTAGTTTTTGATAGTATTTTTTATATAAATTTGTAATGCATTGAGTAATTGAATATTTTTAGAATATTTTAATTTTATCAAAAATCCCAAAATTAAACCAATAGATTAATAAAAAAAAATTTCTCAAAAAACCAATTTAAACGAATTTCCTAAAATTTCAAAATGTTTTTTATTTGCACAATTCATATATCCAAAAATATATGTAAATTTTTATCCACAAGGGTTTTTGGAATATGTAAAGTTAATTTCTTAAGGAATTTTAAAAAAAATACCAATGGTGGTGAACATTTTTTTCTGAAAAGGATTTTTATTCGTTTTTAATTTGCAAGATTCAAAAATCCCAAAAAATTAGTAAATATTTACCCCCAAAGGATTTTTGTAAAATGAAAAGTTAATAAATTTCTTACAAGAATTTTATCAAAAGGTGACAAAAAATGAAGGAAGAAGAAGAATTTTTATCCAGTTTTTAATTTTTAAACGTTTTCAATTTGCAAAACTCAAAAATCCCAAAATCTTCGTAAATTTTTTTCCAATTGGGATTTTTAGAAAATTTTAAGTTAATATATTTCTTGAAAGAATTTTGTCAAAAATTCCAAGGGTAGCTAAAACTTATTCCCGCAAAGGAGCTTTAACTAGTGTTTACTTAACAAATTGATATTTAAACGTTTTTTACTTGCCAAATTCAAACATCCAAAGATGGCGCAAATTTTTCCCTCAATTTTATCAAAAAACCCAAAAGATGACAAAAAATGCAATCCCACAAAGGATTTTTATCCAGTTTATGATTTTTTAACGTTTTTAATTTGCAAAATTGAAAAATCCCCAAATATTTTAAAATTTTTTTTCAATTAGGATTTTTAGAGAGTTTTAAGTTAATTTATTTCTTAACGAGTTTTGTAAAAAATCCCAAGGGTAGTAAAATTTATTCCCGCAAAGGAGTTTTATCCAGTTTAACTTAACAAATTGATATTTAAATATTTACACACAAAGGATTTTTGGAAAATGTTAGGTTAATTTCTTAAGGGAATTTCGGCAAACATCCCAATGACGGCAGAAATTTTTTCCCATAAAGGATTTTATCCAGTTTTACTTAACCAATTGATTTGTAAACGTTTTTAGTTTGCAAAATGCAAAAATCCCAAAATATATGTAGATTTTTGACTACGTAGGATTTTTTTTTAAATTTAGAGTTAACATGTTTCTCAAAAAAATTTTATTAAACATCCCAAAGGTGGTGCAAATTTTTTTCCGCAAAGTATTTTTGGCAAATGTTAGGTTAATTTCTTAAAGGAAGTTTGTGAAACATCCCAATGAGGGCGGAAATTCTCTCCCACAAAGGATTTTTATACAGTTTTACTCAACCAATTGATTTAGTAAACGTTTTTAATTTGCAAAATGAAAAAATCCCACAATATTTTTAAATTTTACCTACGGAGGATTTTTAGAAAATTTATAGTTAACATGCTCCTCAAAAGAATTGAATCAAAAATCCCAAAGGTGGTGCAAATTATTTCCCGCAAACGATTTATTTGTCCAGTTTTACTTGAATAATTGATTTTTGAACGTTTTTAATTTGAAATAATTTATAAGTCCCAAAATATGTATAAGTTTTTCCTCACAAAGGATTTTTAGAAAAATTTAAGTTATTTCTTAAAAGGAGGCGCAAAATTTTTCCCACAAAGGATTTTTATAAAGTTCTACTTGACTAATTGATTTTTAGACTTTTTTAATTAGCAAAATTCCAAAATATGTGTAAATTTTTTACCACTTTTAGAAAATTTCGAGTGATCAAAAGAATTTTATTAAAAATCCCAAATTTTTTTTAGCAAACAATTGTAAATTTTGCAAATATCCCAAAGTTTGTGTTAAAATTTTTACACATATGATTTTTAGAAAATTTAGAGTTAATATATTTCTTTAAAGAATTTAATCAAAAATCCCAAAAGTAATTTTATTCCACAAAGGATTTTTTTCCAGTTTTACTTGACTAATTATTTTTTATTAATTTTTTCAATAAAAAAAATTAATTTCCTAAAAGAAATTTAATTAGCAAAATTCCAAAACTCGAAAATAGCTGTAAATTTTTTACCACTTTAGATTTTTCGAAATTTTTGAGTGTTAAAAATAATTTTATCAAAAGTCCCAAGGGTGGTGAATATTTTTTTCAGCAAATAATTTTTAATTTTGCAAAACTCTCAAAGTATATGTAAAATTATTTCAACATAGGATTTTTAGAACATTTAGAGTTAATAAATATATTTCTTAAAAGAATTTCATCAAAAAACCCAAAAGTTCTAAAAATTATTTCCAACGAAGTATTTTTATTGAGTTTCACTTGAAAATGTATTTTTTTAGTTTTTAATTTACGAAACTCAAAAATCCCAAAATATGTGTAAGTTTTTTCCCAGAAATGACTTTTAGCAAAATTACATTTAAAATATTTCTGAAAAGAATTTTATCAAAAAACCCAAAGGTGCCGCAAATTTTTTCCCATAAACGATTTTTATTCAGTTTGACTAAACCAATCGATATTGTATTAATATTTTTTAATAACAAAAATCGAATTTCCTTAAATTAAAAAAAAAGTATTTAATTTGAAAAATTCAAAAATCCCAAAAGTTGTATAAATTTTTGCCCCATAGGACTTATATTCTCTTTCAATGAACCAAACTATTATTTTTTACTTAAAAAATCCCAAAATAAGTCTATATTTTTTGCCAATAGAATTTTTATAACTTTTTACTGAACCAGTCGCTTTTTTAAATATTTATTTTATCAAAAAATCAAATTTAAACGAATTTCCCAAAGCTAAAAAACCTTTTTAATTTGCAAAAAAAAAACTTTCCCATTTGCAGAAACTTTATCATTTTTCTCTTGACTATAAAAGTCCCTGTCTAGGACTTAAGCTGAAAAAAGCATATCAGAAATCTGTTTAAGGATGGTACATAATGCACTTTACAAAATTTTTACTTTGACAGCAAAAATACAAAAGTGACAAAGTTTAAACAAAAACAGTAGCTAGTAAATATATGTGCATGGCAGGAGCGGACTCAGTATCTAAGGGGTTAACTAATTTGGTAAGATATTTTAGCTATTTTGGCACCCTCACCAAGTCCGCTCCTGATGCATTTACATGCAGCTTTTGTTTACTTTTGTTCTTGGCTTAAATAAAAATATAAAAATTATTTCGTTTACATTTCTAAAGAGGGCAAAAAAAAAAGACCAAATGAAGCGCACAAAGCAACACGAAATGAAATGAAGCAAAAACAAAATGCGAAAAAAATACAAACGGAATAAGAAGCAGCAGCAAACAAGTAATAACACTTGACGCACGTTTGAATTTCCGGCACCCGGGTACGTGCCCGGACCCATTCAGGTGAATCCAAAAGAGCAGGAACAAAAACAGCAACAAAAACTAGACGAAGCTCTCTTGACGTGTTAAATTGAATTTCAGTCCGGATGTGGGCGCTGTTTTCTTTTTTGTTGTTGTTGTTGTGGCTGTTGGCAGACTGCTGCCGCTCGTTTGTGCCTCCGGCGTCTGGTGTCCAGTACGGAATGTGGCGTTGGGGGTGTTGTTTAGCTCTGGCGCTGGTCCAGGCGCCTGCAGCAGCAATTGCTCCTGGCGATGTGCGTGCAGCAATTGTCGCGCCAACTGTGATATATCCCGGCTAAAACTATTGCCATTGTTGCCACTACGGCTGCTGCTGTCGTCCAATATGCTGGCGGCAGTCGTGCTCTTCGTTGCTGGCCAGGCCAACGACTGTTGCAGCAATTCGGGTAGATGCCATTCCTCCAGCAGCTCGGCGGCCAACGTATGCGAGTCCTGCGCCAGACGCGTCAGAGTGTGCAGGATGCCCTTGACGCAACGCCGCTGCGCATCGCATTCGGCACGTGAGCCGTATGTCTTGTAGAATTCCGTTTGGTAAACGGACGTGATGAAATTTATGATGATGCCATTGGCCAAGTGGCTGTGGCACTTCTTGTTCAATGACATATTGTGTAGCATGGCAACGATTTGCTCCTGTAAACGATAAACCAAAGAAGGAAATTGTTGATGAGCACGGCAAAAAAATTCAAAAAAAAAAACAAGGAAAACAAGTGTTGGGGTTATGAGATTGGGCTGTGACGAAGATGAGATACACTTGAAAATGAGAGTTGTCGCGGTAGTGGCAAGCATGGATGGAGTTCCTTTGCTCCGCGAGCTAACTTTTCTGAGTATCGCTGAGGACCCAGGGACTTCCTTCCTCCTACTTATTTTCAGGACAAACTATGTAACCGATGGGATTGAGACGAGGCAGTTTACTTGGGACGGGTGAAACGGGCCGCAATTTGTATTTGGGCTGCGGTCTGAGCTCTCCTGTTAGGAACCTCCTTTCGCTTATTTATTTTTAAGGGAATGGGTTGGGACATTAAAATATCTTTATTGTGATGTGACAGATCGAATCGAACTATTTTCCCGACTACATATACCTCATTTCGTTACGTGACGATATTTCTACTAATTCGTTATGAGTTCCCCTGTTAGAAGCTTCTTTTCGCTTATTAATTTTCAAGGATATCAGAATCGGGTTAGGAAAATATAGTAAATACCTTTATTGTGACGGGAGGGACGGGATCGAATTATTTTCCAGACTACATATACCTCATTTCGTTACGTGACGATATTTCTACCGCTTCGCTTTGAGCTCTCCTGATAGGAAATTCCTTACACTTAATCATTTTTAAAGGATATGTGCGGGATGGGCTTGGGACTGTATACTTAACACCTTTACTAGGCGGGATGGAATCAAATTATTATCCGTAGGTACACAATCCGGGGAGGAGGTCACCTCTATCACATTTTAAGCTTAAATTACGATAGTACGACAGTAATAGCAACGGGCCCTGTAGGAAACCCTTTTTTCCACCCCTTCTCGACGAACCTGAGCATTCCCCATTGGGATTTACAAGCAGCAGCAGATTTGCAGCTTAATTAAGGAGTTGGAGTTTTCAATAGATGGAGATGGAGATTGACCATGCCCTTCGGAAAGATCCCAGAGAACTATTTAAACAATAAAACCCTTTTTTCCACCCCCCTCTCGACGAACCTGAGCATTCATTGGGATTTACAAGCAGCAGCAGACTTGCAGCTTATTTAAGGAGTTGAAGTTTTCAATAGATGGAGATTGACCATACCCTTCGGAAGGATCCCAGGGAACTATTTAAACAATCGCTCGAATAGAATCCACAAGGTAGCAGAAAGAAAGACTATATAAAGCAGACACTCGAGAAGGAACTAAGGGAAGACTTTTAAGGATGTCAAAGTCATCCCTAAAGATCTGAGCCGATGGAAACGGCGACACTTGAGGACACTCAAGAAGGAACTTAGATCTACAAAGAATTCTTTTAAGGTGGCCAAAGTCATTGCGATAGATTGTAGCCTATCTATCCCCACTGGGGATAACAAAAATAGAGAAAGAGAGCGAGATTGAGCTCCCAATAGACCCATCGGAAATAGCTAATATACCCTTCCAAACTCAGGGTACCCTGTCTATACAGCAAAACATGCGCATAAACACAACAGTCACTGTGCGCTTAGTAAACGGAGGGGGCCCCCAACTTTATATCAAGGATGTGGGCAATCGTGCGTGTGTGTCCTGAGCAAATGAAAAATCTGTTAGCAGCCGTCTGGCCAACATTTTGGGTTGCTATAAGCAGGAAAAAAAAAATTGCTTTGCAAATGCAGAAATAAATTTTACGAGCTGGCCGCGTTCACTTTCAATCTGCGCGCAGTTTCCATCTATTCGTCCCCCTACCAATACCCAGAACTTCCTGAGAGTTATGACCTGAGCAAAATGTATACGAAAAGCTTTCAATAAAATTACTTACATAGAGAAATACGCTGGCTGAGCAGGAGCTCTGCTCCAGTGTGGCAATCAGCTTGAAAATGGCCTCATTCGACATGATGGAATAGTGCGAGGTCATCTCCATGCGACTTAGATTATTCAAGGCGGCGGCACACAACAACAACGTCTGTGCACAACAGCTGGGCGTAAGCAGCGCAGCCAAACCCGCAACAAGTGTCTCTGCGCAATCCTTGAGCCCACTAACGCGATGTTCGGCACCATGCCAGATGGCCGTAATCTGCGCCAGCAGTGACACAGCCTCACGACGCTCTATGTCGCTACGTTGTGCGCCTGTTTGTAGTATATCCCGCACTATTTCTATGCCCCCGCAGTTGCCCAGCTGCACTATGGCCTCCGGTGCACAGCAGAGTGTGGCCAACGCACGCAGCGCCAAGGCACGCACGGAGCTCAGCTTGTGATCCAGCACAATGAGCAACAAAGCACGCACTGCCTCGTTCTGCACAAAGGCATCCGTGAGCGAGGCAAAGCCATCGTAGTCGATGTTCATCAGCGTGGCCACCATGTTGATATTGGCGCGCAGCAGCAGATCACAGCGACTCTGCTCGATGCTCAGCACCAACACGCGCACCAGGCGCTCAAAGATTAGACGCAGCGTTATGAGCGTATAACGCTTAAGCAGCTGCACATCATCCAGCAAGGATTCGAGATTGATGTAATGCTGCCGCTCCAGCGAGTAGCTGGTATCCTTGGTCACTATGCGTATCTGCTCCAGATGCTGCTCATAGCGACGCCGCTCGCTGCGTGACTCATTAAAGAACATGCCGCGACGTTCCAGCGTGCGCGTAAAATCTGCCAAATGTGCCAGCAGCTGTCCAGCGCTAGACAAAGCCTCCGGCAGGCTCACGGCTTGTATGCCCGCCAGCAAACGCTCATTGCGTTCAAAGTCGGACTGCAGTGCCAAAGCCTGCTGCTGCAGCTGACGTATCAGCTTGGCCACGGAGTTGGTGGTTATAGTAAAGTTCTTATAGGCCTGTTGAGCTATGGATTTGGTCTGCAGCGTGCACATGACTTCCTGCTCGCACTCCCAGCGCGTTCCGCGCAGCCAGCTTTGTATGGCGGGTGTTTCAATCAGTTCAAAAGCGCTAGGTGGCGCCACCTTGTTCACAGTTGGCGCCTTGGGCGTGCTGGTGCTGGCCGTAAAACGTTGTCCACTAGCGCGCAGTGGTGACAGCTCAAATTTAAGCGTATCATCGGCATCTTCCGGCACGCCGCCTAGCACAACCGTTTCATTGTTATATGGTGGTGGCGCTTCACCCAAATACACCGTCTCATTATTGTATTCCGGTGGCGGCGTTATGGGCAACTGCACTTCATCCCCGCTGTCCGATTCCGCCGCGAGCTTGCTAGCGCGTCGTGCTGTGGGCGACAAGTGTTGTGTGGCCTTGCGTACCAGGCGTTTGCGGCGTCTGGCTGCCGGACGTGGTGGCGTGACTGCATTTAAATCCGGTGATTGTTCTGCCACCTCGTCGAAATTTAGCTGACGCTGCTTCTTTTGTGGCGTTGCCAGCTGCATGCTATCCAGTTGCTCAAACAGCTTACTACGGCTAGCCTCCAAGTCGGCATCATCATCCTGCTGACTTGTTGAAGCATTATGTGCGCCACTGAAGGAGATGCGTCTGGTGACGCTGACCAGCGGTGAGTAAAAGTTGGAGTTGCCTACGCGTCGTACCACAGTGGGCGGTGTGGCAACGCTGCGCATGGAGCTAGGCGAAGCTGTGCTGGCATTGGACTTAATGCTAGTTGGTGTAGTAGCTGCAACTGGCACACTTCGTTGGGAATGTTCCTCATTGTCGGAAAAACCTGAATCCTGAAAATAATTCCAAATATTAGTCAAGCTGTCTTTGCAAATGTTTCGTGGATATTTACCTGACTGCGCAAGCTGCCGGGGCTGTCATGTTTGCTGCGCCATGATAGCTTTGAGCTGTTCTGTTCATCGTCCACCTCCTGTATGCAGGATAGATTGCCAGCATATGGCTTGTGGTGCGGCATGTCCAGTGAATGATAGTCGCTGTTGTTGTTGTTGCTGGGCTGGGGTTGACTGTAATGCGAGTAGTAACCGCCACTGGTGAAGCTGCTGCCAGTCAGTTGATTATCTGAACCCCACCAGACTTTGCTGTAGCTGCGTTGGAAAGCCATTTTTCCTGAAAAAGGACAACAAAATGGGAGGGTTAGTGGTGAAGGACAGTTTATTAGAAGCCGAAATTCGAGGTGATTTTATTTCGGAATATGTGATTTTTGAATGAGAGTCAAAACTTAAGATCCGGATAAGCAGAGCAGTTTTTTTGGGTTATTGGCAAACACAAAAAACTTAGATTCTGGTTCTGGTTTAAGAAGGGGGCCTATACCTATGTTAAGACTGTAATTCCCACTGGTTTCTTTTCTGCTTTTGTTAAATCTGGTTACCCTCCTTACAATAATTTCATTTAATCTTTAGCCATGCCCCAATCGATTACTCCAAAATCTAGCTTTCTGCTTAGCTCCTATTCCACCTCAACAGAGCCATCGAAAGGGAGTTGGGAAGGAGAGGACTTCCCCCGGGCCCGATGAAATTACTGTCGTACTGTCGTGATTCACTTTAGAGGTGTAATAGAGGACCGGTACATTTTCCCCCGGTCCGGGATTTTCATTCTACGTCCCTGCTCCTAAATTAAACATTCTTAAATTTTTTGCTTTAATTTTTAAAATCAGTTTAATTATTATTTTTTTCGATTTCCACATGAACCAAACTGTATAGTCTCGTTTTCGACTTTTTTATAATATTAAAAAATTAACTCATTTATTTAATGACTTAAATTTAATACTCTGCAATTTGCGCATAAATAATTCATTTTAGCACATCGTTTGTTTAAGGTCCTGGACATAAAAATGTCAGCAGACTGAAAGTTGCATAAAAATATTTTCAACTCATATGCAGGAAGCCTGAAACTGCAGCAAGTGGAGAAGCAGAGTGAAGAGAGGGGACATGACATGCATATTGCATTAATATCCGTTTTTCAAAAAATTAAATTTCCGCTTTGCGACACAAATCATTATTTTAATCAATAAATTCCTCTTTTGTGAGTTTTTCATTTAAATTGGTCTTCCTTGTTTTATTTGTGCACCTGTTCAAGGTTTAACTTTGACCTTAACCGCTTTAAAAGGCAATATAAAGTCCTTGCGCTGAAGAAGGTTCGATGTACTCATAATAATGATAGGAAGCTGAGCAACTCTGACATAACCTTAATTGGCTTATAACCTCTTCAACCAAGAAATAGTCCTTGTACTTGACGCTACTAAGAGACTAAGATAAATCCTTCGATATTGTTGACGGCACATAAATGCGAAATTTTGTATTATATCGAAATAATATTTGACATATGACAGAAATAATTACGTATTAAAGCTGGTACTTGAGCACTGAAGAAAGTCGGCAAGTTGAGTCGAGCCAAATGCGGGATACTCTACTTGACAACTGCATCAAAGAGTTGATCAGAATTTCTTATGAGCTATGTTGCTAAACAGGGTTGCAAGTCCCTAATTCCTCTGCTATAGGCCACTTTTTTTCCTTTATATAACAGCCTTTGGCATATGGTGTCATTTTTTTTCCATATTAGCCATATAATTAGCATATTATGGTTAAAACTTCCACGTCATCTGAAATATTATGACAATTTGGGAACTCTAAAGACGATTGAGTAACATTTATTTGTAGCATATGACAACTTTTGGCATATGGTGTCATATTTTTGATTTTGAACCATATCGTTAGCATATTATGATAAAAACTTTTACATCATCTGAAATATTGTGACAATATGAAAATTCTGAAGACGATTTAGTAACTTTAATTTTTAGCATATGACAATTTTTTGGCATATCGTGTAAAATTTTTGCTTTTGAGCCATAACGATATGGTATATTATGGCATATAATGATAATAACTTTCGTATCATTTAGAATATTATGACAACGGGGGAGCTCTAATGACGATTTCATTTGTAGCATATGAAAACATTTGACATATGGTTTCAAATTTTTACATGTGTACCAAATCGATAACATATAACTGTAAAAGCTTTCAGCCATCTGAAATATTAGGACAAAATGGGAACTGTAATGACAATTTGACGATTTAGTAATTTTAATTTTTAACTTATGACCATTTCTGGCATATGGTGTCATATTTTTACTATGATAGCTTTTGGCATATGGTGTCATATTTGTGCTTTTGAACCATATCGTAGGCATATAATGGCAAAAACTTACATGTCATTTAAAATATTAGACAACGTGGAAACTAATCACGATTTAATAACTTTCATGATAAGCATATGAAAGCATTTGACATATGGTGTCATATTTTTGCATATGTACCAAATCGCTAACATATAATTGTAAAAGCTTTCACGCCATCTGAAATATAATGACAACATGAGAACTGTAATGATAGTTTGACGATCTAGTAATTTTCATTTTTAGCATATGGCAATTTCTGGTATATGGTGTCATATTTTTATGAAAACGATCTTTTACGTCATCTGAAATATTATGCCAATATGGGAACTGTAATGACAATTTAGAAACTTTCATTTTTAGCATATGATAACTTTCGCCATATGGTGTCATGTATTTATGGGTAAAGCTTTTACGTCACCTGAAATATTATGACAACACGGGAACTTTTATGACGCTTACGTAACTTTTATTTTTAGCATATAACAACTTCTGGCTAATGCTGTCATATTTTTATAATAAAAACTTCCACGTCAACTGAAATATTATGACAATATGGGAACTATATGGCAACTTTTGGCATATGGTGTCATATTTGTAAGGCAATAATTTCTTTGCCAGATTGAATATTATGGCAATATGTTCACTGTTATGAAGATATGACAATTCCTTTAGTCATATGACAACTTTTGGCATAAAAAACAGTCATATTTCTGGTATATGGTATCATATTTTTATAATAAAAACTTCCTTGCCAGTTTAAAGCTTATGACAGTATGGTCACTCTTAAGAAGACATAGTCACTCTTTTTTGGCTCATAACAACTTTTGTCATATACTGTCATATTTTCGGCGAATGGTGTCATTTAAGGTAAAATCTTCCTTCCTATTAATATCGCCACTTATATGATGATATGGTAATTTTTTTTTTTGAGTTATGACAACCTTTGGCATATACTATCATAATTTGGCACAAACTGTCATATTTTTATGTATATATATATTTTTAGGGCAAAAACTTCTACGCCAGTTTAAATATTATGACAATATGGTCATTCTTGTAAAGACAAGGCAACTCTTTTTTGGCATATACTGTCATATTTTTGGCATATGATGTCATATTTTAATGGTTAGAACTTCCACGCCAGTTTAAATATTATAACAATATAGCCACTCTTATGAAGTTAGGGCAACTTTTCTTTTGGCATATGACAACATTTGACATATACTGTCACCTTTTTGGCATATGATTTCATATTTTAATGGTAAAAGCTGCCACGTCTGGGTTAAATATTAGACAATATGGCCATTTAATGACGATATGACAACTCTTATTTTTGGCCTATGATAATTTTGGATATACTGTCATAATTTTGGCATATGGAGTCATATTTTAATGGAGAACACTTATTAAATATGGTGTTAATTTTAATTGTGAAAACTTTCAGGTTAAATATTATGTCCATATGGCCACTCTACTTTTTGGCATATGACATCTTTTGCCTTATTCTGTCATATATTTCGCATATGGTTTCATATTTTAATTGGAAAAGCTTCCGCAGAGGGTTAAATATTAGACAATATGGTCATTTAATGACCATATTATTTTTGGCTTATGCCAACTTTTGACATACTGTCATATTTTTGGCATATGTTGCCATATTTTTAAGGTAATAACTTTCTCACCAGGTTCAATATTATAATAATATGGCCACTCTTAAAAATATATTGAAACTTTTGTTTGGCATATGACAACTTTTGCATATACTGTCATATTCTTGACATATTTTGTCATATTTTAATGGGTAAACATTTTTACGCCAGGTTAAATTAGCCAATCTTAATTTTCGCCGATGATCACTTTTGGATATACTGTCACTTTTTTGGCATATGGTGTCATATTTAAATGGTGAACACTTTTTAAATATGGTGTTATATTTTAATTGTGAAAACTTTAATTTCAGGTTAAAAATTATGTCAATATGGCCACTCTTTTTTTTGACATATAACAACTTTTGGCATAAGCTGTCACATTTTCGACTTCCATAGTGTCACATGCCTTATGTCCCCTACCTGCCCTATTATGCCAAACCAACCAACCGTTTAAGAAGGCCAAAAGCCTGAGAAACAGCTTGAGCTGAAGCAGGACAAAGAGAGAGCGCGGGAAAGAGAGACAGTCATCAAATCAGCTGTTGCCTGTATGCATAATGTATGCCTATAATTTACAATATAATTTTGTAATAATTTCAAAATAATTGATGTGATACAAAATGGCAGCACTGGCCAAAACATTTATGCAGATTCTCCAGCCCAAATGACTTTTGGTCCTGGCCATGCCTGAACTTTTGCACCCTCCATGTATCCCAAGCGTATGTATGTGTGTATTTATTTATGTACAACAGTATATACTATATATATATATGTATAGCACCTGGATGTCTGACAGCTCGAATACATTTAAAGCAGAGCATAATTCTGGCCCAGATCTTAATCCAGCCCCTGACTCCGCCAGCGCTACAGCCGCTCTTAACTCAGTTGGAAGTTGCTGTGGGAAATGTTGGCCAACAGTTTTTGGCATTTATGCAAATTAAATAAAGTAATTATGCCGCACATTTGTGTCCTCGGTCCGATGTCATTAGGCATTGGTTAGGAAATGCTTTTTGTTTTTTGGCTTAAAACAAAATATTAATGTACATTTCACTTTATTCTGTGGCATTTTACAAATGTCAGTGGTGGGTTTTTTTTTCACCTTTTTTTATACAACGCATACATAATTTAAATGTTTGTAATAAGTTGGAATATTGGAAAATGGGGGACAGCTGAGATTGGCAGCAAAATCGAAAGTTATGGATATTTAAAACATTGGGTCATGGTAATGTATTAATAAAGCTCTATGGTTCGAGAATTTGGTTTGGTTTACGATATTTGAAGTACTTTAAATCTTTAAAATGCAGCAAAATACAAATCAATAAAAACAGGCTCGTATTATAATGGAATTTTTTGGAAATTTGCTTTCCTGAACTTTTTTGATATTCACTTTCGTTAGTATTTTGCGATTCTGAATTCACTTGACGCTAGTGAACTCAATTTACATACCTCCCAAAAGTTTAAAGAAATGCAGCAAAGTAAAAATCTAAAATCAATCTCGTTTATAATAGAATTTCTAGAAAATGTGCTTTCCTGAATTTTTTGATATTCACTTTCGGTAGTATTTCGATTCTGAATTCACTTGAAGCTAGTGAATTCAATTCACATACCTCCCAAAAGTTTATTTGAAGGCAAAAATTTGTTTCTTTGAAGTCTTTAGTATTGTACAAAGTTTTTTTTTTAAATTTATTTGATGAAACTAATTTTTTGCATATAAGCGATATTTGCACACAATGCCACCCGTTTTTTTGAAGTCTTTAGTATTGCACGAGGGCGATTGATAGTTCCGGCTCCAAGAAAAACTACTTTTTCAGAATTTATTTGTATTTCGCAACATAATCTCCTCCAAGGCTGATACATTTCTCGTAGCAGTGTTCCAGTCTAGTAATGCCATCTGTATAGACTGACTCGTCAAGCTCTCAAAATACCCATTTACAGCTTCGATTACTTCTTCATTGTCCGCAAATCTTTACCGCCAAGCCATTCTTTGAGGTTAGGAAACAGCTAATAGTCACTGGGGCTAGGTCTGGAGAGTAGGAGGTGCATCAATTCAAACTTCAGATCGTTGATTTAGCCATCGCAACATTGACTTGTGCGCTAGTGCGTTATCGTGATGAAACAAGATTCTTTTCTTCGCCAGATGAGGTCGTTAATTTGACCTCGTTGCTCAAACGTTGCAATAAGTCTGTGTAGTATTGTACCAGTGATTTTTTTTTCAAAATTTTGTGATGAAACTAATTTTTTGCATAAAAGCGATATTTGCATACAAGCAGTTGCTTTGAAGTCTTTAGTGTTCTGAACAGTTTGTTTTTCATAATTGTATAATGAAACTGAGTTTTTGCATATAAGCGATATTTGCATACAGTAAATAGAACATGCAGAAAGCGCTTATATGCAAAATTTTTAAAGCCATTTTGCTTTCAATATCTGCATATCCCCTTATAACATAAAATTTTGTTTTTTAATTTTCCTCTGTGTATTTATTTTATTTCTTGATCTTTTTCATGGGAACATTTTTGGAACTTGTATAGATTCATATATTTTGTATGTACTACAATCACGAACAATTTTGGAACTTGTGTTGGTTCATATTTTTAATGGCTAACTCTAGGTACAATTTTGGAACTTGTAAAAGGTTCATATTTTTTTATGGCTAACTAAGGAACAATTTTGGAACTCGTCCTGGCTTTCCTCTGTGTATTCAATTTATTTCTTGATCCTTTTCATGGGAACATTTTTGGAACTTGTATAGATTCATATATTTTGTATGGCTGAATCACGAACAATTTTGGAACTTGTGTTGGTTCATATACTTTTTATGGCTTACTCACAAACAATTTTGGAACTTGTATTGGTTCATATTTTTTTATGGCTAACTCAGGAACAATTTTGGAACTCGTCCAGGTTTACATGATTTTTATTGAACTTTTACTTCATGCAAAAATGTCGCAAATTTTTAAGTAAATTATTTATTTAAAAGTTTGCATTTTTTCCTTTTACTTTATAAAAAAATATCCACCATTTTTTAAGTATGCATTTTACTAAACATTTCCATAACATTTTTTTGTAGATTTCCATAATAATTTAGGAACTAACTCAATTTAGTAAAGCAGTGTTAATTTAAAATAATTCCATAATTTTTGTAAGCTTTTTTTAAAATAAATAATATTAATAAAATTTTTCATGAATCTACTGCCTTTTTTTAATCATTTTATTTTTTATAATCAATATACTATACAGTGCCTTAAAAAAAACTATTATTTCTTTTTTAAAAAGACAAACAATATTAAAAAAATTAAGGCTAATATTTAAAAAAAATCAATTAAGTAAATTGCTAATTAGCAAATAAATATTTTGGAATTTTTTTTTAATAATTCAGTGATCAATTAAAATACGATTTTTGCTTTAAATTGTTGTAAAAAAAAATTAAATTATGTCTATCAGCATTTTTATTAACTTCTATAAAGCCTTTCTTTACTTAATAAAAATATTTCTTTATTTTGGCTTTTTTCGAAAAAATAAAATATTTATAAAATACATTTTGGTAAAAAAAAATGTTAAAAATAAAACGCATATATAATATTAAAAATTTTTTTAATAAAATTCTTCTATCAACCTCTCCTTTATTATTCTATCATAATATTTTATCTATGCAAAAAAAAACTATAACAAAATCTTGCTTATATTACCCAAAAATTTGTTAAACAAATAAAACTTTCATTTAATAGCAAAATATTTTATCAATGCAAAAAAATAAATAATAAAATTTTGTTTATACAGTGCCGCTCAACTGAATAGGTTTGACATCTTTTTTAGACTTAGAACATAATATCTTCATAACGAGTCACTCGGATTTAAACCAAATAAATTTGGTTAAGTAAAACAATCAATTATTTATAAAATACAAAAGTTTTTTTTTTTTTTTGTTTGGTTTTTATATTTTTTTTATTATATTTTCAAAAACATAGCTGAAAATCTACATAATTTTTGGCTCAAGTGAATAGGTTTGACAACTTTGACTTCACTTTTTGCTTGACTGCGTGACTGAAAACATATAATTTCTTTGGTCTACTTAAATTTAAAGTAATTGCTACCATTTTTTTTTAATATGGGTCGGGGAAAATCTTTAACCGATTTTGAAAATGGTCAAATTAAAGGCTATATTGAAACTGGCCTAAAACATAATGAAATAGCAAAGAAGATTGGTCGAAGCCAAAACGTGGTAAGCAATTATCTTCGTAATGGAGCCGGATTACGGGAAAAAAATGAGAGGAGGAAAAAATATGCTACAACGGCATCAGAGAGGCGACTAATCCTTCGAACTGCTTCGAATTCCCACCTCTCTGCCAGTAAAATCATGGAAGAATGCGGTGTAAATGCTAGTTTGGCAACGGTAAAACGAGTTATTCGGAGTGCTAAACACTTAAAGAGATTAAAAATAAAAAAAAACCTCCTCTCAATGATGCACGGAAGGAAGCACGACTTCGATTTGCGCGGGATCACATGACATGGAACAAGGAGTGGAAGGCTGTGGTCTTCTCCGACGAAAAAAAGTTCAATCTCGACGGACCGGGTGGCTACAACTATTATTTTCACGATATGCGAAAAGAGGAATGCTTTTTGAGTCGTCATCACTCCTGTACAGGAGGCGTAATGGTTTGGGGAGCCATATCGTTTTATGGAACTGGCGAGCTGCAGTTTGTTTCATCAAAGATGAATGCAAATGTCTACAAGACTGTGCTCCAAAAGGCTTTTCCCCAGTTTTCCGAAATTTTTGGACCTATTTCAATGGACGTACCAACAAGACAACTCCCCCATCCATACAGCCCGGGTTACAAAACAGTGGATTAAGGACCAGAATGTCAACTTGCTCGAGTGGCCGCCATACTCCCCAGACATAAATATTATCGAGAACATTTGGGGACTTTTATCGAGGAGAGTGTATGAAGGGGGAAGACAATTTCAAGACTCGGCGACCCTGGTTGAAGCGATTAAAAAAGCCTGGTCAACAATTTCACTGAGTGAAATTGAAAAATATTACGATTCCTTATCAACTCGTATGTTTGAAATAATTAAGAATAAGGGTGGTCATACCAAATATTAAATTATGCAGAAATAGTATCTTTTATTATTTAAGTTACCAAGTGCCATGAAATATTGCTGTGAATAATTTTTTTTTATAGTTTTGTTGGTCAAACCTATTCACTTGAGCCAAAAATTATGTAGATTTTCAGCTATGTTTTTGAAAATATAATAAAAAAAATATAAAAACCAAACCAAAAAAAAAAAAAACTTTTGTATTTTATAAATAATTGATATTGTTTTACTTAACCAAATTTATTTGGTTTAAATCCGAGTGCTCGTTATGAAGATATTATGTTCTAAGTCTAAAAAAGATGTCAAACCTATTCAGTTGAGCGGCACTGTATAACAAAAAAATGGTTATATAAATAAAACGTTAAATTATTTGCATTTGATTATAAAAATTGCATTCAAACATGTTTTGTTTGCTTCTAAATTAATTGTAAAAAAAATAATTATTTATTTATTTTTATTTATTCTACTGTTTATTTTTTTATTGACCCAAAACCCCTCTCAAAGTTAAAATTGAAATCTGCACGAAATAAAATTTAATTCCCATACAGCACTTATTTCACTTAATAAAATCGGCTTCATTTTATTTTTATATATTATAAAACACAAAATATTTGCATTTAAAAATACCAACAAATTGTTTATTTATTTTTTTATTTTAGTCATGTTTGATAATGCAATTGTGTAGACCAAACAGCTTTTACGAGAAAAATCCTTTATTTGCACATTGAAATATGATTTATTTTGAAAAGAAATTTTGCCATTTTTTTTTATTATTGTTTTAATAAATATTTTCACAAATGTGCGCCATACAATGTCAATATTTATACAAGGCCAGAATGCATAAACAAACATGGAGAATATTTAAAAAAAAATGCAATGCAGGCACTCAATATACGATTCAGTTTGGTATTAATAAAAAAGCTTAAAACAAATTGTTAAATTAATTTATTAAAAATGTAATTGAAATACAAGTAAGTTTTAAAAAAAAAAAATGATTTTTTATAGCGTATTTCATGAAAGGACATAACGATAAACAGAAAAATTCAGTTTTTGCTTATTTTTTTTTTAAGTGAAATTAAATTATTGCACTCATAGAAAAATAAAATGTTTTTTAAAGATTTTTTGTAAAAATTTTTTATTAATATTTATTTTTCTATGAAATGACAGAACGATAAACAGAAAAATAAAATCTTTGCATATTTTTTTTAACGTGAAATAAAATTATCGAACTGCATGGAAAAATAAAAATAGCGTTACAATTTGTTTTTTTTTTTAATTTTTTGTAAAAATTTTAATCGATATATTTTTTTGTACGCTTATTGGGTTTGTTTACATTTATATTTTTTTGCATACTTTTTCTCTTTGAAGCTTTAAGCTTGGAAAGTAAATTTTAAAAATAAATTATTATTTAATTGCATATAAACGTGACAACGCAAAAAAAAACAAAATGATTTTCACGATTTTTTTGTGAAATAGCATTACGATAAACAGAAAAATACAAAATATGGTTTTTTTAAGTGAAACTAAATTATCGGATTCTTTTATAGAAGAGTAATTCTTAAAAAAATTACTTTATACATTTTTTTTTTAATATTTCGTAAATATTTTTATTAATACTTTTTTCAACTCATCTTTTTTATATACATTTTCTTTTTGGCTTTAACCGAAGTTAAAGCGAATAATATATATCTATAAATTTCTATTTAACAGCTTAAATACAAGATATGATATTTTTTACACTATTTTAAATACAATTTTTTATTTAAAATAATTTTTTAATTCATTTCGATAAAACTTGGGGACTCCTCTCTCAACTTTCTCTTCATATAACTATTTTCTGTTCGCTCAGACATACCCTCAAGGGTATATCCCACCAAATTCCAAAATCGCTCGGTTGAGGGTGAGTTAGTCGTAAAAAATATGTAAACCAGGACGAGTTCCAAAATAGTTCGTGAGTTAGCCATAAAAAATATTTGAACCACAAGTTCCAAAAATGTTCGTGAGTTAGCTATATCAAAAAATTGCAAAGAAAAGTTCCAAAATTGTTCGTGATTTAGCCATAAAAAATATGTAAAAAAAAGGATTCCCAAAATTGTTTGTGAGTTACCCATAAAATATATTTGAACTACGACAAGCTCCAAACTTGTTCCTGAGTTAGCTATATAAGAAAATTAGCCAAGAGAAGTTCCAAAATTTTTCGAGAGTTTAAAGATTAAAATAATATGAACCACGCCAAGTTCCAAAATTATTCATGAGTTACACATAAAAAAAAATATGAACTACGACAAATACCAAAAATGTTCATGAGTTGGCCATAAAAAGAATAAACTAAGACAAGTTCCAGATTTATTAATGAGTTATCCATAAAAAAAAACTATGAACCACGACAAGTTCTAAAGTATTATTTTTTTAAAAAATTGAACTCATTTTTGTTCAATTTTAATGAAGTGTATTTCTTATTATATGTATTATCGCTTCGCATTATTGGATTTCCCGAATTTAGTCACAATTGAAATGAAAACTACAAAATTGTTGTTGTCTTCTTTCAAATCTATGTTTTAAAGAAGCATTTTTTTTTTATTTTTTTTATTTATTTGATGCCTTAGCCAACTGAACTATTTAAAAATATTTGTCCAAATTTAAAAAAAATTAAAATAATTTTTTGAAATAAGCCTTTGAGATAACACAGGTCAACATGGTTCAGTTGTTGGAAAGCTAAGAGTCATTTCCGAAGTAATTTGGTGCGTAGAATACGAATCCGGCGTCAGAACTGGCCCATCACGTCAGGATTTTGAGATATTTGAGGTTATGTACCCAATATATAAAATAAATATATATAATAAATATCTCAAAATCCTGACGTGATGGGCCAAATACGCACCAAATTATTTCCAACAACTCACATGACCCCTGTATTTGTAGAACTGTGTTATCTATCCCAAAAATTTCTTTAATTTTCCAAATGAAAACAAGTTTTATTGGCTAGGTCGGCTGAGTCCAAAAGCAAAGTACTTTGGAAGCTATTGTTTTTCTATAAATTAATTTAAATTATGCCAAACCCATTGAATTAGTTTTTTGGTTTACTTTACATTCTTATAAAAATACATTTTTTCAGAAAAAGTTTCCATGTAAATGTTAATATTTCTATTGAGCAGCCTATTTGAAAAAAGGCATTAAGAAAAATTTTTCATTATCGGCTTGATTTAGAAAAAAACTAAAATTTAAACTTTCAGCATATATATTTTTTTAATTCGTCGGTTAATTTTTGGTTCTTCTTCTTATTATTAAGAAATTGATATAATTTTTATCGAAAAAGATTGTTTTAAAAAACTTCGTTCTTAATCTTCATTATTATAAGAATTTTTGTATTCGCCTAAATTTAATAAACAAATTTGTGAGAATTTTTTTTTTCAATAAATTGATTTTGTATTTTTATTTTTTAAAGATCTCTGGATAATTTTTTTATTCCATTATTATCAAATATTTTTTTTTTTCGAAAAAGTTTCCAGGAAAAGATTTCAAAAGACACCTTTCAAATTTTGATTGAACATCGTTTTCTTAGTTTTTACTTTTATAAAAAGAAATGTTTTAGTGTCTTTTGGTTTTATAGTAATGTGAAGTTGTACGAAAAGAACAAAAAAGTTTTTTTGTGTCGAATGATCAAAATATGATAATAATTTTAAGTTGTCTTTTGACACAGCACGGTAGAAATATTTTTAAATAGAAAACAATATTTAATTTTTTTTGGTGGAAAAAATGGCATTAATGACTCAGATGGCGGAGATTATCTATGTTGGCCCGATTTGGAAAGATTATTGTCTTACCCCTGCTCAAATCTTCTACCCTACCTTTATTCATTTATCTCTATAGAACATGTCTTTTCAAGAAGTACGATTTAATTTCAATAGTTTCGAATATAGGATGATTTTCCCTATACATTACATTTACTTCATTTCAATTGGTTGAACAAATCTTTTAATTATATATACATATAAAGTTTGCGAAAAAAGTCACATTATATTGCATACAAAAATTTATTTCACTGCCCAAAAGTAGGCAACATAAATTTTTAACAATTCTTATTTTTATCGATAATCAGGCAAGTTTAAAGCCAACCGTTAACAGCAGCAGCAAGCTTATGTGTAAATATGGCGCAATTTTCTTGTACATATGTATTATACAGTTTATGTGTATAGTAAAATATACAGCACAGTCACCCCTCCTCCCCTCCCAATGCTGCATAAAAATTAATATCCTGCAGTTTCTGCACTCGTGGCGATAAAAAATTAACGCTACTTAATGCCAATATTGAAAATCATTAAGTGATTTATGTAGCCGAACCAGAATATGTTCTGGAAATGCTGCACATCGAAAACCAACACACACACACACGCACACACATGTATACATATATAGCCATTTATACATGTGTAAGCGCCATTTATTCTGACCAATTAATATTTACAGTTACTGGCCGACATTACGCTAAATGCCCAGCCAATTATACATATATAGTGTATGTGTATGTATATGTTTGTGCTATATACCGATTGGTTATGCATATATACATATATATATAGCACTATTTATGGGAAAAATCAAAGGTTCCACACCAGCGTAATTGAAGTATAAAAACTGCACTATCAATAAAAAAATTTACGCACTATTATAGATTCAATTTTCTACGTATATGTGGTATATATATGTATGTGTACATATATACATACATACATATGAGTGTAGTGCAATTAATATAAATAATTTAAAATGGCATTTAAATTTTTTTTGTTGTTGCTTTGTTATTGCAATGAGTTTGAGTACTGCTGACAGTTTGAGTGCCACTGGAAGTTGGTTTTTTTGCAGTACAGTAGTCACTAGCGTCAGTGGGAGCTGTCTAGTCTGCTCAAAGAAGAAAGCAAGAGTGATTGTGTCTACAAATCTTGTTCTGACAAAAAAAACAATACAAGTTTAAAGTATCTAAATCTATCTATCCAATGAGGTTGAAACAAGATAGTAGCTTCTTCAAATTATTGTCCACCGAAATCAAAAAAAAAAAAATATTGCTTGTCTCCAAATCTTGTTCTGGCAAAAAAATTGAAGGCATCTAATTACTTCCCATGAGTCTGGGAACAAGAGCAGTAGCTTTTCCAAATTATTGCCCACTCAACATCCAAAAAAATAAAATTATTGATTATTATTCATGAGACTCCTCATTTAGGGTCAGTTCAGTTGTTGTGTAAGTGTTTTGCGTACTCGGCGATTTTTTGCTATCGAAATATATGGATCAACGGATTCGCATCAAATTTTGTGTAAAATAAAATTAAGTGCTCCGTAACACTTGAAATGTTGACGGTAGCATACGGTGAAATCTTGTTCTGAGCAGAAAAAATGTTTGCAAGTGCGTACTAACTTCTTCCAAGATGAGCCGGGAAGATGCCAATGACGAGCCTCGATTTGGACGTCCAAACATATCTGCAACTCATGAAAACGTTCAAGCAGTAAGAAAATGAAATAATTGTTTTGCGCAAATCGTCTGAATTACTGAATCAGAGAAATTGCTGACCAAAAGGACCGTCGTAATGATCTTCGCTCATGAGTCTGTGGAATAACGTCAACGTCAACTCAGATTTACTCCAAAGTGTCATAGCTGGTCCACGAATCATAGGTCTATGGTTATGAAATAGAAACCATTGCATAATCATCCCAATGGAGAGCTGCCAGATGAGTCAAGACTGATAGAGTCACGTTCAAGTTCATATCAACAATGTCAAGTTTAGCACAATGTTTTATTCGATTACCATGGCGTGATGTATCAAGAGTTCTTAACATATGGTCGTGCGGTCAATAAATAGCATTAACTGGTAAGTTATGCGCCGTTTGCAACAACCTACACTTTACAGAAAACGTCACGATTTATCTCACCACCGATTCATTGCCTACTGAACCTCTATAAAACACATGATCATTAATCTTTTTACGAAGATTTTTTCTGACAAAAGACAATTGCAAGGCATCTATATTTCTGTCCCATGAGTCTGGGAACAAGCGCAGTAGATTTTCCAAATTATAGTCCACTGAACCTCTAAAAAAATTATATTATTGAGATACAAAATACCTTAGACTCCATCAGTCATTTAGAGTCAGTTCAGTTCATCTTTACTACCTTAAATATAGATATTTAGCCATATTTCGAACAAATGCATAATGGTAATGGGCAACAACCAACACCTAACAAAAAGGGCATTTATGCCCGACCTAGACTCTTGCTCAAGATAAGAGTGCAAAATTCTCTTATAAAAAATATTCATAAATTGCATATCCAAATACTGAACCCACTACTTCAAAAAAGGGTTATTGGATGCCATTTAAAAATGGGGTATAAGTGCAAAAGGGTAAAGAGGCCTATATACACTGTGTAAAAAGGGTATTTACGCCCGACCCAGACTCTTGTTCCATAGAGTTCTGCAATGAAAAAATATTTTAAAAATGCATATCCAAACGCTGAACCCATTACCCCAAAAAAGGTTAATTGGATAGGATTTAAAATATATTTGGAATTTTCACTATGTCAGGCAGAAATGCATAATGGTAAAGGTACAATAATCTACACTTGACAAAAAGTGCATTTATGCCCGATCCGATTAGGGTATTTTTGCTCAATATAAAGTAGATTCTGCAATGAAAAAATATTTTAATAATGCTCTAAATAGAGTTGAAAAATAAACAAATATTTATAAAATGCACATCCAAATTCCTAGACTCTACCTCAAAATAGAGTTAAAAATTCTGATTTAAAAAAATGCTCAAAAATTAACATCCAAATTCTAAACCCATTACCACAAAAAAAATGGTTATTGGATTTGATTTAAGATATATTTGGAATGTTCACTTCGTAGGTGCATAACGGTAAAGGGGCAGTAATCTGCACTGAACAAAAAATATATTTGGAATAATAACTTTTTCGGGCACAAATAATGGTATAATGGGCATAATGGTAAAGAAGCAACAAAATAAACGTAAAAAAGTGCATTTATGCCCGACCCAGACTCTTGCTCAAAATAGAGTTAAAAATTCTGTTTTGATAAATATTCAATGCACATCCAAATACTGAACCAAATTTCTCAGAAAAATTCTTATTGAATACGATTCAAGACACTTTGTCGGGCAAAAATGCATAATGGTAAAGGGACAATAATGTACACTTAAAAAAAGTGCATTTATGCCTGACACGAGTAGGGCAATCTTGCTCAAAATCGAGCTTAAAATTCTGCAATGAAAAAATATTAAGAAAATGCATATCAAAATACTGAACCCACAACCTCAAAAAATGTTTATTGGATACGATTTAAGATACATTTCGGGTACAAATGCATAGGCAACAAGCTACTCTTAAAAAATGCATTTATGCCCAACCCAAATAGGGCATTCTTGATAAAAATAAAGTTCAAAATTCTTAAAAAATTCTCAAAATAGAGTTGAAAATTTCGCAATAAAAAATATTCAAAAAATGCGCATCCTTAAGTATTTGGAATGGTTTTGGGATACGATTTAAGAAAGATTTGGGATGTTTACGAGGTGTGTTAAAAAAGTAAGGCAACTTTTCAAATTTCGCGGGAAACGTATTTTCGATTATTGATTTTTTTTGTTTTGTTGTGTGGTACACTCTTCCCGAACATCTGTACCAAATTTCAAGTGAATGGCATTTTTTCTTTGGTTGTGAGAGGCTTAAAGGTTATAAGTGATTTGCGTGCTCGGCGATATTTTTTTTCGGTCTTGACTCTCTTCTGGCCGCTTCCATTGAGACGATTGGGCTTTGGTTTCAATATCATAACCATATACCCATGATTCGTCACCAGTTATGACCCTTTTAAGTAGATCTGGGTCGACGTTGACGTCATTTAACAGCTCTTGAGCGATGCTCATGCGACGGATGTTTACTTTGTCGGGAACATATGCATAAAGGTAAAAGTGCATTTTTACCCGACCTTGCTCAATATAGAGGTAACAATTCTGTGTTAAACAAATATTCAAAAAACGTCTAAACTATATTTTAATTGCGCCTACTGTACTTTTTAACGCTCAATTTATTTCCCTTTTTTCTTTAGCTATATACTCACAAGTTCCAAAAAAAATATATATAATCTTTTTTTTTTCATTTTACGCACAACAATCAAATAATCTAGTATATAGTCGTATTTAAAATTTTTTAGTTTTTTTATTAGATACATATATACAAGGCTCATAAAATTCATAATACATACATACATACATATGTGCAACTATGCGTAGAGTATATCAAAAAAATTTTAGTTATTAAATTGATTTAGTTTTTTGCCTTTTTGCATTTATGTATTATTATTATTTTAAAGCATATTCACATATATATAAAGCACATAATTAACATTAAATTTAACTAATTAAGTTTGCCTAAAATTTAAACATACATAATATATAGTAATTTATACAGATATAGACTGCATATTAGTAATTTTTCCAAAAGGCCACAGGCTTGAAGCAAATGTCAAGAAACGAAGCGAAAACAAAAATAAATCAATATAAAAAAAAAATAAAGACAGTAAATAAAATAGCAACAGAAACAAGGTCTATCGATAACTAGTAAATAGCAGAAGTAAATAATTATAAATTGTAATTAAGAGGCAGACATTCGGGCAGCACGCGCTTTCCTTTTTCTCTCTATTTTCTTCCTTTTTGTTCTCTTGAATCTCTAACAGTTCATTTACGTACAGCAGGAATTTTTCAAGAGTGTGAGTAATTGTATCTGTGTGTGTGTGGCGTTTGTGTCGGTGTATGTGTGTGAGTCAATTAACAACGCGCCACATAAATTTTAATATCGAATAGTATTCGTTTCGTTCTTCTTTGCATTTTGATTTTATTCTAGTCGTTTTTTTTGTTTTGTTTCTTTTGTTTTTATTCGCTATTCGTTTAATCATGATAAACGAGCGCGACGTTGAATACTTTATGGAAGCAACAAATATCAAACCGAACTGAAACCAAAGAGGTAACACCAGCTCGGCACAGTGGGTAGGGATAGGGAGGATTATAGCCAGCACCAATTTGCATACACATATGTATATACGTAGTTATACGCGTATAATTCATGTCCAAGAGGGGGGATTGGTTTGCGGTAGCGGATTGAGCTGCAGCCCGCCATCAGTGCGTCACATCATTCACCAGCAAGGTGGAGGTGTAGCTGGTAGGTGAGCTTGCCTTGATGACAGTCGTCTTTGTCGTGGCTATTATCGGTTTGCCATTCGCATCCGGCTGCAAGGCATCCTCCAGACAGCCCACCGTAGTCACCTGCACGCTGGTCTTGGTCAGCTTGGGCGTGCGTGACGCGGGCGAACGGCTTTCGCTATAACCCATAGACTCATCGTCACTGTAGTCACTGGTTACAGCGCTGCTGCGCATGGAGCTGCTATGGGAGTACTGCGACATAAACTGATTGCGACTGGCGGCCAGCTGAACTGCACGGCCATTCATGCTGCTGTTGTTGGTATTATTATTGTTATTCGTAGATGCGGCGGAAGCGTTGCTGCGCTGCTGCAGCGTTGCCGTGCTGGCTGCAGTTATATCCTCTTCGGAGATATCATCAAAAGCTGGCGGCGGCGTGGACATGCCTGATAACATGGTCAGCGTGGGCGGCCGCGCTGAGGTCAGACTCTGAGAGGGCGTGCGTTGTGGTGTGCGTGCCTGGTTGGTCGAGGTCTTGCGCTTCGACGGGGAATGTTTAAGCGGAAACGTGGGCGTCTTTTTGAACACCTGCTTGCCCATGGCATCCTGAAAACGTTTCGCATAAAAGGAGGGCCGACATACAGAAACCGTATCGCCATTGTACAGTATGCTCTTAAAGGTATGCTCCAGCTTTTTCTCCAGACGATACGACTGCAGTATGTCAATAATGCCAATGTATAGTATTAAACGCTCATCGTTTTCGGAGCGCGCGGGTATGCCACCGGCAGGCACATTTTCATCATCCTCCAGCGTGACATCCATGTCGGCCGTAATGGACTCCATGGCCGTGGAGTGCGCCACCAAACGCTGACGATTCATGCTGCGCGTGCGATTAAGCGCTGCGCCAGATGTGCTGGCGCCTGCTAAGCTTGCAGCAGAGGCTACCGCAGGCAGTGGATTGCTATTAATTTGATCAGCTTCGGGCGCATCTGCATCTGCGGCGCCTATAGTATCCTTACGCTGCAGCTTAGCGCGCGCATTGAGTATGCGCTCCTCACGCTTCTCCTTGGTGGCTATATCCAGATTGTGTATGCCCACCAGCAGCGAGTAGTCCATTATTTGAAAGCTTTCCAGCACCATGCAATCACGCTGTATGGTCTTCATCAGCGCATTGTACTTGTCCGTCTCCAGAAAAATGCCATTGGGATGATGCTCTTGAAAATCCAAATCTTTATAGGTGGGACTAGCCTTTTGGCGTTCCGCTTTTGAGGCCTTGCGACGGAATGTGGAGCCCTTCAAATCGTACTTGGCATGCATTTTTATGTCCGAGGGCAGCAGATTATTCATGGCCACCAGGCGCACATTTTTGGAATTATAGTGAAAACAGTAGAGTCCAAAGAACTTGGGCAGTAAAGTGCGCGGATTTTGCGATAGATTCATATAATAACCAGGCAGCAGTTTTTGCAAAAATTCACACTCCTTCTTTTGCACTGTTTTGATGATAAACTCATCATCATCGGTTAGATAGAATATAGAGCCAGAGGCGCCTGGGTTGGACAGCTCCACCAGCGGTGAGGCACACATGGACATCAAAAAATCATCCGGTGCTATGCCGAATAGATCACGAAAATAACGAAACGCTATGGGCGCATAGACTTTAAACCTAAAGTCACTATAATGATGCGCCGGCGTCAACGAGGAGCCATCCGGTGGAAACGATATAGTTTCCATTTCCCAAAAGTCATTCATTAGCAAGTCACGCTTGGGTTTGCTGGCCAAGCTGCCCACCGTATGCTGTATGCCCAGCTGTATAGAGCCCATAATTTGCTTGGACTGTATCTTTTTGTATGTCACCTCGCCACCCTCCGCCACGCGCCGATGACCAATCTTTTTCTCATGCTTGCCACCCGTAGTGGAGGGATTACGCGAGACACTGGCATCTAGCGTGGAGCTGGCGCTGCGCAGCCTGGACTGCGGCTGCTGTGAGGCAGCTATGTTGTATAGCTCCTGCTGCAGCAGCGCTGTGCTTTCAATGCCGCCATGTGCAGCCGCAGCTTCTCGAAACAGCTGCCTGGAGGTGCTGGGTTGTGTGCTCAGCGGTGTGGTTGGTGTCAAAGGCGGCACAGGCGATGGCGTTGTATCCAGTTGTATGGAGTTACTCGAATTGCTGCTCAAAGGCAGTGTGAGCGTGGGCGTGGTGTTGTATTTGTTGTTATTCACATGGCTCAATGTTGGCAACGTTACTGTGGTAACACTGGCCGTCACATGCTCCTCGCGCGAATCAGTGTCCTCCTCCTCCTTGTGCTTGCCAGACATGTTGATGGGCTTAAGCTGCAGTTCCACTTTGGTCTCCATTGTTAGCCTGGGGGACGTGGGATGAAACAAAAAGAGAGAGAGAGAGAGAAGAGAATATTTGCAGTGCTTTGCCAACTGTGAGCAACGCGTTCAATTGCAGCAGCTTAATTTAATGTAAATGAATGAATGAGTGGGTTGGGTTGGGTTGGACGGATGAGTGTGCCAGGGCCAGCAAAAAAATAAGCACGTACCTAGTTTTATATAAATGCAACTACGCATAAGGAATGCAATAATATGCATTTAATTTGTCTCGATTTGTCATACAAAACTGTATGGAATACCTTAAGTGAAAACTTTGCCTCAAAAGCATGACTCAACTAAAGTTAAAACGCTTTAAAAGCAACTTTAGCTTATCGTCTGGCTTACATAAAAGCAAATAAGCCATAAAAAATAACAAGAGCCACAACAACAATGAGAGTAAGCAAATAATTTTATCATCATAGCGCTAAATTAGCACAAACAGCTGCTAGCTGCTTGTCAAACTGTAGCGGTAGTCAAACTGTAGCGCCTCACAAACTGTAGTCAAACATTTAAGCTGTGCAGCGTTTTTGGCCAAAAACTGGGCCAAATGGCATTAGTTTGTAATAGCCAAATGTAGCTTATATACATATATATATACACATATTTTCATTTGCCATAATAAATGGCCAAATAAAAGGTAAAACAATTGTTTCAAGTATTTTGTTTTAGCCAACGGCCAGCTGGCCAAAATGCCAAACAATAAACAAATTAATATAAAATAGAAATTGTTTCATTTTTCTATTGCAATAAAACAACAAAAATAAAATATTTTAGAAATTGATTTGTTGCCTTTTTTTGTTGTTTTTTTTTTTTTGCATATTGGAAAAACGCTTTGCGGCCATTTTATGACTTTTATGTGTTTATTTCTGTACATGTCACACACACTTGAACGCATGCTTTTATATAACAACGTTGTATATATATACATATATATAGAGTATATATTATATATAACATGATAATATCTGCTGTATGCTTGACAACGACATGGTATAATAATAGGTAGCATAGATCTCTTAGGCAGAGAGCCAGGGGCCTTATTTTTCAGTGTTGATGCGACTGTCTATGAGGTAGGTTGTGTCGGCTGTCGCTGCGCGTGATTTTTTTGTTTTATGTGTGTATGCAAACGCAAGAGTTGTTGTTGTATGTATAGTGGCTATACAACAGCAACGAATATTGCATGTTTTATTATTTATTATATCTTTAATACAAAAACAACAATCGTTTTCATAAATTCACTTCGTCTTTCATATAGTTTCAGCCTATGCATTTGTTTTGTTCAAATACAAGCATGCATACATATACATATAAACGAGTGCCAGTGTGTATGCGTCAGCTTGTGTGCTGCTTCTCTCTCGCATGTTTTTGCTCTCACAAAATTTATGGCACCGAGAGAGAAATCTATGCTACCTTATTATTATACCATGGACAACGAAATGAAAAACAACAAACTTTTCATATTTCTATTGAATGAAAAAATAGTTCCTGTTCTCTCTTTGTAGTTTATTGTTTTTGTTGTTATGTCAAAGTCAAAGAAATAATATTTTAAATGTGGGCGTTGCGTGTGGTGTGTGGTGTGTTATCATACCAGTGTTATATATAGCACAATATATAGCAAGTCACATAAGTGATATATAGTCGATATATGAGAGAGTTTGTTATTTTAAACTACTTTTGGATTCCCCAAAATTACTGCCCTGTTCAATTATAACTGGTAGATTCCGCTTTGTTCCAAACTTGTCGGATATTAAGATAGGAACATCTCGAACGGGTTTTGGAAGAGCAGCATTTAATGGAAAAACAACATGAAATACGAGATGTCTCTTTTGGGCCGCTCAGAACTGAGACATATTTTTAAATCACTTTCGAAACTGATGATGCTCACATATGACAGCTGATTTCGAAAAATTTCATCCAGAATTATGAAAAAAATTTGGTAGCAGCATAAATTTAAAATACCAGCATAAAATCCGAGATTCCTCTTTCGTACATACAATAAACATTGGCTATTGGAATTACTAAAGAGTACATATATAGTGTGTTAACTTCCGATTTCCAAAAAAAAAATTCCTCCAAAATTGAAAAGAAGAAATATATATTTCGGATGGGTTTTGGGGAGCTGCACTTTTTGAAAAACGGCAAAGAATACGAGATTCCAATTTTTTGACTTTCCAAACGCGAAAGAATTTTGATTGATAACTGTCAATTTCGAAACATTTCACCCAAACTGAGAAAAACAAATTTTGGTTGAGAGCGAGCGGCATAAATTTGAAAAACAGCAATTCTCGGAACGCGAAAGAATTCCATATCCCTTTGGCATTCGAAACTACAAGGAGTTCACACATAGCTTTCGATTTCGAAAAATTTCACCCAAAGCTGAAAGACAACAAATTTGGATGAGTGTCAGGAACGTATTTTAGACGCTCAGAACGCGAAAAAATTTCGGAATCACTTTGCCAGTCGAAATTACTGAAGAGTTCACACATAAATGACGATTTCGAAAAATTTGGACCAAAACTAAGGAAAATAATTTTGGATGAGCAGGAGCGGTTTAAATTTGATAAAAAAATGGCAATGATTGTATGAAAATTGATTTTTTCAATAAGAAGAATTCGAAATCACATTGGCTTTCGAAATTAATGAACTATCGATTGCGAAAAATTTCGACAAAAACTGAGGGAAATAATTTAGGATAAGTTTGGGCGCTCCCAAACTTGTCGCTACATAAATTTGAAAAAAGGAAACGAAAATAAAATGGCTCTGTACAGGACACTCGAAACCAAAAAAAATATCGAAATCACTTTGGCTTTGAAGAGTTCACACATAACTGCCGATTTCAAAACAAATTATCAACCAAAACAAAAAAAATCAAATTTTGGATGAGTTGGAAGAAAAATGTTGACCAAAACTGGGGAAAATAATTTTAGCAGGAGCGTCATAAATTTTAATAAAGCAAATGAATAAAATGTTTCTTTCAGGAATTTGAATTCGAAATCACTTTGTCTCTCGAAATTACTAAAGTTCGCACATAACTGCCGATTTCGAAAAATGCCGACCAAAATTGTCACACATCGAAGAAACAAACATTTTGGATGAGCTTTGAAGTTTTGAGTTCTAATATTACTGATAAGCTCGGCATAAGCGTAAGAGATCGAAGGAAAAGTATTTGAGCGGGTTTCGGACTAGAACCATAATTTGATTTGAAACACCATAGGAATTTTAAATTCCGAAATTACTCCTAAATGTAGACCAAAGTGCCTGACTTAAAAAAATGTTATCAATAAATTTTCTCAAATTGGTGGAAAGACCTTTTTGCAGGTCTGGGATGAGCAACAAGGTGTAAAAAAGAAGAAGGGAACAAAAAATTTGACGTCTGTCTTTTAACGATCGAAACTATTTCTTATTTTCTTGGGTTCCGAAGTTATCATCGAGTAAAGATATTACTGGAGAAATGCGATAATTTTATCACAAAAGTGTAGAAAATTGAAGGAAAAGCATTTTGTGCGGGTTTAGGAAGATAAGATAAAGAAAACACGGAACTGAACAGAACACACTAAATGAGCGACTATTTTCCGGACGATCAGACAGCGAAACTTTAAATTCCTAATAGACTCGAAAATATTAATGAATTCCGATATTACTGGCGTATTCCAAAAAAGTAAGAGATTGAAGGAAAAGTTGGATTCCGATATGAAAGATATTGAACAAAAAGCATTTCATAGAACCTCGAAACTATTTTTGTTTCTTGTTTTCCGTTGTTATCATCAAACCCAGATATTACTGAAGGAATGTGATAATTTTTTTCACAAAAATATAAAGGTTTCAAGGTAAAGTGCAAAAAAAATTTATAAGAGGCACGGAATTGTATGGGATACTAAATGAATGGCTGTTTCCCGATGTTCTGAAGCCGAATTTAAACTTAAAAATATTTATGAATTCTGATATTACTGCCGGATTCCAAAAAAGTAAGAGATTGAAGGAAAAGTTGGATTCTGAACATTTTTCGTTATGAAAAGACTTTAGCATTTTGTTCGGGTTTGGCAGAATAATTTTGAAAATTATTGAACTGCACGAAATTCTAACCCATCGGCTGTTTCTGGACGTATGGAAAGCGTTTTAAATTCCCATTAGACTCGAAATTACAAATGAGTTCAGATATTACTGGCGGATTCCAAGAAAGTATAAGGTTGAAGAAGAAGTCGGACTAGATAATCTTTCGATTATAAAAGAGATTGAGGAAAACATTTCGTGCAGGCTTGGGAAAATATATGTAAGCTATATTATATATATATAAGGTCTTACAAAAACTTGTGGGCAGTTGGGGAGAATAATTTTAAAATCCATGGAACTGCATGCAATGATAAACCCATTCGGGATTCTGGACGTTTAAAACGTGAATTAAATACTCCTATTAGATTCGAAATTAGTAAAGAGTTCAGATATAGATGGCTAGTTCCAAAAATGTCTTCAAATAAATCAGGCATTGAAAGAAAATCTGAATTCGGATAATTTTCTGACAAAAATTTTGAGATTCAAATATTACTTTGGAGGGATCCAGAAATGTCTTCAAAAATGTTATTGGATAATAATAACGATAACTTTTTTCGGTATAAAAGTGATGGATGTTCGAAAAGCGAAATTGAAAATTTTATTCGAAATTACTAGCGAGTGTTGACATTACTGGCGGGCTCCAGAAATGTCCTCAAATAAGAATAAGAAATTGAAGGAAAATGTGAATTCGGATAATTTTCTCACTAAAAGAGAGAGAGAGGTTCAGATATTACTGGCGGGTTCCAAAAATGTACCTCAAAATGAAGGATTGGATAATAATACCGACAATATTCTCGGTACTAGACATGAAAGAAAATGCATTTCTTGCGGCTTGAGACGATCGCCGAAAATTTAACAAAAATAAATAAAATCGTCCAACGAATTGACCCTTTCTGTGCATTTGGACCGCAAAAGTATTTTAAGTTTCCTTGATTGCCTTAAAGTACGCCTCGTTCCGACCAACTTTTTACCAAAAACTTGAAGATAACCTCACACTAGACGCCTGCGGCGGGACGCACAGAAAAATATATCGAATTTCCTGGCCCGACGTTGCCCTTCCTCCGCTACAAATAAAGCGTGCAATTAACAATTAAGCTTTAAAAAACATATTTGTGGCAATTAAGTGACCAACACTCGTAACAATTACGTTAATACATGTATATATATGCGTTTATATATATATGTATATAAATATGTCCATGGCACATGGCAATACATATAAAGTATGTGTTTATAAACAATTTTTAATCGCCTTAAGCCTAGACAGTTTGACAGTCAGGCAGCCACCACAGTTTGACAGCTACTAGGCGGCTCATTGCTGAATCACAGCAAGCACTCAATTTTTTTTTTTTTTTGCATTGACATTACAAACAAATACAAATACATATACAACAATTTACATATTGTAGTTGTTGTTGGTAGGTAGGTTTATGTGCTGGCAATTAAACGCGTTGCTTTTGTTGTTGTTGGTGAATAAATTTATTAGCGTACTTACACAAAAAAATTATGCAGCAGTCAAAGGTCAAAGAGTATCGGTGTGTGTGTGTATGTGTGTGTGTAGTTTTGGCAACAAGTCGTTGACGCTGCTGCTGACGTTGACGCCGACGTCACTCCAGTTAATGCGGCTAACAGCTTAGGTAATATTTATAATGTATATGCTTAAAATTTTTTACTTTTTTTTGTTATATTTTATGCCGCCTGCTTGCTGACTGCGCTGCCTGCTTGCTGCTGCTTCTTTAACAATTATGTATAGCTATGTATGTATGTATATAGCACGATCAATTTGTAGACTTTTGTTGATTTATTTATATATGTAGCGGCAGTTCTCGAATTCCAGTTGATAAATTGCTATCATAATTTTTATTTCCGATATTTTTGTTGCTCAACAACAAATTCAATGATGTCTTTTGTGTGTGTTGTGTCTGTGTAGCGGCGATGACGTCGTCGTTGCCGTCGTCGACGCAGTCGCTCCAAATTGCGGCGGCAGCGGCAAAGGCGCTCCGCTTTTATGTTTGGTACTGCAGCTGCCAGCAGCGCATATTTTTTGTTTTGTAGTAAATTTTAGACACTTGCACAATAAATATTTAAATTAAAACACTTTTATTTTAAACGAGAGTTAAAATTAAAGTGAAATTTATGCCACAAAATTTTACTTTTCGCTGTTGTTGAACGCGAACGCGCAGCTGGCCAAGTCATACGCGCAGTGTTGTTGTTGATAAATGACTAATGCCACAGCTTGGTATTAATTCACAATACTAAACATATCGATAACGATGTTTTTATCGTTGCGTATTTTAGTCTACTTTTAACAAAAAAACACTGCACATTTACTTAAATATTTTAAAACATATATTAAACAACTATTTTGTGCTAATTTGCCAGCTATTTTTGGCATTTAAATATATTTATTAAATATTATTACACATCGATAGCTTATTAACACGAAACAGTGCTGGCCAACCTAACACACACATCGGCGCACGCATTGCTCAACACTTTTCAACACATCGCCGCAGCGCCATCTACAAGTCACTTGCCAGCGATCTCACACACTGGCCTGCTCAACACAAGTGCGAGTGCAACAACACGAGTTTTCGCTTACGCGCTCATTTACGCTACCTTAGCGCCATCTACACTTCATTTGTCATTGCACTCATTCGCTGCACTGCTCAACTTAAGTGCGACAGCGACAGCACTAACATTTTGTTTTACCGCCATCTACCTCTCATTTGTTACTGATCTGCGCGCAAATATTTTTCAAATTTGATTTTAAATTTTGCTATTTTATCAACTTATATTTGCATTTATTGCTATAAAAAACGCTGCGCCATTTGGGCCAAATGACTGTAAACTGCGATAAATAATACAAAACGTGCGCAACAAAATCTAATTAAAAAATATAACACAGATAAGACTCATTTAGCCGCCAGCATAACTAATTAGATTAAAGCTAAATACAATACAAAATACGGCAAGTTGTTGTTGTTGTTGTTGTTGCCTGTGCCTGTGCGTGAAGCCAAAGCCGAAGCCAGAAAATGCGTGTTGTTGACCCACACACAGAGACAAACACGCACGCACACACATACTCGAGTACGTATACATATATGCAGACACTTCAATGCATATACAGTGAGAACTGGTTAAGACGAACTTTGCTGTATGGGATTTTTTTCATTTTTACTGACTTTTTGGCACAGATTTTGGGGTAACTTGATCTACTATTAGTATGAATTTAAACGAAGAATTAACATTCGTAAAAAGTGTTTTTAGGATCATTTCGGATCGGGAAACACGAAATGCCAACCTTTTATTTTAGCTCCAATTTCAAGATATTTTCGAAAAATATGTTTTTGGGCATTTGTTTTAGTTTTACGTTAACAAAATTTTGTATCAAAATGAAAGATGATTAAATCGAAAGGCATTGTTATGGTTGTATAATATCTACAGTTCCTATCCAATTTCGAAAATCTTAGATCCGAAATGTTCGTAACAGAATTCTCTTTTAGCTGCAAGCATGATTTTTAAAAATTATTCGTTAAAATAAAGGAAGCTGAAAATTTGTAATTTTGGAAAAATTTTGTTTTTTAGGCCTTGGTTGCTTTTAATTTCAAATATTTCTATAGTTATCTGTTGTGATTATTTATTTTTGTTTAAGCCTTTTCGAGATTATTTCGAAAAACATGTTTTGGGCACTTTTTTCAGTTATTCGTAAAATATCTTGAGCATCTACAGTGCTTACCCAATTTGAAAGATTTTAGACTCGAAATGTTCCTAAAAGAATTTTTTTACAGCTTAATAAGAAAATTTTTTAATTTTTTCGTAACAAAAGGCTAAAAAAATTTGTAATTTTGAAAGATAGTTTTGGAAAAGTGTTTTTTATGACAATTATGGATCAAGAAACTCGAAAATTACATACATTTTTTTTCTAAAGAATTTTGTTCGATATTTTTTCGAAAAACGTATTTTGAGAAGCTTATTAATTTATTCGTCAATATCTCGAGCAACTACATTTTGACTCAATTTTAAAGATCCTAAGCTCGAAATGTTGGTAAAAGAATTTTCTTTCAGCTAAAAGTTGAAAAACAATTTTTTTTGGTTATAAAAAGCAAACTAAAAATTGTTTATATTTAAAGTTTTATTTAATTTTTTTATTGCTATTAACTTCATTACTTTTTTCTTAATCTGTACATATCGTATATCTCAATAAAAATGAGAAAAATCCTTTTTTTTACAAAAAGAAGAATTTATAAATTAGTCTAATAAATTATTTTTAGGGTTTCTTTTGGTGAAATTTGAGTTTTTTTTAAATAATTTGTCATTACGTATTTGAATTAAATATATAAAAAATATATTTTATGGGACTTAAAAAAAGGACAGTTAACATAGAATAAAGTACCAGCATTTCAAAATAAATAGGTTTATTGTAACGCTGGGGTCGATCTTCAATTTTCGAGAACTCATCTTTTTGAGCGATTCTCACCAAAAAATCGAGCAAATCGATTAATCGGACTAAAACAATAGACGCTAACAAGTTTAAATCGCAGAAAAGAAAATTTTTATACAAAGAAAATTTATACAAAATTCACTTAAATTTATTTCCAAAATTTAAAATAACGAAAATAAAAATACAAAGCTTCACAAACGAAAACAAAAAATTAATGGAAAACATAAAAAATAAATCACAATTTAATAAATTTTTGTTTAGATCTTTTGTCAACTCAAAAAAAAATTAAAACAGATGTTTAAAAAACACTCAAAATAGATAGGAAAAATTGATTCCTTAATACACATTTGGCCAAAAGAAAGGTAACGTTTATTGGCCTTGTAAATGGAAAATCTAAGTAAATTTTTGAAAATTTTATAAAAAAAGAACCTTTTTTCAAAACTAATAAAAGATCTATGCTCAAAAAACAAGAATTGATTTGATTGCTAGTAAAAAAATAATCGATTAAATTGATTTTCCATCGAATCAATGCCCAGCTATAGTTTATAGTTGGTATGTCGGATTTACCCCATCGTCGGAGTTGCCCCACTTTACTCTACATTTGTTCTTTTTTCCAACATTTTTCATAGGGTAGGTTCAATTATTTGCATAATTTTTGTAACTAATGTTTCCAATTTTTCCTCACATTAAAAAAAAAAAAACATATTTTATGGGACTTAAAAAAAATAAAAATTAAAGTTAACGAAGAATAAAGTTGCAGCATTAAAATGTAAGAAATATATTTAAATTTTATATAAAATAAATAGATTTATAGGTAGGTCGTAGGTCAGATTTACCCATACAGTCGGACTTGACCCACTTTAACCTATATAACCTCTTTTTTCCAACAATTTCATAGGCGAGGCTCAATTATTTTTATAATTTTTTTACTGAAACTAAATATTTTTTTAAATAGTTTTTCGTCACGCACTTGAGATAAAATTGTAAAAAAATTATTTATGGAACTTAAAAAAAAAAAATAGCAGCTAAGAATAAAGAAGCAGCATTTAAATGTATAATATATAATAATATATAAAAATTGTATATAAAATAAATAATTTTATAGATGGTAGGTCGGCTTTACCCCTTTGTCGGACTTTTCCCACTTTGCTCTACATATGCTCTTTTTTCTAACTTTTTCAAAGAAGAGGCTTAATAATAAATATGTTTGAATAAATATATATATGGTAGGTCCGTTTTGACCATACTGTCGGTCTTGCCCCTTGTTCCGCTTATAAATTACATATATTACATATTCTTTTTTTTTTGTGATATTTCCCAAGGCGAAGTTTCTTTACCTTAATAGTCTAAAATGATTTTTTTTAGTAAGCAAATTTTACTTATTTCTTTAAGTAATCTTCTCAAAAATATAAAAAACAAATCCTATTAGCAATTTTTTCTTAACGAAAATTCACTTTAGCGAGGTTTGACTGTACACCCTCCATACTATATATATATGTGCACACTTATACACACACACACCCCGAGGGTGTTAGCCATTAATGTACAACAAGTTAATACACTCATTAGCAGCAGCGCCGAAGATGACGACTGCGCCTCTGCGTAATGTAATTTGCAATTGATTAAAAAACCGCATTATATAAAAACGTCTTATAATCGATATATAAGTAGCAATGAGTAATTTAAATGGAGCTCAGAGAGCCAGTGGCTTAGTTAGTTTTATGCATTAGAGGGGTCATGCATTAGGCATATAAATTCATTAGTTAAATAATTGCTTTTGTAATTTAAAACAAACAAAAAATAGCATTTGGTTTATTATTATTGAATAACATAAAACCTCAGTCTGCATCTAACTCGAACTGCTCAAAATTCCGGAAATGACGGTTTACAAATAAGCAAATTTATCCTTGAGTGCTCATTTTCATAATTTTAGATTTTATTTAATATACATCAAAGTAGATTGGATATTTACATAAAATTATTATAAGAATTGCACTGGACACATAGCACCAGTTTGCTTTTAAAATTTTTGTTAAAAACAGCTTGTAATTCACAAATGATTCAAGCAGCAGTTTGCAGAAATTAGAGCACACCAGATTTTGCAGTCTAAAACCGAGTATTTGTTTCTTATTTATATTTATATTATTATCTTATCTTATTAGAGCGAATATAACTTTTACAAATGGATGAATTAATTTTGCCTTAAAACTTCATTAAATTCATTAATTAAATATTTTTTTTTAAATGTAGAGCCGAAAAAAATAGCAAATATTTTATAGAATTTTTTTTATTGTGTTTATTTGAAATCTGTTCCAAGGAGATTCAATAAATTTTATAACATCTTACAAAGAATAGTTCCACGATTGGCTTAACTCCAATGAACTTAGCCAATGAATCACATCGTGACAAAAGCTTCGTAGTATTTTTCAGGCCAGAACCGAACTGAAGCGTAGTAGCGCAAAATTCCGGAAATGACGATTTCAAATAAACAAATTGATCCTTTCTTAGAAGTAGCTTCGTTTCAAGTCCACCGCAAATTACTTCCATAGAAATGAAGGCTTCATATTTGTGCTAGCAACATTTTTGCATAAAGGCCTTAGAATGAAATTTATTAGCCAATTATGCCAAAAGGAAGCTTGAGTTCATATTTCATGGAATCAGTTTTCATGCAAATTACTAGTTCCAAAAAATAATAAGAATGTAAGGACGTCAAAGCTTCCCTGTTTTCTGTTGAAAATTCCTTTCTGCATAACAAAAACTTAAGAGTAAAAGTTCTAGCTCAACACTTAACTCATAAAGTAACAAAAAGTGTATTCACGCTGTACTCAAAACAGTTTTTGTGCAACTTTGCAACAGCTCCGCATTACAACAACTGTGAGTACCCTAGGTTAAGTTAGGTCAAGGCGGTTCTTAGGCCTAAACCGGCCGGTTGTTATACCGCAGATCTCTCTATAGCCTTTCTTCTGAGATAGACCCGCTGGAAGAATTCCCAACCCATTGCCACGATGTATCTAGCAATCCTTCTTGGAGGAAAATTAAGCGCCTTTTCGCTCTAGAACTCTTAATTTACGAGTTATAGCCATTTAAAGTTTTGGAAAAAAAATTTTCGGGTGATCAAAAATTAAGATCCTTTCACTCTAGCACGCTTAGTTTACGAGTTATAGCCATTTAAAGTTTTAGAAACAAATTTTGGGAGTGTTCACAAACTAAGCGCCTTTTCGCTCTAGGACGCTTAGTTTACGAGTTATAGCCATTTAAAGTTTTTGGAAACAATTTTGAGCTAGCTCAGCTAGGTTACGAAGGAAGTAATTTCCCAGATGCTTGTTCCTACGTCTACTAAGAGCCTCACAGGAACAGAAGATCTACTGATTCAACCTTTCCTTCGTGAATACCCTAAATGTCGCACAAAAGCTAATTCAAAAATGTTTATAAAAGTATCTGTTAATTTAGATAAACGCAGGGGGGTTAAAAAAAATATATTTTTTATCAGACACTTTTTTTGCTAAGCCCAGCAAATGTCTTATGATCTTGGATTAGTGTTCTGAAGTAATTTTTTTTTTGAGAATTACAAAATTTTTTTAAATGCTTCTAAGCCTTGATCCTCCTAACTACGCCACTGCCCCAAAAAACAAATGCTTACAGCATCCACAGCTGGCGGCTCATTAAAATACAAAAAATAAAAAATAAAAAAATAAAAAATAAAAAAAAAATAAGCAACTAGAAAATAGCTAACAAGTTGCTTCCAAGGAAAAACTCTGGCCAAAAGCGTTGATGAGGCGGTGCTCATTATTGATGCCCAACAGCAGCAGCAGCAGCAACAACACAAAAGCCTGGAAAGACTTTGATGACTATCAAGAAATTGTTGCCATGGCGGGGGGCGTTGTGGGCGGGGCTGCTCTGCCAATGCCACGTAATAATCACACGTTTTGTTGTTGTTTAAATTATTTACAAATTGCATTTAAGGCAGCAACAACGACAACAACAAGAACAATGAGATTACAACAAAAACTGGTCAAAACTGGGTGCGCTGCTGTAAGGGATGGAAACGTGTTCAGGAAGTCAATCGTTCAATTATGTACGAGTATTTTGAAAACTTTTACTGCGTTTAAACTCAAAAGCGTTAAACGATTTTATTGTTGGCATTTTTGAAGTGAGAAGCGTCGCTATTTAGCAAAATATAT
This sequence comes from Chymomyza amoena, assembly GCA_037043745.1. NCBI lineage: Eukaryota > Metazoa > Arthropoda > Insecta > Diptera > Drosophilidae > Chymomyza > Chymomyza amoena. The sequence continues at coordinate 120,121 of JBAMAX010001282.1, forward strand.
CGATAAAAGTAATCGAAAGTTGTGATGTCAAAGGAAACTTTGCATCGACAATACAAAAAGAAAATCTATTTACTTGGAATCAAAATCTTTAGCTGATACGAAATCAGCTTTGTTGTTATTATAATAATAAGTAAAGTATATCGATAAAAATAATCGAAAGCTGTCCATTTTGTGTTGACAATACAAAAAAGAACCTAATTGGAATCATAACATTTAGTTGAGGCGAGATAAGCTTTATTGTTATTTTCAGATTCAGTGCTAAAGAAACCCCATTGGAGTTAAATTATTTTAATACAAATACATCGGGTGGTACTTTCATCAAAAACATCGGAATACTATTTGGATCTTTGTTAATCTGTTCCAGACGAAAACAGACCCGAAACAGTTCTGAATATTACTTTTGCTTTTGTATTGTTTATAAACTATAGAAAATTAATAAACATTTTTATAGATTTTTTCTTAAAACTCTCGAATAGTGCCAGAAATCTACGCATCCCATCTATTCCACCCTACCAAAACTATACATTCACTGTATTTTTTACTCATAGAAATAAGCTTGAAACTGTGTCCCGAAGAGACTGATGGTTCATATTGGATTTCCCTTAGACGGAACAAGTTATATAGCAACAAGGGTCCTATCTTGAAGAGCCCTTACTTACCGGGACTCTCTTTTTAAAGAATTTATGGTTTTAGCCAACCTATTGGTCGATTGATTGAAACCTTCTGGGAAATGCATTCAGTTAAAATAGATGTTGTTCAGGAACTAAAATTAATGGGTGTTTTTTTTTATGTGTAGGCAATAAATATGAGCCTGTCCTACCCTGAAGAGCCCCTAGTCCTTGAGAGAGTACTCTCTTTTTATAGAAATTATATTATTTAGCCATAGTATTAGCCAATTGATTGAAACTTATCTTGAAAAACATATAAGTTGCAATAGATGTAGCTCCAGAAATTAATATAATGGGTGTCTTTTTATGTGAAAACAATAAGTATGGCAAAGCTGTCTATATAATCTCTATAATGTTGTTTCAAAAATATTTTTCGAAAAAATTTTGCAACTTAAAAACGAAATGAAATTTTTGTAAGCACAATTTCTTTTTCTTTTGTAAGCAAAATATCAAATTAAAATCTTAAAAGTACAAGAAAATTAGAGCCATTTCCTAACATCTTAAACCAAAATACCTAAGAAGATTCTCTATCGCTTTTCTATGACATTTCTCAGTATTCGATCTCATCAGATATACTCATGTTAATATGACTATGGATAATTAGCAAAACAGGGTGTTTTTTCTATTTGTGATTAAAACTGATTTAGAGAATGTTGTGCTAAATATCTATTTCGGGAAAATTTTTAAATTTAATAAAAAGTGAGATTTTAATAGCTATATTTTTTTCTATTTTATGTAACTTATATATTGACTCCATCAGTATTATGTCCAAACATCTCTTTTAAGCAGAATTTAAAATTAATAATAATCGATCGCTCTACAGAAAAAATGGGACTAGGTCCAAAATCTCTTTTAACTGAATCTGAAATCAATAACACTCGATCGCTCTGCAAATATTCTTTATTAGGCGATCAAAAAGACTATTCTTCGATGTGGAAAAAGTATCTAAGAAGAGATGTTCTATTTTTGAAGCGCGGTTTTCTACAAATAAAAAATTTAAAAATGGGTGTTTTTTTGTGTAATTGAAAAAAAGCACTTCTCAATTTCTATAGCTATTTATTTTATTTATTATTTAGCAGATATAAGAACCCAGTATTAGGTCAAAAGTCCCTTTCAACTAGAATTTTTAAAAAAATTTCCTTAGACGTTTTTCAGAGCAATAAATCTTTTAACTAAATTCTTAATTAATAGAAGACACAGGTCAACATGGTTCAGTTGTCTGGAAGAGCTAAGAGTCATTTCCGAAGTAATTTGGTGCGTAGAATCCGAATCCCGCGTCAGAACTGGCCACATCACGTCAGGATTTTGAGATATTTGAGGTTCATGTACCTCAATAAGTAGGAAAACAACGCCGGATTCAGATTTTACGCACCAAATTACTTCAGGACAATAACCCTTAGCTTTCCAACAACTCACATGACTTCTGTAATTGTAGACCTGTGAGATCTATCGCTCTGCATATTTCTTTTTCAGTGCGTTTCAACACAAAATCAATTCTTTTAGGTTAAATAAGAATCTACAAGAGTGGCTTAATTTTTGAAGATATAGCGTAATATATTTAAAAATGCTTTTCTACTTACAAGATGATCTAACTGAAAAAAACGCGTACTTTATGTTCTGCCCGAAATTCTCTTTCAACCAAAATTCAAACTTTACAGCAAGTGCAAATTTTTTACCCAAATTTTCTTCAAAATTAGAGTTTTAAATGAAGAAAGAACTCACTCACAGTGTTGCAACCGAAATATCTTTAAATTAAAACTCAAGCCAAAGGAAATCCATTACTTCTGAAGGTATCTATTTTAGTTTATTTTAACTGAAAAGAAATTCTTCAATCTTAGAAGAATTGTAAATCTTTTAAAGAACGATTTTTAATGAGATGACAAAAATGATTTCTTTATTATTAATTAAGATTAAATCTTCACTTATGGAAAAAAAAACACAGCGTTGCTTCCGAAATATATTTAAATTAAATTCCAAACCAAGAGCAATCTTTTAGTTTTGTAGATTTCTATTTTTAGTCAGTTATAAGTCAAAAGCAATTCTTCAATGTTAGAGAATTGTAAATCTAATCTGAAATCTCGATATAAGCAGACTTTTATACTTTTGTAGAAATTTATTTTTACAGAATTTCAACTTAAAAGCAAATCTTTTACGTTAGAAGAATTGCAAATCTCCGTAAAACCTCTTAATAAACAGATTTTTTTAGATAGAACAATAATGATTTCTGGCACGCAACCCAATAAAATGTTCACTTATAACTATTTCTATTAAGTTTCAATTCAAACGCAATTCTTCAACGTTAGAAGAATTGTAAATTTAGCCTAAATCCCTTTATAAACAGACTTTTTGACTTTTGTAGAAATTTATTTTTAGGAAATTTCAACTCAAAAGCAATTTTTTGTGTTAGAAGAATTGTAAATCTTGCCTAAAATCTCTTAATAAACAGATTTTTTAAGATAGGACAATAATGATTTTTGGCACGCTCCCAGTCAAATCTTCACCTAAAACCAGTTCCATTAATTTCAATTCAAAAGCAATTCTTCAACGTTAGATGAATTGTAAATCTCTTCATAAATAGATTTTTTAAGATAGGAAAAAGTGATTTCTGGCATGCGCCTAATCAAATCTCGATTCTTCGACGTTACAAGAATTGTAAATCTCTTCATAAACCGAATTTTTAAAATATGACAAAAATGATTTCTGGCACGCGCCCAATTAAATCTTCGCCTATGAACATTATCTACCATAATTTTTCTCTCAGTGCAGCTTTTGAAGCAAAAATCAAAAAATGTACTGAATCATGTTCCACATTTTTTTTGCAGCCCTTAAAAATTGTGAAAATTTTCCATTGCCGGCCACTTTCAACTAATTGACTTTAAAATATTGCCCATTTAATTAGGAAAAATTTCAAGGGCTTCTATCACATTTTTTCTAATTAGCTGATAGCTACTTAATAAAAAGTTTATATGTAAATTTCTTGATAAATTTTTCTGCCAATGCAAAAACTTGTTTTCAATTTCTGGCTTAGTTAGCAGCCATATCTAGAAATAAATTAGAAAAAAAAAAGTTTGATATGAAGCAGCTTTTAATTGCGCTTCATCAATTCGCTTTATATAAAGTCGACGTTCTCTAGACAATGCATATAGAGAGAGATTTTCGTAGAGTCTCCCCTGATAACTCTAGCCAAGATATTATGGATATTTTGTATTCAAAGGCAGTTCATAATTTATTCATCACACGCCGTGCCACACTGAGGCAACAACAAAAGCGGCAAGAACGGAAAAAAAATTTATATACAACGACATTTAACGGTATTTTGTATACAATATATACGCCCAACAAAAATTCTTTTATATACTATATATAGTACATTATCTGTTTATATACACATAACGTGGCTGCTTTTTTTTAAATTTTGTAACGCTGATAATAAAAACGATTCTCATAAATTGTGTAACCATTGACAAAAGTAAGAAAACCAGAAACCTGTATAAAAAAATAATATTTTATATTTAAGCACAATTTTTATTGGGGTCAGTGAAAAGCCCAACAACAATAAAAAACTTATGAGCCCATCGAATTTTCAATTATAAAGCCAGCCAGAGCACAAGTGAAATAAATTGTAAAAAATATTTGCTATGATTATTTACGATTTTTTAAATAGCTGCAACTTTTGATTTATAAAAAAAAAATAATAAAAAAATAAATGACATAAATAAATATATTAATTTTAGTGGCCATTGCATACAATTGCATTAAGCACATGACATTTAATTAATTTGAGATCATTAAGCAGCGGCGACAAAAAAATCATTTTATATATTAATAATAATTATGTTAATATGCCACACTTAAGTCGTTTAATTTTAAATGATTTAATGGTTAAATGCAATGAATATAAGTTAAATTAAAATTAATCGTTGAGAAAATAATTGCAATAATATTAAATGGGTTAAGTAGTCAAGGAATCAATCAAAAGGGAAATGCGGCAGTCCAAGAGATATATAATTTTGGATTTGAGCAATTTAAAAAAGAAAATTTATTACTTTAGTAAGGGGGATCTGCACCCTGCTACGCTTTGCATTTCAATGCTCGAATCAGTGAATAAAAAAATGTAAGAACCAGTAATAAGCTTAAAAATTATCTACTGGAGTGGTCTAAAGAAATTAGGTAAAACTTTTCAAATGTTTAGTGAGGGGTATCCGCTCCCTGCTCCCTTTGCATTTTAATACTCGAATCAGCTAATAAAAAAAGTAAGAACCAGTATCAAGCTTAGAAATTGTCTACTAAATTGAGCTAAAAAAATGGCGTACGTAAAATCGGGCGCGGACGACTTTGGGATACCCTGTACCACTAGCTTGTAATAAAGTCCGATTTCTTCACAAAAAACCAAAAACAGAAGAAGTTTTAATCAAAAATTTTTTTTTTTGACCGATCGTTCCTATGGGAGCTATATGATATAGTCAACCGATTTCAATAAAATTTGACACAGTGCTTAAATACCTTAAAAAAGATATGAATGCCAAATTTATTTCAAATATCTTTACAAACAAACAAAACACATCGAATTTTGTATAAAAAACGTGTTTTTGGACCGATTGGTCCTATTGGGGCTATATGATATAGTCAACCGATTTGGATTAAATTTAGTACAGTGCTTAGAAACTATAAAATACTCACGAATATCAAATTTGGTCCCAATATCTTAACAAACAAACGAAACACAACAAATTTTGTTAAAAAATCGATTTTTTTGGAAGATCGGACCTATGGGAGCTATATGATATAGTCAACCGATTTTGCTCAAATTTGGCACATTGCTTAAGTGCTCTAAAAAATTTCCATACGCCAAATCTGGTTACGATATCTTTATTAAAAACGAAATATAACGAATTTTTCTTTAAAAAAGTTATTTTGGCCGATCGGTCCTGTGGGAGCTATATGATATAGTCAACCGATTTTAATCAAATTTGGTAAAGTGATTGGGAACTATAAAAAATTTTCGAATACCAAATTTGGTTACGATATCTTCATAAACAAACGAATTATTCATCTAAAACTTATTTTTTTTGTTGAGGTCGTCTCAAACACGCCTATGGGAGCTATATAATTTAACCCCGATATCAAAAAAATAAAATAAACTTGCGTCCTATGGAATAATATGGGATCTAATGTGAAAGTTTGGTAGCTCTAGCTCTTACCATCTCTGAGATCTAGGCGTTCACACAGGCAGACGGACAGACGGACATGGGTATATCGACTTCTCTATTCACCCTGATCAAATTTTAGGTAACTTTGGGGTGTCTCCGACGTCTTCTTCTATATGTTACATACATTTTCGGCTTGCACAAACTTAATATACCCTTGGTACAATACGGTACAGGGTATAAAAATGTTTTTAGATAAGTAAATCCATAATAAAATGAGTAGTTAGTTGAAATTTCCAAACATTTAGCTTTAAAATTGTTTTAGGGTGGCCCACTATTTTTCTTTTGTTATTTCTAGAACATTTTCATATAATCTTTAAAAGTAGCGGGGTTTTTTCGAACTTTTTCTCCATATCTCACACTAAATTATATTTTGTGTGGTAGCGATGTATTTATTGTACTCAGGGGCGGATCCAGGATTTTGGTAAGTGGGGGTTCCAGAGAAATCCATCTTTTATAATTTTTATTATTATTATTCAGCCCGGATATGTGAGCGCGCGCCTTGAAACTCGGATTTAAACCTTGTCTTTATATCCTTGAATTAATTGTAAGTGTAAAGCAAAAAAAAAAATGGGGAAAAATATTTTTATTAGGGTTTTCTGATCCCAAAGGGGGGGTCCGAACCCGAAAACCGTGGATTCGCCACTGATTGTACTCTATATTTGATCATAATCTTTTTGCATCGGTTGATTCCCGATAAAATTAACATGTATAAAAAAATATAAAAAATAAAGAACTTTTTCTTCCGAGCCGTTTTAGTGTAGATGTATATTGTAGAAAAATTTTTGCGTAAAAATAAGGAACAATTTATCAATTTAAGTAAAAATAAATCAAGTCGACTTGAGCTTTGTTGTATAGTGTATGTCCTACGTCATTAAACAATATATAAACAAAAGCATTCTAAAATAAGATGTTTCAGAATTAAATTAGTTCATTTAATTAAATCTTATTTCAGGATTAAAATCAACAGAATATTAAAGAACAAGTTTGACAACCTTAACGTTTTATTTTACGTTCGAAGTGAGAGGCACGACTGATAATAAAAACAAACCATTGATGATTTTATAACTTAAACCTTCTTAATTTATACAAAAAGAAATAAATAATCATAAAAGATAACAAACAATTTGTTATGGCTAATAAAGATACATAAACTGTTTGAGATACAACAGCTTATAGAGATATATAGCAAATAAATGACCAAATCAAATTTGTCTAGCCGCTAATTATGCATACATAGTACAGGGGCGGATTCAGTGGGGTTCAGTACAAGCCTGAATTATTTAAAATAAATATATATATTTTTTCATATTTCAGCAAAGTATTTATGCTGGTTTTCATAAATTTTAAACAGGTTTAATAGAGCATATATTTTGGAAGCCCCCTTTGTGCTGCCTCCGCTCCTGTGCTCATCATAAAACTAAATTTTCTATTAATAATTTTATGCATATTTAAGCTAAACAGTCAAAGCATTTTAGCTAACGCAGCCTAAAATCATATTTTTTTATTTGTTTCCCATAACAAAAGAAATAAATTGTAATTAAAAAATTGTGTTTTTTTAATTAGTTTGTTCAGCCCTGAAGCGGGTTGTACTTAATTAACCAATACTTCAATTACGGAATTATTAATCACCATTTAATTTTGGCCAAAATGCATTCAATTTTAATTGATAAGTGCAAATCCAGTTGTTATGTATTTAAGCACATACAAGCACTATATATAATATATTATTATTTTAAATACTTTTTTGTTGCTGCGTTTAATTCAAGAGTTAAACAATAATTTTAAACATAATATTTATTGTTATTTCTTTTATTGTTGTGTATGTCTTTTTTTTCAATAGTGCCATATTGATAATGACAAAAATTTATTTATGCACATACAAAATTGGTTTGTTGTTGTTTTTGTATATAATTTTAATTAATTGTTGTCAATTGAATGACAAGCAATTAAATAATAAATCAGCTTTTTAAATAATTGTTTAATTATGTAGCAGTCAATATAAGAGAGGCGCTCTTCTAGCATTGTCTGCTATTGTAAATATATAATATATGTTGTCCTTTAACTATCTATATGTATTATATATTAACATGACTCAGCAGTAAAAAAAACATATTATTTTTTATTTATGTGCAAGTGGAATTGAAATGAATTGTTAATTAAATGCAACATTTACGGTAGTCAAATGTTCAGCGGTCAGATAAATAATGGGTTATAAAAAGTAAGTTGCTCCCTGACATAATTTATATAGGCAAAAAATAAAAAAATACCTTCGGAACGAATAAATCGAATAGCTTAATTACGGTAGCTTTGACTCATTCAGCAAATGTTTTGAATACACGATACAATTGCACGATTCCTCTAAGATTGAATGTCAAATGACTCAGATAGTCAGAAGAATTCAAGATGTTTACATTAGGCTATACAGTATTTAAAAACTTATCTTTGTTTGAGGATCGAATTACAAGATCGTCAGCAGTAACATCAACCAAACCGCACGTTCTATATAAGAGATAATTATTTGTAGACTGAGGCTTTTTAAGTCAAAACCAGTCCCGGAGTAAGGCATGGGCCGAAGTAATAGTAGGTACAGGGTGCCTACATAGTCTTACTGTTTGAAGAATTTTGCTGAGATGCCATCAAAAAATACTAGGAATAATTTCAAACATTACTTAAAATTCTATTCTATTAAACTTTATAATTGTACACTTGAAAGGGATTAAGAATTTCAGTCAGGACTTATTTCAAAGAGCTAGATATTAGTAGCCCAAATCGAGATTTAGATGACTAAGCCATTTTTCTAACATACTACTTAAGAGAAAAAGAAAATAATTTCTTCAAGCTAAATCTCTTGCCAAACTAAGAAGTCTCAGATGACTACGTCTTTGTTCTCCTCTGGATCGAGAAAAATAGTATGAACAGTCTTTATATGTAAGAAACTGAGTATACGGCCCTGAAAGCAAAAGTGAGTAATTTTTAATGCCCTTTTATTTTAAAGGTCATTAATTTATTATGGAATGTCGAGAAATTATTGCATAAAAACTTTTGAAAGAATACTTTAGCGCTAAAAGCCACATAAAGCAATTCAAATAAAATATTTCGTAAATCTCATAATAAAATAATCGTTAAAAATATTTTTTTCTCGCTTTCTAAAAGAAATCTCCTTGCATTCTACGTTTGTTAACGCGATTATCGTTTGCTGTTGATTTTTCTCTAAGAGAGTAGAGAATAAAGACTAAGTAGGACATCTGACTCTTCTTATTTCAGCAAGAGATTCAGTTAGGAAACTAAATTTCGAGCATATTTTTACCATTCTCGCCGAAAGAGCTTGGGATAAGATAGACGTGCTCATCTGAGTTTTCTCAGTTTGGCAAGAGAGTAAAATCTGAGAAATTATCATATTCTTCTCCTAAGTAGCAAGTGAGAAGAAAGACGTAGTCATCTAAGACTTCTTAGTTTGGCAAGAGATTTAGCTTGAGGAAATTATTTGCTTCTTCTCCTAAATAGTAAGAGAGCAGAAAAACATAGTCATATGACTTTTCTATCGTCGCGATTATTATAACAATCGCCTTCGAACTAGCGTGAAAGAAGTCAGACATATACATCTAAGTCTTCTCAGTTTTTCAAAAGAGATTAAATTCCCGGAGCATATAAAGCCATTGCCTGCAGGCTAGCATGGAAGTCTGCTAGTTTAGCTAGAGATTAAGATTGGTAACTAAATTTCGAATATATTGTTATGTTCGTCTTCGAACTTTCATTGGGGAAGTCATCGGACTCTTCACAGTTTGCCAAGAGATTAAACTCGTCAAGTGTATTATAACCATCTCCTCTAAAGTAGAGGGAAAAAAACCAGACGTGTTCATCTGAATCTTCTGTTTGTCAAAATATATTTAGTTGGCAGAGGATAATCATCATCTTCAAGCTAACACGAAAGAAGACAGACTTGGGCTTTTAATGCCTCTTAGAGATTAGGTTTACTAACTAAATTACGAATGTATTATTACGATCGTCTCCGAACTTTCATAGGACAAGTCGTCTGACTCTTAGGCAAGATATTAAGCTCGTCGAGTATATTATTACCATCTTCTCTGAAGCAAAACGGAAGAAGCCAGACGTGATCATTTGAATCTTTTGTTTACCTTGGACGAAGACTTTTCGAAATTTGGCAAGAGTAGATTAGGCACTTAAACAAAATTTCGAGGATTTTAATACCATCGTCCCTGAACTAGTCTGAAAGAAGGCAGACATGCTCATCTGAAGTTTTTCTGTATGCCAAAAGTGATGAAGTTCGCAGAGAATATTATTACTAACATATTGTCGCCAAAATAGCATGGACGAAGACTTAGTCTATCTTCTGTTTCCCTAAAGAAATTTAGTGAGCAGAGGATAACCATCAACTACGAACTAACTCGGAAGAAAACAGACTTGGTCATTTGACAACTATTTGTTTACCCAGACACAAACTAAGTCCCAAGGGTATTATTAGCTTCATCTAGGACGAAGACTCTTTGAAATCTGGCACGAGGAGATTAAGTTCTTAAACCAAATTTCGAGAATTTCATTACCTTCATATCTAAAGTAGCCTGAAAAAAGTCAGACGTTTTCATTTGAACTTTCTCAGTGGGCCTAGAGTGTTTAAGTCCGCGGATAATATTATTACTATAGTCACCGAAATAGCATGGAAGAAGTTGGACATAGTCATCTGACTCATTCTATTTTAGCAAGGGATAAAGTATACAAGTACTTGCCGCCTTCTGTCACAACTTTATTCACAAATAGGCATCACAATGGATCGGGTAATCTCGGCATTGTGTCAAGCTACCTAGATAGCCTAACCTATAGTATACAAATCAATTTTTAAGAATATTCAAATTTTTCGCAAATCGAAAATCCCGAAAGAATCAAGGCAGCACAATCGCAACTTGCTGTTAATAAGTTTAATTCTAAAGAACTACTATAAAGCTATTTCTTTTGAAGTATTCAATGAGAAGGTAGACTTGATCATCTGAATCTTTTTTTTTAGCAAAAGCTAAGGATAAGAAGTGGCTTTCAAGAATATTATTAGAATATTTGGTAAATCGAACATTCCGAAAGAATCAAGGTAGCTATTAATCTAACATGATCGCAACTTGCTCGTAATATGATTAATCTGGAAGAACTAAGTTTGAGTAAAGAATTCAAAAAAGTAATAATTAAAGAATTAAAAGATTGTAGAAGATTGCAAAAGAGAAAAAATCTGAATTGCAGGCAAGTTTGAAATTATATTTCAAAAGCTAAATAGGAGACGGCGCTTGACCCTCAGAATCGTTATGAGTAATGCTTTTATCTTCAGATCGTTTTACATGAACGATAGAGTTACGAACCACAGATTTGATATCTTGCACTTTTATTCAACACTACAGCTCTATTTGCACTTTTGACTCATTTTAGCAAATGTTAGAAATAGATTCGAATTACTGGATTGCTTGAGTAATGTCTAAACTGATTAAATGCCAACTTAAGGCAGTGGCAATATTATTTGGCTTATAAGGCGCATTGACCTTTCATTGGAAAAACATTTCAATTAATTGGCTAAAGCTATGTACAAATGATTTCCGTTTAATTGCAATACGTTTGTCGTAACGGTAACGCACTATATACTTATATGTAGCTAATGTATTATATGTAACATATATACATCTTTAAATGTGCAATAGTTAACACCCGTTGCTTTCAATTGTTTTGTCATTGATACTCATCATCTCTGGGCAGAAGTGATTGTCATCTTGTGAATTCACTGACTGACTAACTTGGTCAGCTTCTAAGCGGACAGGTTTGGAGCACTCGGTGTGGCCAACGACATCATGGCTCTTAATTGTCAGCTCTGTTGCAAGCGCACACATTGTTGCAAGTTGCAGCGGCGGCAACGTATCAACTTGCAACACGACATGTACTTAATAGTTAGCAGCGCTTTGTAATCAAGTTGATTGTAGCTCCAAGTAATAATGACACCTTGTATGACTTTTGCGGTTCCAAGATATTCATCCGCACAACAACATTGCTAAGGGGTTAATCATATGGACGGATAGCATAAACAAACTTGTGGATAACAGATACAGATAAAAGACTTGACGACGGCAAGTCATCAAAAATTGTATCCAGGTTTGTTGGGGAGCTGCCCCCTTTATAAGCTGCTGCTGTGCTACGGCGCGTATGAGTCATACGAGATCTACAATACTCATACGACAACAGAACATAAAGATATAAAACACAAACAACTGGCCGCAAAAAAAAAAAAAAAACTCCTGAGTCATAAACGGCGCTTCAGAAGTAAAAAAAATAAAATAAAACCCAACAAAGCTTGTAATTATTTCAAGGCGTACTTATGCGTAAGCTTTAAAATATCTATTGATAAGCAGCAGACGCTCCCTATGGATTGTTTTTGGTATCTATGTCATAAGCCCTAAGTAGTATTAGGGTCAAAATTTTTATGTCTACACTTTTATGGTCAACTTACCGTTTGTTAATGTCTATAAACAAATATGTAATCCAACTTAATATTGATTATTGTGGCCGCAATGATAATAAACTTTATTACAAGCACGTGTTAGATATAAATTTGTTCACTCTGTGTAATTTATGCGCTACAAAAACCACAGCACGCACATTGTATAAATATCTTTGCACTTTTCTTTTTGCACACGAAATTCACTTCCGATAAAGTAACTTACAGATACCGGCACGAATAAACGTACTAAAAACAAAAAGTCGCGCGCGTTTATTAGAAAAGTTGACGTGCGTTTTAAATCGCTTTACGTCTGCGCTGTTCGAACGTTGTTTAGTGAGTGTGCCTGAGGCCGACGTGAGTTTAACGTTTCGCGCTGACGCCGCCGCCGCTGCTGCATTGAGAGCGAGCGCGGCTTCCTCTCTCTTTGACGCTCACTGCGCTCTCTCTCAATGTGCAGCAGCGTGCCTTACCTGAACTCTGAGCGGACAGCTGGCTCTTGTTGTTGTTGTTGTTGCTGGCTGTTCTTCTTATTTATTTAATCATATTGTACATGTTCCGCATAATGCACCTCTTTGTTCTAGTTGTTGTTGTTGTTGCTGTTGTTGGCTCTTCTTCTGCTTGTTTAGGTAGCTCGTGGTGTGTTTGTTGTTGGTGGTAGTTTTTGTGCCGTCTCTTATCACACGCCATACGTAAGCCGGCAGCGGCAGCAACCGCACAGCTGTTTCTTGGCATTGTTACCGTTTTATTTTAACCAGTAGCTCCCTTTGCTGGCGCACAGTGGGTCGCAGGCATTAATTAATAAATCAAAAAAAAATTGGTAGCAAACTTAGCTTTAAATATAATAGTGTCTGCTCCGTTTCGTTTAAATATTATGAAAATTTATTTAAATTTGTATGAAATTTATTTATTCATGTACAATAATTATAATTTATAATTTTATAATTAATCTTTTCCTGTAGCAACTTCTGACAGTTTTTTTTTTGCAAGCATTTCTGTTTAACATGACCTCACAATTGTATGACTAAATATGACATCGAAAGAGAGAAAAGGCTAAATTCTTTTGCAGTTTTTTTGTTCGTAGAAATTATATTGCCCTATAGTAAGGTATATTGGTCATTGATAGCGTAGTGGTAACGTAATACCTTTGTAACCCGATGCTCGATGGTTCGTAAAAATTATGCAGTAGTGATTGGGGCCATCGATAGATGGGTACTGTACTGGCTTTGATACGATGGTCGATGATTCGATTTCCCGCAGAGGCACTAGTTTGATTTCCTAGAACTCGTATCGCAAGCAAAATAATTGTATTTTCCCAAGAAAATCTTTATTAATTTAGTGGACCGCCGTTGGGATTTCTCTATGAACTGTAGGTCCCAGATTTCTACGAACTGTTATTAATAGAGATACCCGTGGAGCATGGGGTCGCCTGACAAAATAATCAAGTCAGGGAAACTTTAAATTTCTGCCAATTGGGCAAGTTTTTTTGTATTAAAACTAAATAACTTTTAACTTCTTTTTATTTTATATACAATCTGTTTGTTATTCGACAATAAGTACACAACTTTTTATAATACATTTTTTATTGGTGTAATATTTTTTTTTTTGTTTAAAGAAAAAAGTCTCGATTTAATATAAAAATAGGCAAATCTCACTAAATTAGTTGCTTAACTCTAGTCTTAGTCTTAGTTTTAGTTTCTTTTTTTTTGCATTAAGGTATCATTTTATTTGCCTTATAAAGCTAAGCTATATAAAGATTATGAAATGAATAAATTATTATTATATACAAAATTATTTTTTGAAACTTTAGTATAAAAAACTTTAAATTTGGTTTTAATATTAATAACATTAAAGAATATTCAGTTATTGATGATCCCAAAATAAAGGAAAATTTGACAAATTATGAACTTGTAGCTTTGCAGAATAATGTAAATTTTCCTTCTTATTGTAGTATGGTTTAAAATTATTAAATGATTGTTAGTAAATTTTGCAAGCTATCAAAAATCTAAAAACATTTTCAAGTTATTTTTACTAGCCTTAGCTTTGGCGTGACGTTACTAAAATTTTCAATAAATATTTTTTATTAACTTTTTTTAAGCCTTTTTTATTAACATTGATTGTTTGGAGCAGAACTAAAACGCTTAATATTAACCTTTCATTGATGTTGGCCGCATTATTAATAACTTTAATAAATACGACTTATTAATTGAAAATGATACAATAATAAAAAATTTTAAAAGGAGAATGCACTTTAAGATACACAAATCTGACCAAAATACGAACTTTTAGCTTTCCAGAGTAATCTCTCACCATCTTACAACCTTAGCTGTGAGAAAAACTTTACACTTTTGAATATTTTCGTACCTAATTTTATTCCCAAATACTTGTAATTTAATATAATATCAGTCACGATGCTACCTCTGTGGAAATTACTAAATTGAATAGTCCTTGCTTCAAAATTATTTACGTTTTCATTTTTTTAAGTATATTAACAACAATCTGTTATTTCGGTTCTACATTTTAACATTTTGAATATTTAGCAAAAGCTTTAAAAAATCTTTTTCTGTTTCAGACTACAAACACGTAGGTCCAAATCTCTACAATTAGTAGGAAAAAAGGTAAGTAATGACAATTTTTTCTTCCTTTTATGCAATTTGGGCCGTCCAAAACACATTTTACTTTTTTTATATAAAAATTAAATTAATTTAAATATGTAACAAAAACTTCTTACATCAAGAGGAAATGAATTTAACTTTCTGCTACAAAAATTTTTTTTCCATCAAAACATTAGCTTTATAATTCGTTAGGGGTGTAAGCAGATTACAATTCTGTAAATTTTGTTTTAAAAAGTTGGTCAATAGAGATTAAAATTACGTAAAACTTGTTTTAAGAAAAAAATTTACGTTGTAGAAAAGTTCGTTACGCCCAAATTTAAAAAGAAAGCATGTTACTAAAGTGGCTAAGAACTAGTTCAATTAGGCAGTACCTAAATTTTTGTACAATAAGCGCCGACTCTTTAAGGAAATGTTAATAATGTACGAAATAAAAAAAAAACCAAACTTGAACAAGAAAACAATAAAAAAAAATGGAAAAAAACAAAAGAATACCTTTACTTTGCAAAACTTAAGCCCAACATATACAAATATATTAAGGATAAGCAACAGCTCATCACGGAATTTCTAATTGTAATATAATTTTTCCCCAAATCATAAATGCTGTTACGTTTTAAAGACACAATTGAATATAATTAGAAACATTGTGCCGGAACGGCTTATATTTGCGCAATTCATCATCTTAAACAAATGAGCTTAATTATACATACATAGCTCTAAATTTGAATAAAGATGAGATGAGAGCCCAAGCAGGCCATAATATTTCATATGCCTAAAATGTTTACATATTTTAGAAGTTTAAGTTAATCTAATAATAACAAGTGTGTGATTACGAATTTAATTAATTTCACTAAATTTTAGTGATGCGAAACAGGTCGAAATATTTTAAGTGTGTTTAATGAAATGGAAATTTTAGCTCTGACTTATAAATCTGTATTCAATACACATATGTTAAGTGTTTTCATGCATTCTTCTATATTTTTTATAAAATTAGTATACTAAATAAAAAAGTTAGTATTTTTAACCAATCCCGAAAACCAACGTAAAAATTATAAAAATTATTTGTCATGCACTAGGTCAAAATATTTGATGTGTGGTTCATAAAATGTGAGCTCAAACACTCAGTAATAAATTACTATACCATATATATAGTTTTTTTCAGGCGTTGTTATATACATACTTTCTTTATATATAATACAAAATAAAATAATTAATATTTTTTAGCAAGTCCAAAAAAAATCAAAATTATTCGTTATTGCAAAGGCATCCCAAAAAGGCAATGCAATTAGTAGCTCCAAAGAAAACAAAAGTAAATAAACAAATGACTAATACGTTAGACAAAAAATAAACAACAATATTTTGTCGCTACTTACAATTTGACTTAATCTGCGATAAATTGTTCATTACGACCCACTGTGCGCTGCCTGGGTCTCCCTTTCTCTCTCTACCTTTTGACTTGACTACATTTTTGTATCTTCTTCTTGTTCGCTCTTTTGGGCATGCGCGCATTCCATTGACATTTTTGCTCAGCTGCCGTTTTGTTATTACGAGACTGAGATTTGTTTTTATCGTGTTTCTTTGCTGTTGTTCTTCTGCTTTTTTTTGCTCTCTTTTGTGCAATTACGTGAAATATTTTTGGCGCTTTATTCTTTGGCGTTGAATTCTCAACAAGTTTTTAATGCGCGATAATTTACATAATTTACGCCCCTCAACCAGCCGAGAATTAAATAAGTTGTCAAATAGAACACGCTCGGGGTCATACCAAAAACTTTTGCAACGTTTTGTTACAATCTCAACAACTTTTGGGTTTATACGTACCAAAGTATAAAAGTATTTCCGTTTCGAAATCTGTTTTGTTCGTTTTTCGATAAGTTTTATGGCATTTATGCAAGTTTTAAGGCCTGATAAGATAAGCAACAAACTGTTCGATAATGTGGACTTAATTTTTTAAGTCGCCGTGGGTTGATTGATTTGGCTTATTTACCAGAAAGATAATTGGTTTCATTTTGTAGTTACATGCGTTACAAAATATGTGCAAAGTACATAGATAGTAGTATTAGATGTGTAAATAGCGCTGGGTTGGGTCTGTCGGTTAAGGGTTCGTCCGTCCCCTAGTGAAATTTAATACAATTTCGTAGCTGTTCATTATTAACAACTTAGATTAAGTAGCACTATGGGTATTTTGATTTCAGATAGGCACAATTTATTAATAATATCTGACCTGTGTAAATGGGAGAAGTTCTCTAAGGGGTTCGCAGATATTTAAAAATCATTTATTTTTATTTAAAAGTATTAAAGTTTCTAATTATTGAATTCATATAGTTGCTCAACTAAAATTTATTTTAATTGGAAATTTAAATTCGATGTTATCTTCAGGCTCTACTCTTCTTTCAACTGACCTGAATATTGATATTCAAGTAAAAATACCCATATTATCCAAAACCACCACGCCCACCACCAAGGCCCGACTATGCCCACGATCATGATCATGATAATGATGGTGGCGATGGCGACGATGGTAATAGTAACAGACCCGCTAGAGTCTGCAAGAATTTCTTCGGGATTGCCATTATTTGCGTTTAAAAACGTTCGGAAAATATGCATGGACACGAATTGTTTGAAGCTATTTTTTTCGGTTTGTCTGAATTTTAAGAGCTGAAAAAACATCGCTGAAATAGAGAATAGAGTTCAAGATTATTATGTAAGATAAAAAGAATTAAATGATTTATATCCACTTACAATACTAGATCAAAATTTCAACATACATACAGATTCATTTTAAATTCTTTAAGATTCATAAATACTCGAATATTTACCTATATCGAGTTACAATTGTATGAAATATATTTATTTGTAGCGATTCTTTTCGGACATGCGAAATGCTGCAAAAACATCGTTGAAATAGAGTTCAAGATCTTCTTTTAATCTGAAAAGATTAATAATATAAAATGATTCGAATAGATCGAAGTTCGTGTAATAAAGCTCATTCTACAAGTTGTAGAAAATTTCTTTGGGAAGATTGATTTCTTTCGTTGAGTTGAATTTGACGTAATCTACAATATAGTAATTTGACGCCATCTACTATTCATTCCTAGCAAAAAGTTGTATGTTGGAGGAATCTACTATTCATTCGTAGCAGAATAGTTGTTGTTGTATGGAAGCCTCGAGCCATAAACAAACCACTTGATCTATTTTGGTTCCGTTCGGTCGTTGTGATCTACTTTCACGGCAGCTCTTCATATGTGGCTTATACAATTTATAATTATGGAAAACAATTAAGAGCAATTGTACAATTGAAAGCACAACCCACCTGACAAACAATTAAAGCAACCCACGCAAAATTATAAGATAATTTTTTTAAATAACTTTTTAGGTTGCATTGGTTTTGATATCAAGTTTGTAGCACATAAAATAAACAAATTAAAAATTGAGTTGAGCATAAATGCATAATGATAAAGGTGCAAAGTATCCAACAATTGTCATTAAAGAAATGGTATTTATGCGCAAACAGACACTTACTAGAAAAAGTAGAGATAAATTTGAAAAAATATATTTATTTAACAAAATCGTGTTTTAAAAAGCACCAATATCTAGGAGATTTTCTATGATGCCGATTTTGTCATTATTTAATGCCTCTGGCGTATTTATATTCTAAGTATGTATTTTTTTAATTTATGATGCAATTTCTTTGTGGCGGGTCCGGAATCAAAAACCCCCCAATGATCCGTTTCTGACCACAAATGTGTATGAATGATGGATCGGATTGCATATCTTTATTTTAAAAATTAAAGTCATTTTTAATGTTCATTTCTAATATAATTATTGGCGCAATGGGTCATCTCAAATGCTCTCGATATACCGATTATTCCCAGCAGAAGATTTTGCCATGATAGGATCTAGAATTATACATTATTTTTTATTTACTTGACTATTTATTTTACAGTACCCTGACATTTTAAAATAGTTCTCAATACAAATTACTGAAAATGACGCTCCAGTTAAG
This sequence comes from Chymomyza amoena, assembly GCA_037043745.1. NCBI lineage: Eukaryota > Metazoa > Arthropoda > Insecta > Diptera > Drosophilidae > Chymomyza > Chymomyza amoena. Next base: position 139,095 of record JBAMAX010001282.1, read on the forward strand.
ATTAAAAAATATGAGAAGAAAATGGCATAAGATTAATTAGACTAATTCATTCTTAAGCCAGTTCGATGCCTCCTCAAACAAATTATGATAAAATTTTGTTTAATTTGGGATACAAACATTAAAGGTGAAATGGGCTTTAAGTAAAAAGCCAGTTCGTTTCTTCTCCAAGCCAGTATAAGATATCATCAGATTGACACGAACAAAATGAAGTGATTTAAACAAAAAAAGCTTCATTCTTAAGAAAATTGAGATTCCTTTTCGAAATAAATTACGTAAAATTTCTTTTTTGATACAAAAACTAGGTGATAAACAGAATGGAAGCTAAATGACGAATAGATCTAATTAAGTCAGTTCACGTTTTCTCTAAGCGAGAGAGGTAAAACTTCGTTCCAATTAATATGACCAAAGGAGAATATTAATGTTTTTAACCAAAATTATTTATAAATAAAAATGAGGAATAGAAAAGAATTTAAACGAAAAAATTAATTCATTCCAAATCTAGTTTGATTCTTTAAAAAAACAAATTACATAAAATTTTGTTTACATTGAGATAAAAAATAAGCAATGAGAAGAATTAAAAGAGTAATTCATTATTAAGTCAGTTCAAGTCTTTTTCTAACAAATAAGGTTACTAATTAATATGAAAATTGGAGAGAAGAAACGTATTTAAGTAAAGTGATTAATTAATTTCTTGACTAGTTCGCTTAAAGTTCGAATTACAAAAAATAAAGACGGCTGAATCAAAAAGATTAATGAATTTTGGAGCTCTTTTATTTACAAATAATATTGAAGACAGAAAAAGAGGGCCAAAAATGGAGCTTAAAATTCGTTTTATTGTGCATTACTTCATTCTCAAGGAACCAAAAAGAATTCTTATCCAATTTTAATATGTGTATAATTTTACACCTAAAAGAATTTGATAACAGCTAATTGTTCTGATTAACACAACAAAACTCGTTCCTATTACACTAAGAAAAAAAACGAGCATTTCGCGATCAAAATGAGCATTGTGGTACTAAAAAAAGAATTTGGGATTTTAAATGTAGGACAATATGTAAAAATATTTAGTCTCAATGCTGAGACTAAGAGTTACCTGCCTTATATTATAATTAAACGGTTTACTATATCGTAAGCTTATTCTCATGAAAAAATTAAAAAATTCAAATTTTTTCTGCATTTTTAGATTATAATTCTTATTTTTTAAATATTTTATTTTCAATATGTCTGTTATTCGACAATAAGTAATTTTTTTCAAATTAAGATTTAAGCAAGTTTTCCCAAGAACCATTTTACTTATCGATTTAATTTTCGAAAGACTACTTTAAACTGTCAAAATTTGTCCCGTGTATCAAAATTTACATACATACGTAAATACATTTTTTTCGTAACAGAAAAATATTGAATTTTTATATCTCAGAAAATCGTATTTTTAAATCATCTCTGATAACTTTATTTCGTCAAATCCTTCACTTACAAAAAGACTTTTCTAGATCTTCAATTTAATTTTTTTTAGATCTTCACTGAAATGTTTATTTCGTCAACTTCTGCCCTTAAGAAAAGCATTAGAATATAGAATAATATAAAAGAAAAATTTATAGATTCTTCAACAAGAATTTAATTTCTGACTCCGACATTAATATAAAGACCGGATTTGACTTTGTGGCAGATATATAAAGTATATAAAAATAAATTAATTTTTAAGTTCTTGCAACAATTGAGGCAAAAAAATGTATTTCAGAAGATTTTTTTTCATTTAAGATGTCTCTTAATATTAAAAATTATTCGGTAATAACTATTTTTTATTTATATTAATTTATACGCTGTATGCTTAAAATTATAATGACTACTATTATAAAATGTTAAGGCTAGATGAAACATAGTCGATGCTCTCTATAAGTCATGCTTATAGCAAGGTATGCTTGGAAAAAGGTGACGTCTGACTTATTACTTCGACAATTAAAGGCTTTTGTGTTGACAAATTCAATAAGATTTCTTTAAACTTTGAGGCCCTATGCTACACTGGGAGTCAAGGATAGCAAACGAAGAAGAAACTTTGAATAAAAGGATAAGCCAAAGTAATTTTCGGATGTATTATGTCGCAATTTTAGGCATTTGTATTGATAAATTCTATTAGATATCTTTAAACCTTGAACAATTAGATAAGCCAATACAATTTTTGAAGAACTATCTTTTCCGAAAATATTACCACAATAATATTGATATCTTTACGGGAAACTAAGTTAAGTAAGTATAACAATAAGAGTTCCAAAAATTGTAGAAGACATAAGGGGAGTCACAATCTAGATTTGAGTTAATTCCAAATCGAAATTAAATGAAGCTTCACTTTTTTTCTGAGTGTAGAGGTTCACGTTACTAGATTCGTCTATTAGTTCTCTTAAAGTTCACACAAAGTTCAGTTGTCTTTAAAAGCGTATTTAAGCGCTGTCACCTTAAAACTAAACTCATTATTCAAGTGCTATTTAAAATTTTACGCCAGTTGCTTCTGAAAAATGGCATTATTAGTGCTATGCGATGTGTTGGAGTCATACCTTATGACTGACACCACAAAAGAATCGTAATAATATTTAAAATTCCAAAGTTTTGTTGTCTATTTCCAACTATGCCAACATCAATACAAAAATTCCAACAAAGAAATGCAGAGAAACAAAAAAATAGAAGAGAAGTTCGAAGTGCATAGGAATTTTCTTGTAGAGAAATCTAATTTGTCAGTTCAAAGACCTTTAGACTAAGGCACGTGGCACCCACAACAACGACAACTTAAGAACGCTGCACAGGATCTGGCATTCCAAAACCAAGTTGCAATGTAAACATTGCATGTGGATGGATATGTGTGGATAGAGAGAGACAAATGTGTCAAGTGACGTAGAAAACGTGAGCGAAAAAAACGAAAAGCACGAAAAAAGAGGAACAGAAATGTAATCAATGAATTTTTGTCACGTTAACGTAATGTACTGCTTGGCAGCTGCCAGAGCGAATGAAAAACCCGTGTAGACCTAGGAACATAAATTGCAGTTGTTGCTAAGAGGGCGCCTCGAACTGAAACTGGAACGGGTGAGCTCAGCAGATTTGGCAGAGCAACAAAAACAACAAACAGAGCGAGTATGGTATATAAGAAGTATAAGAAGAAAAATCAAACATCGAGTAGAGAGCCTTACAAAGGGGTTCGCACAGCTGACAGAAAATGTCACTTCGTTTGCAGCAATTATCCAGGACTAAGGATACGACACCCGGCAGCTGCTTTTGGCCTCCGTGTGTGTGTGTACAGAGAGCAATTGCTCAATTGCATGTTGAGGGGTAACCCTCACTGATGTGTGCCTTATGCTCTGACTTCCGCATTTTCACCCCAAATGCATTTCTGCCTCAGCGTCTGCCAGCTGTCTGCGCCCTTGCTCGCTCTCACTCCCTCTCTCTCTCTCTCGCCGCCCTACCCTGTAACAACACGTGCTCTCCCATTCTAACGCTACACCTCTTACACTCTCTCTTGCATAATCTTCAACTTTACTTAACCTTATCTTAAGCGAGACCATTTCGTGTATTTATGTTCAGCTATTTATGGTACAGTCCATTTTAGCGTTTTTGGATGGTCTTCTGAGTGCTTTCCGAATTTATTTTTAATTCAAGCTTACGTTATAATTAGTTGACGTTGCCGCTTGACGCCAAAAAAACTGAGACAATAACAAAGACAAGAAAAAAGAAAACATAAAATCAATCTCAAGACCCCCGTGTGTTTATAAAAATATGACTCATTCGCATTTTAAGCGAATTATTCATTTGTCAGTTAGTCAGAGAGTGAATGAATTCATGATGAATGAGCAGCGGGATTGGGTGAGTGAGTCCGCTGAGCAGCTGGATTAACTTAGGACTGAGCATGAACTGTTGCTTCAGTTTCTGCTTCTTATCTAAGCTTAAGTTTGCTTGGGAAATGTACGAATGCTGCAACTACAGTAGTACCTATAAAACTAGAACCGGTTCAACTTAGGTTGAATTTAATCTAACAATATACCTAAAAAGCAGGTTATCTTGCATGTGCAGTTGGATATAGTAAAACAATTTCTTTAAAAATAAGTTTATTCACTACAAGGGTTCCAGGCAGTCGCGGTTTTAGGATTTGGCTTTTGGGGATTCTTCACTTCAGAGCTCGCAAAAGACTTTGAACCCATCTTTCCAACTTTTGAGTGGTCCGGACTTCAAAAAGCTCTCGTGGATCCACTAGGAGTTCTAGGAGTTCGTGGCAGAATTTCGTTCCCGAAATTTTCAAAAACAAATACATTTGCATGGGACTTCATCTATTGGATCTTGGAGTTCTTGGAGGTTCTTGTAAATTTGTTCCAAAATTTCAAAAATGTCTTTGTCTCTGGACCGCATTGTTGGCGTCGAGTAGGTTTATTCGAAAAAACTACCTCTAGAATTCGTATTGCCTTAATGGTTTAAGGACGCATCCAAAAAGACTAAAGCCAAGAAGGTGACCTCTCCCTGAAGGATATTTTGATCTATGTTTCAGCACATTTATCTCGGATTCTACAAGTCGTACAACAAAATTTCCAATTGCAAAAGTGTTAAATATTTAATTTAGTATTATTTGTTATGCAAGGTATACCCAATAGTTTATATTTTGGGAATTAGACGGCGCTAAAGTCACTAAAAAGCTGTAATTCGTAATACATCAAAATATGATCTTCTGGGTATACTTTCCATTACAAACAAAACTCGAAATTAAATTTTAAACATATTTTCCTAGATGTAGCAGATACTTAAAGCCTTTTTATAGGATTCATATTGAAAAATACTTTCACCAGCTTACGATACGATGCCTGATAAGTCGTTCATTATAGCAGTTTGTGTGTTTATCGATCGGATTTATGGAAAAAAGTATTGGCACTTTTTTCAATTCCAACTAAAGTGAAGGATTTTTTAAAGATAGTTTGCTAGAGAGAGCACAATCTACAAATGAATTATTGGAGCTATGAAGACGATGATCAGATTAAGCTTTTCCATTTGCATCATTCAGCTAACAAAAAAATCATCCAAAACATGAATCTAAATCATAGTAACCTTACTCTAAAAATTTTGTCTTTGCTGGAGTTTACTGTACCGTACTGTACTGTATTGGCGAAAAATACGATTTGTACTATATCACATTTTTTTTTTTGTTCTTTACAAAATCGTCTTATAATATTGAACATTGGTGAAATAAAGAGCTTCTAAAAGTTGCGTCATAATTTCGGGCCTCTTTTGATTTTTAAAAGCATTCAGAGCTTCATATATTTCATAACATAATTAATCAATTTTGATATAGGTTAGTGTTATAGTTTTGTACATTAAAGTGTATTACCAAAATATTGTTTACTAAATGCAAATAACTTAATATATTGTTGTTATCCGTTTGGCGTGAATTCCTAAAACTCTAAGATGAAAAAATGTATTTTTTGAAAGATGTTAACGATCTTTAGATTGAATGTGTTTACTTACTATTTGTACAAAGTCCCTTTACTCTCTATCGTTCTTTGGGTCAATTACTCGAAAAAACGATAACAAAAAACAAAAATCATCAAAACGAGTACAAGTTTCTGGGGCCATTTCGAGAAAATATTGAAATTCTCCGTTCTTTGCTCCAAATAGTTTTGCATTTGAGGATTATAACAGTTACGACACACCAAACGGTGTATCATCTGCATGTGGATTTGATGGAAGGCTGTCGTAAAAGCTGCTATATAAAGGTTCCGCAATTCTTCAACATTTATATCGTCAGTAACTTGGTTAAGATAAAGAGCATCCGTATCCACTTGGTGCAAGTACACATCGGGTTGATTTGGGTACTGCAATCGTAACACCACTCTCATGAGTATGCTGTGCTCCAGCGGAGGCAGTACCCGTTGGCCAAAACCATCGAAGGCAATTAATTCTTCAGCGGAGTTAAGATCTCCATCGATAATAAAGTTTAGAATCGTTATGGTAAACTCACGCTGTTCGTCGTTCAATGACCAGAAGCCAGATATTGGTTGGTAGCTAATTATCAAAAGGCACTAGATAAGTTTTTGATTTCTTGGAATAAACCAAATATTTACTTACACAGCTACGCTTAGTTCCTCCATTTTGAGTTTTGTATATTATTTCAGTGCTGGAGAGACTTTAAAAAGCAAAGTATGTGTTATAATAAGCAAAGCTTACTAAATATATTATATTTTTGTAGCACGAATGGCCTCCTAAGTCTGGCTACTATGAAAGTGACAATGGATGAGTGTTCTTAAAACACTCTCACTTTAGAGCTTAAAAAGCAATTGCGGTTAAATACCGATGAAATATTGCCTAGATATCCCCAGATCTATGCGATCCACACCTCAGGCGGCTCTGGATGATAAAGAGCCTGGAACCAGTGGATCTTTCCTGAAGTTGGCGGCAGCTAGAAGCGCAGCGAGACTCCGGGTGTTAATTTTTTTTTTTTGTGGTTGTAGCAGTATCCTTTTTGAGTAAGGCGTACCTGGGCAGACTTGGGACAGAAATGAAACGACAGCTTGGTCGCAGTTTTCCTGGAGAGGGAAGATTGGATGCAAAGAACAACTTAAAAGGGGTCGAGCTGACAATCTAAACTGATGGTTCAAAAATGGATAAGGGCACAGGAACAGGTATCTGCTCTGAAGAGCTTACGACGTAGTTTTCATTCCGCTTCTCCGACTGATGTAGCTTTTTTCAAGCAGAGATATATGCAGTCTGGCAAGCTGCTAGATTTTTGATGATAGTCAGGCAGCGATTAAAGCTCTGTCATTGCATTCCATAAATGGTAAACTGATTAGGTAGTGGCTAGAGCTTTGGCGGAAAGAGATTGGGACATGGTGTCCGAATGTCGCATCTCCCGAACATTGGCCGAGATATGAGCCAATGCGAACATCTCAACTCCTGCGCCTCTACAAAAATTTGACTTGGATGATGGTAGGCGCTGTAGCGGAGCACTGCACTGCAGACAATATGGCTGCGAGGTTGCACGTTCCCCATCACGATTTCTGCCGCAGCTATAGAGATGAGGATAAGACAGGAAGCATCCAACAACTGATATACGACTGCCCGGCACTTCTTAGAAGACGAACCCAGTTTTTGGGTAAACCATTCCTTGAGGATCTGGGTAGTCTAGCCTATGTGCCCATAGCGGATCTGGCTGCTTTCGTCGAATCCTCAAAATACTTCTGCTACATGAAAGACTTAGGCGATTAGGGATGTACAGTTTTTGAGACTCCCCCAGAAACCCTCCCTTTCTTCAATTCTCTTCCTCCCCTCCTTTTAATTAGGCAACACAATGGAAATTCCCAGAGCTTATGAAAATAAATTAGTCGGACATTTTCCAGTTGCTGTAGCGTAAAAATATATTATCTGATGCGTAGACTGCAGACCCATCAGAAGAAATCGAAATTGTTTCACAGAGTTTGCAAAAGAGGACACAATATATAAATAAAAAATTATTGTAGCCAAGGCAGTAGAGAGAATATTCGGGCCCCGGGGAAATCTCGGATCCGGGCCCCTTTCAACTTTTCTTAATTCATGAAAATACGTATAATTGTTGAAAATTGTGAGATCAACATAAAAAAAGTATAGAAAGAATTTCTGAGAGAATTGATGATTTGATAAAAGCATAATAATGCATTTCATAAAACTCCAATGCAAAACTTCCTGAATGACGATCGCCCCTCTCGACGGGCCTGTTTGGAGCTATGGAGTTAATGCTCAGGTTCAGCTTAATGGATGGTAGATGTGAAGTGGTTCAGCCAATGTCTCTGCTTTCGGTTAATGTTGAAAGGCCTTAAGTCTTTTACTAAATTCACCGCTCGCTAAAAAATCTTCAAATCCATTGTGCCAAATACATCTTAATCTTAGTTACCTTACCCTAAACTTTTCGTCTTTGCTGGAGTTTACTGTACCGCTTATCTGATAGCATTATAAAAATACCAAGCTGGCGAAAAATACGATTTGTACGCATAAAGGTATCCGTTACCATATCACATCAATATTGCATTTCGCGTTCCAATATTGACCGACGTTGCGCAATTCGATGCGATCCGAATCAATTTGACTCCTTTTGGGAACTGTCAACAAACCAAAGCGTTTCAAATTCCATACTTTATTTTTTATGCTTTAGTTTTTCTTGCTGTTTGCATACTTTTCTGCATTTTCTGCTGCTTCAGCTTTTCTTTTATTTTTCCGTCGTCGGTGTTGATGTCGACGTTGACGTCGCTGCTGCCGCGCTGCCACTATCCGCAGCCCCTTCCGTACGGGCGGGCGCTTATCTGAGTGCAGCGTTTATGCCGTCCCGTAACTGTGTCATCATAAAATCGTATAAAAAATTGTGGCACTAAAGAAAAATAAATTTAACGAGACGGCAGAGACAAGCAGCGCTTGTGCCGCCAATGAAATCAAGAACGACCGCAGTCGCAGTCGACGTTGAAGCAGTGCAGCCGATTAGTGGTGAGCAAGTGGTTCCAACCGAGCACGAAAAGTGAACGTTGTTTTTGAGTACCTTTGAAGATTATGCTGTTTTTTGGAGATACTCTTTTGAGCTGAAACTGGTGGGAAATTTATAGACGGGAATTCAATATTTTAAATTTGTAAATTTTTTTGAAATTATCTTCTCCACCTTTTTCTTGTTTTAAGATCGACCCTAGGGGCAAAATAGGGACGGTTACAGGTAAAAAATTAAGTTTTTGAATTTCTTAATTTTGTTTCCTTACCCTTCAACTACTTGTTTTTTGATAGAAAAATATATTTACATACACTTATAAGAAATATTGGCCTAAAATTGTAAAGCTTAAATTAAAAAATTTTAAATCCGATTGACGATGTATTAAGAGTTAAATATCGATATTGAATTCAGTATCGAACTCTAAATGTTCTATTTTTAAAATTCCCATCCGATTTAGAAAATATAGTTTACATTTGGTTAGTTTTGTGTACAAAAAATTTGGGTTATCTAGCTCTTAAAGTCTCCGAAATTTTTGTCCATCATCAGACGCACAGACAAGCATGCCTATAACGAATTCTTCAGTAATTTAATTCCTTCAATCTATGAGTGTTTTTCACTTAGGCAGTTCTGAATCTTGAGTACTTTCATTGGAGATCTACGAGATCTGGCCAGTCACTTACGTAACCGCATTAGAGTTCATTAAGTCTTAACAAAAAAATTGGTTTATGTGGGAGAAGATCCTTAATCGATTTTTTGAGCGCTAAAATGCAAAGATTTTAATTTTTGTTTGCAAATTTCCAACTTCTTAGCTTTTTTTTCTGCTTAATAGTCGCACTAAAATGGAAAAATACTACGATCTTAACTCGTAATTTAATTATAAAAAAAAGTTAGTCTATCTATTAAGTAAGGTAAATTAAAATTCAATACCAAACATACAAAAAATTTAGGAATAAATTTCACCCTCGTTTTTGGCGAAAAACCGGTTAAAGCTTCTTTATTTTGCAAATGTTAAATTTTAATTCAAGTGTTACCGGACAACTTTTAGACTTCCCGAAATTTGCCGAAATACTTTAGTATAAAAATTTAACGAATAACTGAAAAAGCCGCAAAAAAACATGTTTTTCGAAAAAATCTCAAAAATGTTGCTTAAGAAAGAAAGCTTGCCATTTTCGTGACTCTCGACCCGAATTACCCTAAAAATTCCTTTTTTACGAAAGTTCATTTTTCGTATAAACTATTGTTATAGTCTTATACAGGGTGAGCCATTTGAATGTGGTCGATGGTAATATTGAAGCAGACACCGGCCCAAACAGTCACTTTCTGATCATGCAGTGGAGTTTGATGGATAGTATGAGGATTTTCTTTCCCCCAAATGCGACAGTTTTGTTTATTTACAGTGCCAGATATCGTGAAATGGGCCTCATCAGTCATTAAAATTCGATCCCAAAAATCGGGCAATTACGTTTAATGAACATTGTCACTATTTCCGCGCGTTCTTTGGGCGTGAACCTATTCATGGTTAAAATTGTTATGTTATTGCATTCCAAAATTCGACGACGTCAATCGGTTGAAATCTGTCAAAGTTATTCAATATTTCCATCGACCACATTCAAATGGCGCACCCTGTATGTAGAAGAATTTAAGCCATAACAAAATTTTGGCATGGCGTTACGCTTGTACGACAAGACAGGACATTATAAAAAATATTTTTTATACTGACATAGCAATTAAGTACATTTAGTAAAAAAAAGGTCATAAGATATCGTTTTATTATTTGCCTTGGTATCTGGCGTGATATTACTAAAATTTCTTTAAACATTACTTTATTAATAAGTTTCTTTAAAACTTACTTAAATAAGTAGTTTTGAAAAGCTGATGACCTTAACTTGGCCTTCCGATTATACCCCTTTGATTATGATATCTTTAGTTAAACAGATTTCATTAAGCCTCTGAGATAACCTCAAAACTTCTCGTTTTTCAGGTTATATCCCAGTCTTAACGTGTTGAACTTTCTTGAACGCCGGATTCGGATTCGGCGACTCTAGCACATGTATCATATTATTGGCATTCTAATTACCTCTTCGACCTTTAAAGTATCTCTAGCTAGTCTAAATTCAGGATCTGAGGTACGCTCAAAAGTTCTTCGCGAACACATTCTGATCGATACTCCGATATTGAAAAATCTATTTTTTCGGTGGCTGTGCTACAACATACATCACCAAATTTATTTTCAATATCTGTTCTCGAGCAATGTTCATGGGGTCGCTTCATTCGAATCCAAGCTCAAAAAAGTCTTCAGTTCGTCAGGTTTCTGGAGTTACCTCCAAAATAACACGACTTATGAGGTTTTTTCAGTTTGCTTCAGAACCCAGAGTGTTTTTGGGATCACGGGCTCTGATTCAGCAGAACAAAATCCACAAGAGTCACATGTAGAAGTTCGGTTAGATAAGTCGAGATTTAGCCCATTGTGTTATCGTATTGTTGAAATTAAGAAGCATATCAAATTTAATTTACCATTACAAAATGTTTAATATCTACAAATTCACTTAATCTCATGTTATTAGCAAGCTTTTATGCTACGAAATATGAAAAATTCGATTGTTTGGCGTTCCCACGCCACAACATTTATGCTCACCTCTAAAACAATCTGCAACTTGGGCAGCAACAAGTCTCTGACATTTAAGTTGATGGCAGCTTTTCACACGCCAACCAGAGAACCAGCCGCCGGACCAACACCCAGATAGATCTCTCCATGGTGGGGGTAACCGAGGAGATACTCAAAGTGGGAGATAGAGACAACTTGTTTACCTTGAGTCAGTTGCCAATGCAGTGGAAAAAAAAAGAAACACCCGCAGATGAATAAAGTTGCTTAGACATCAAGACGTTATCTTCGACTGAGTACCGCCGAGTGCATTGACATTGTCAGATACAATGAGTTTGCCCTGCAGCTGGAGCGACTAGGTGGCGGTAGGGGGATACCTTGAAGACCAAATTGTGTATGGGATATGTTTAAATGTTGCAACTGTTGCAGCATACACATAAAAGTTGCAAGAGAAATTGCTTTCAAATTTGCCATGGAGTCAATGAAAAGAGTTTAGTGTTGAGATTTTTAAACATATTTGAGCACAGAGGGGGGGGGGGCGAAAAGTTTTTAACCTTGGCCAAAAGTGTTTATAAAGTGTGTTAGTTAGTTGGTTGGCTGGCAACAACGGTGGCAAGTTTTGGCAACAACAACAAGAGGAGCTTATTATTAACTTTTATGCAGCTAAAAGCAGCTCAGCGGGTTTATGCATATAGCTACATATGTTTATGGTGGTGGCAAGAGGGGGAGAAGAGTCGAAGGGGTTTTTGTGTTTTGTTCACGAAAAGCTGTGGCAAGTGCATAAAATAAGCTCACTTAAGTATGCTACGTATTTATTAGTTAAAGCAGCTGTTCTCAGGAACGCTGTCCGTACTCCTGCGGAAGTATTTGAGTTCATTAAAAGTTTTGAACGTATTTCAAAAGTCTTCGAAATACTGTTTGCTGTTCAGTCCGCCTAGCAGTCAAGTCTTTTAAATTTGATATTATATGAAAATTAATATTTTAATAAATTTTCGATGTAGGGGGAAACAGCAGCTCAAATAGTGACAGAGAGCAACCAGAGACCATGAGGTTCATGGTGTTGCCAAATTAAAAGAAGGGGAGGAAAGGAATTGTGAAAAGAAGATTTTGGAGCAGCATCAAAAACTGTGCATTAGGGATGTCGCCCAAGTCTCCCATGTTGTAGAACCATTTTGAGGATTCGACGAAAGCAGCCAGACCCGCTATGGGCTCATAGGCTAGACTACCCAGATCCTTAAAGAATGGTTTACCCAGAAACTGGTTCTTCTTCTAAGAAGCGCCGGGCAGTCGCATGGCAGTTGTTGGATGCTTTCTATCTCATCCTCATCTCTACAGCTGCGGCAGAAATCGTGATAGGGAACGTGCAACCTCTCAGCCATATTGTCTACGGTGCAGTGCTCCGCTACAACGTTTACCATCATCATAGTCCTGTTTTTGTAGAAGTGCAGTAGTGTTCGGGAGATGCGATATTCGGACACTATGTCCCAATCTCTTTCCGCCAAAGCTCTAGCCATCTACCTGATCAGTTTACTATTTATGGAATGCAATGACAGAACTTTAATTGCAGCCTGACTATTAACAAGAATCTACCCGCTTGCCAGACTGCGTATATCTCTGCTTGAAAAAGGCTACATCAGTCGGAGAAGCGCAGTGAAAACTACGTCGAAAGCTCTTCAAAGAAGATACCTGCTCCTGTGCCCTTATCCATTTTTGAACCATCAGCTTAGACCGTCAGCTCGTTCCCTTTTAAGGGGTTCTTTGCATCCAATTTTCCCTCTCCGGAAAACTGAGACAAAGTTGTCGCTTCATTTCTGAACCGCGAAGCAGAAATCAGTATCCCCAATCTGCACACATACGCCTAACTCAAGAAGGACACTGCTATGACCACAATGGCGTGAGAAGATTTAGCCTCCGCCGGGTTCTGAAAAGAACATCCAGAGCCGCCAGAGGTGTGGATCGCATAGATCCGGTAGTATGTGCCTAGGCAATATTTTATCGGAATGAAAGGAAACCCATCCATTGTCACTTTCAATAAACGACGAACAACGTGAATTTACCATAAAGATTCTACAATTTTTTATCGATGGAGATCTTAACTCCGCTGAAGAATTAATTGCCTTCGATGGTTTTGGCCAACGGGTATTACCTCCGCTGGAACACAGTATTCTCTTGAGACTGGTGTTACGGTTGCATTTCCCATACCAACCCGATGTATATTAGCACCAAGGGGATTCGGATGCTCTTCACCTTACCCCAGCTCGTGACGATATAAATGTTGAAGTATTGCGGAACTTCTATATAGCAGCTTTTACATGAGCCTGTGACCAAATCCACATGCAGATGATACACCATGTAGAGTGTCCTAACTGTTGTAATCATCATAGTCGGGCGAAGAGAAGAACACTCTTTCAAAAATTACCCCAATCTAAGGTGGAACATCATACGCCGAAAGACGCATGATCGAGGGGGAGCTCGGTCTCTAATATGCGGACTCTGGATACCTGTCAACCTCCAGTTTTAATCCTTGACTTCCCTCGGCATCTCGGGCCATCCCGTGGGCGACATCCCCGCCCCGAGTATTCAATACATATATATGGATACTTCAATTGATTCGGATGAGTTTGATGACATTCTAAAAGCAATACCACAAGAAGAAGTCTGCACGACGACCTCTAGTTGTATCGCTAGTAGTGCTGTTAGGCATACAGAAGGGACTCGGGTTCAACCACTTGAATCTGTTCAGGTAAAACCGGTACTTATTCAACCGAAAGGACCGCGTGTTCATCGACAGCTCGAGGTATCGGCTTTCAGCTCTGAAGAAGAACTTCTGGTCTCTGACGGAGATGGACTTCATCCTAAACCCACTGATTTGTCTGTTTAGAGCAAGCTTTGACTGGGGATACATACCTCACTCTTGAAGGAGAGTACGGGTTGTCTTCATCCCTAAATCTGGCAACAGGATAATAGACAAGTCCAAGTCATACAGACCAATCAGTCTAACCTCATTCCTTCTGAAAACAGTAGAGAGACGTCTCGATCTGCACATCAGAAACAAACTGCATGCCGCGAACCCGCTGCATCCAATGCAGTTTGCATATTCCAAAGGGAAGTCAACAGAGGTTGCCTTACACCACCTAGTCAGAAAGATTGAAAATGCTTTCGACTCCAAGAACATAGCTTTGTGCGCATTCCTGGATGTCGAGGGAGCTTTCGACAACACTGATTTTCTCTATTTGGTCCTGATGTAGCTGACGACGCCACTGATTCGAATCTGAGGTTATTTTTGCTCTATCTCGTCTCGTTTAAAAGTTATGGTCATTTGAAGTTGGAAAAGTCTACTTGGTCCGATTGCCGTAAGATAAGATCCTAAATCTGGGCCCCCTAAAAAAAGGGTTTCCTTAATCCGTCACTGTTTGTTGTAGTGGCGTTATTGTTTTTGTTGTTGTTGGGGTTTGCTTTGTTGTTTGTTTGTCATCATTTGCAATTTTACGCTCTCACGTGCTTTATTTTTTTTTGTTCCCTCTCTTGTTTGGTTGGCTTTCTTCTTATGTTGCGTTTGTTTGTTTCAAAGCTTCTCGCGGCAGACACACACACTCCCACACACTCCTACACACATGCAAGCTGCATGCTGCACTTGAGGCATATTGTTGTTAAACTCACAGCCAGTGCACAACAACAACACTAACTACAAGAGAGCAGCAACAACAACAACAACAAAGATAACAACGATAAAGCAGCGTTGAAAAATCACAACTTATAAGTGTTGAACAACGCGGCACATTGTAACATTGTGGCTGCCTGGTGTATCTGTGCGCGTGTATCTGTGACTCAGCATGCGTGTGTGTGTGTGGGTGGGTGCTGACAAGCGCAATAAGTTAACAATGCGAAGGCGCTTGCTTTATATTAACAACGAACTAAAAAGGCAAAAATAAAATTGTTGACAATGCCGCAAAACAAGCGAAAACATTGCATAATGCACTGCAGCTGTGTGTGTGAGTATATATGTGCGCTGAAATTTATGCTGCAGAAAATAATGCGCGCCAACTTGTGTTTGCTTTAAGAGCCAAGCGAAAACTCTTTTCACTTTGCCATAATGGCTGCTTATCTGCGTAAGCAAATGTTTGTGTGTGTGTGCTGTGTTGCATGTGTATGTATATAAAACATATGCGCGTATGTGTATGTGTGTGTGTGTGTGCGTGTAACAATGTGTGTTTGAGTTTATGCGCGCTTGCAACAACTCGTTGCATTTGAACAATGCCGCCATTGTTGCTAAGACAGCGACACAACAAATTTTTGCCACTTTTGATACTGTTATAAAACGCCATTTTACTAGACTTGCGTTTAGTATGTGTAAAGTATCTATGTGTGTGTGTGTGTGTGTGGAGTATCTATGTGTCTGCGCGCATAGCCGCTGGGCTGCATGCGTGTGTGTCCTTTGTATGTGTGCGCGTGCAAAAAGCCAAAAATATTTGAACAATTTGCGCTGCAGATTTCTTTGGCAGCCGCAGCCACAGCATATGCAAAAAAAAATCTCAAAGGGTTGTCTGTCTTCGGGCGCTTAAATTTGGATACTCTATAAGTAGATATATATTTTTGAGGGGACTTTAAGCGCGTCCATTGAGCTAGATGGACAATTTAAATCTTAGTTTTTTGAACCGATAAGAGTTTTTTGTTTGCAGGAAGTTTGCAAATTTTTATTTCAAAATGAAAAAACAAATTTTTTTAAATATTATTATGGAGGATATATGAAGCTACTTCATCTGTACATCTCCGTGAACCAGGTTATAAAAATATTACTTCGCTGATAACGAATGTAGTTAAATTGGGAAAAATGTTTATCAAACCTTCACACTGCGCCACCGATATTTAACCATTTATGAAATACGTACAGTAGTAGACAAAAGTATTTTGACATAAGTAACGTAAGACCTGATCGTTATTGATGACATCTTACATAACTCCATTGAAGGCAAGCGAAGAGGCATCTACTGGAACTTCACCGAACATCTACAAGATTTTGCATATATGCAGATGATATTTGCATATTGTCAGTAAAACCCTCAGATATGCAAACAAAACTAGATGATCTGTGCGCCGAGTCTGGAAAATTTGGCCTTAAAATCAACATCGACAAAACCAAGTCAATGAAAATAAACAGATATCCCTATCCGCTGAGAACAGTGCTGGAAAGGATATTCTGGCCAGAATAAACAAAGCAACCGGTGCATATTCGCAACTGCGCCAAATCTGGAATTCATCACAAATATCCTTTCAAACCAAAATGAGGTCATTTAAATCAAACGTCATCTCAGTGCTGCTTTATAGATGCGACACCTGGCTTGTAACCGACCTTCTAACAGGAAAAATCCCAAATTTTGCGAATAGATGTCTCCGGCGTATTCTTAAGGTGTGGTGGCCAAACGTCATCAGCAATACCGACCTATATAAAAAGTGCAACCTGGAACCCATGGCCAACACTATCAAGCCAAGGAAATGGAGATGGATAGGCCACACACTGCGGAAGAATGGGAAGGAAGTTTGCCGTCAAGCTCTTGATTGGACTCCCCAAGGAAGCCGCAAAAGGGGCCGCCCTAAGACAACATGGAGGAGGTCGCTACAAAAAGAGGTCGATAAATGCGGAAAATCATGGAACGAGCTAAAATTGCTAGCCAAAAATCGAACCAGGTGGAAGTGCTTTATTGAGGCCCTATGCTCCAACTGGAGATAAAGGAATTGATGATGATGATATATAAAAAATTTAAAGATTTGAGCGTAGTCAGTTATCTAGTCCGTCTTACTGTAATTTTTAGTTACTTTATCGGAATATGAAAAATTGACATACTTTTCAAGAAAGAAAGAAGAGCTTGTTAATGACTTCGTAATAATGAGAAGATCATCCCGGGAAAATTTCTCAGAGCTACATAATAATTTTACAAAAATAAGAAACAGCGGAGTTATGTTAATTATGTACATAAGCGCGGATTTGGTCTGAAGGGGGTTTCTTGACTTCAATGGGGCTCCACAACGCTTTAAAATTTGTTGAGATCCTACTTGTTGTCACGGTTGAACCATTAACATCGGATAAATAAGAAGGTAAGAAAAACCAAAGTCAGGAGACTTATTGTTATAGTCGCTCATCAAATCGGAAATATATAAGTCAATATACAAATATACAATATACAAAAAATTAAAAAATACTTTACCTAACTTATTAAACAATTGTCTGATTTTATATCTATCATTTAAGACCTTGAGAGCATTAATCCTTTTTTAAATTTGTATGTATATTATATACAATGTGGTACAGAATAAGCGATTTTTCGTTAAAAAAAAAACTGTTAGGTGATTCCTTACAACTCAATGCGAAAAATTTGGATTTAAAAAAAATTATTTTAAGTTAAAATGTTACTTTCGAAGAAACCTATTTTTGTGACTTAAACATTTTTTTATTTGTATGGGAGTAATGCCTATTTCAAATATGTGAAATTTTAGTGAATAACAATAAGGTTAGCTGTTTTGCAGCTTAAGAGAAACACATCTCATATTTTAATGTTAAAGAAATTTTTTGAATAAAACAAATTTTTATCTTTTTTTAGTTCATTATTATTTCAAAATAAAAAAATTCTCCAAAATTACGAAAATTCTTATAAGGTCCTTCCAAAGTGAATAACTAAAAAAAAATTTTAACAATAAATTTAACAGTTGAAAAAAGTTTTTTTTTATGATTTTAAAATATTTTTATTTCTTTGGTGGGCCCGGCAGATGTTGTCCTGCCAAACTTTTTGAATACTCTTAAAGTGAACAAACATCGTAAGATTCTCTAGTTAGCTTATTTGGAAAAATATAAGATTTTAGATTAGTTTGCAGTTGCAAACTTGCCCATTTTAGTCAAATGTAGCGTCACGGGTCTGTCTTGACCGAATTCATTTCGATCTTCACGTTCTGGGCAGTACGATTAGAATAATAATGATTCGTTGCATTTCTTCCAAAAAAATCTGATTCAACTTTTACAAGTTTGATTTAATACTTGCACTTATTCATCAGAACACCCGTAACACGTGAAACATAAATTCTCAAAAATATACGAAAGTTTTTACTGATGAGTCACTTCCAAACCGAAAATAAATAACTTTAAAAACATTAAAAAATGTTGATAATATATACAATTTTACAATCGAAGAAGCTATTTTTTGTAATTTTAAAATATTATTTATTTCTTTCGTATTTATGACTATTTTCATTTTATTTAATTTTCAGACCTGCACTAACTAGGATGATTGTTTTACAGCACAAAAGCCAGCCATTTCGATATTTAAGAATTAAAAAAAAAAATCATGTTAGGTATGGCAACGCTTAACACTAAAAGTTTAAACAATAGCTCTTAGTTCGATTCGCGGACTTACCCAATTATTTCACATTTGAAAAATTTTAAAATAATCGGTACCAGATAGTTCGGATGAGTATAGTTACTATATAATTACTCAAAGTTCATATATAGATATTCCCAAAATGTATGTTTTAATAATAAAAATATATAAAATATATATTTTTTTAATTTAAAAATTTTACAATCAAAGAAAGTTATTTTTGGTAATTTTAAAATATTTTTATTTCTTTGGCAGATAAGCTTATTTCAATTTTTTTCCAATTTTTTTAAATTTAAGTGAACAGCTGTTAAATATTTTACAGCTGAAAAAAGTACATTTCATATTTTTAAAATTAAAAAAAAAATATTTTTAAAATTAAAAAACCATATTTTTTAATTAAAATCCCGTTTTAGCTTTTTGGAATTTATACTTATTTCAAATAAAAAAAAAATAACGAAAATGTCGACCGTGACTAAACTAGATATTAAATTATTAAATCCTTTATTATTCCATAGGAGACAAGTTTATTGTATTATATTAGACCCCATGGGGCTTTTTAAAAGGACCTCGAAAAAAAGTTTTTGATGGATAAGAAGATATTGTAATCAAATTTCACATTTGGAAGTTTTTTAAAGATCACCAGTACTATACTAAATTTTATCCAAATCGGTAGACTATATCATATTCCTCCCATAGGACCAATCAGAGAAAAAACAGTGCTTGGCGCAAACTTCGATCTATTTCTCCTCTTTACAAAGATACCGTACCAAATTTTATCCAAATCGGTTGACTAGATCATATACCTCCCATAGGACCTATCGAAGAAAAAACCGTGTTAGATGAAAAGATATCGTTACTAAATGTGGAACTTGGAAGTTAGTGTTCCCCAGCATTGTACCAAATTTAAAATAAAGCGGTTGACTATATCATATAGTTCCCGTTGGACCGATTGATTAAAAAAGATTTTTGGGTAAAACTCAGTTGTTTATAAGGATATGGATACAAAATTTCGTTATCGAAAGTCTTTTAAAGCTTCACAAAATTATACCAAATTTGACCAAAATCGGTTGACTAAAAAGATTTTAGGGTAAAACTCAGTTGTTTATAAGGATATGGATACAACATTTCGTAATCTTTAAATTAAATTTTAAAGCTTCACAGCACTGTTCCAAATTTGATCAAAATCCAAGGCCGTAGAGAGGAAATCCGGGCCAGGGGTTTAAATGTACCGGTCCCTCTATGACACCTTTTAATTGAATCTGGGGGAATCCCTCCACTCCTTCGTATCCCAAAATCGTTCGCATCCGTTTTTAAAGTACGTCATCTTTTTTTTTTATTAAATTAGGCTCACATTCATAATAAAAAATAAATATTGACCAGTCATCAAAAAAATTGTTTGCAATTGCATATACTATCAATAATATTTGTATTTTATAATCCAATTTATACCCATGAATATTAAAATATACTACTATCGATGGCTATAAAATCGATACCAATGCCGTAAAAACTTTCGATAGTTTGCTTGCTTGCAAATCGTTGCCATGATCAGATAAAAAAAAAAACAAGTTATAACAAAAGTAAAAGTCGTAAAGCTGTAAAGTTCAATACAAATGACATATGCTCTACAGTGTAGGCCACACAGATACATATACATACCACCACACTCACACACACTAATACTCACGCAAAACTTTCGCTAACAACCTTTTGCTTTACGGCCAATGCATATGTGTGCCTGTCTGAGTGTCTCCTCTGCATATTGGACTCGTGTATCTGTGTGTGAGTGCATATGTTCGTATCTGTGTGTATCTGTGTGTGGATGTATCTTTATGTGAGCGTGTGCAGCCACCCAATGCCTAGAACTCGTTTGGCATCGTTAAGCTTTTCCACTTTCCGCTTTTGTGTGTCGGCTGCATTTTTCGTGCTAATATCGTTAAATTGTTATTACAACGTAGTTTTTCCTTTAAATTTTTGTTTTACTTGCTGCTGCAAAAATTATCGTTAGTTTTTGCAATAAGTTTTTTTTTCATCCTATTTTTTTTTTAAGTTCCTCCATCAGGATTTCCGCTACATCGTGTAAAATTAATTGAATGTTGCTCTGCACAGATGGCTGGCTAGCTGGCCGGGTCGGGCCGTTTGGCGCTAAATTTAGTTGGTGGGACCAACCATTAGTTGGGTCTGGCAGTAGTTTGGTTTTGGATGGTGTGGACGACTGGAAAAATTTAATGCAGCTAATTTGCTGATTTTTCATGTTATACGAGATGTAAAGAAAAATATTTGATTTTACGCTTTTACGCTCTAAAAGAATTTCAAAATATAACAAAAATTTATTTCAAATGTAATAAAATCCACACTAAAAATTATAATTGACACGGTTTATATATTTGTTGGCTGCTGCATGAGTGCACTTTGCAAATATGTACTTATAAATTTTGAACTATTTTCTATGATGAAGGAAAGTTTCCGAACGAAATGAGGATAGTTAAAAGCAGGTGCTGTCTTCTTTGAGAGACCCAGCAATATTAAATAATACAGCAATTCAGTATCTGTATCCATCACATAGCATATTAATGTACCTAAGAAAAATTATGAAAAAAAGGTTTCCCTCGACTGAGAATTGAACCGGGGTCTCTGAATGGTTCGTCTATTATATTAGAATTATCTCCAATACTTATTATCCGATTAAAGAAATTTGAATTTTTTTTTCATATTTTCGCCATAATAATAATGTGGCAAAAACTAAAGATTTATCCCTATCGGAAATTACAAAAAAACATCGATGTATCGATATATCGAGGTATATAGAATTAATATAAAGAATTAGTACATATTATCTTCCGGCTAGAATTTTAGTCGTAATAATTTAGTAAGTCGAAATCAAAAGAAATTTTCTGAGAACTCGTAAATTTTTTAAACAATACTTTAAAAAGGCTATGTAATAAGAATAAGAAGCTTGGCATATTTTTTCAATATATGTTTAATCTCAACCTTTTAAAATCATATTTACATCTTGAGTTTTTCTCCGGATTTTCCCACTTCCCGCAACACAATCAAGTCTATAATGCATTCCAGTTCTCATCCATTGAAGTTGATACTGTCCACGGTAAAATCGTCTTCGGCGCTTTTTATGGCCGCCCATCGACAAACATTGAGGAAGCAGATTTTAACAACATCTTTAACTCTGCAGGAAGAAGGTTCTTAATAGGTGGAGACTGGAATGCTAAGCACTGGCTCTGGGGAGACACAATGTGCGACAAAAGAGGAAAGGCACTAGTTAACAGTTTGAATTCTAAAAAAACTAAAGTGCTAGCTACTGGATCACCTACAAGATATTCCGGCAACTCATACTGCCTAGCCTCCTGTCTGGATTTTGCGGTCTACCAAGCTGTCCCGGCTCAGCTCCTCACTATTACAGATACTTGGGACCTTTTAAGTGATCACCTTGTGCTGACCATCACCCTTCACACAACACCTACGCTTCATTAATTTGTGCAACGACTCATCAGCCAGAAGACTGACTTAGAAGTCTTCCGAAGTACATTAGAAAACTCGGTCCACTTAGAGATGAGAGATATGCTCTGGTCGAGATGTAGAACACGCGGTTGACCTATTTACGGCAAAAATCCACTCTGCGGCAGCTGCAGCCAATCCTAAACCAGTAGTTGCCAGACAGGACGAAGTAGGTAACCAGCTAACTCCTGAGCTAGTTCGACTTCTCTCTAAGAAGCGACGACTCCGTAGGAAATTTCAGACCACCCTTCATCCTGCACACAAGGCTGTCTGGAAAAAGGCTGAAAGGGAACTTAAAGTGGCACTTCAGACATTCAGACAGAAATCATTTGACAGAAGAATAGAGGCTCTGGACTATAAACTTGATACTGGATATAACCTATGGAAAGCGACCAGAAACATAAAGAGACAACCCTATCGAATAGTTCCTCAGGGCATGATGGTACTTACTGCTCAAATACAGAGGAACAAGCGGATACATTTGCTAAGCATCTCGAAGAGCGATTTACGCCTTTTAAACTGGCCACGGATGAAGAAGTAGAACAAACTCTCAGCATCATTGACACACCACTCCAAATGACGTTGCCTGTTCGTCCCATCCGATTAGACGAGATTGAAGAAAACATAACAAAGCTTCCTAAGTCAAAGGCCCCAGGTCATGACAGAATATGTCATGCTATCCTACGAGCCTTGCCAAGGAAAGCTCTTCTTTTTATTACTCTGATTTTTAATGCAATAATAAGAACACAACACTTTCCTGCCCAATGGCAAATAGCTCTCATTACTACGATTAGGAAACCTGGAAAAGA
Source organism: Chymomyza amoena (assembly GCA_037043745.1). Lineage (NCBI taxonomy): Eukaryota > Metazoa > Arthropoda > Insecta > Diptera > Drosophilidae > Chymomyza > Chymomyza amoena. Next base: position 161,853 of record JBAMAX010001282.1, read on the forward strand.
TGAGTCGGACTCAAAATCCTACCGACCAATAAGCCACCTCCCCACTTTTGCCAAAGTTTGGGAGACGTTGATGTCTGAAAGGATCAATGAACATAATAATTATTTACCTGACCATCAATTTGGATTTAGGGAAGGACACGGCACCGTCGAGCAGGTAAATAGAGTGGCTAAAAATATTCTAAAAGCTTTCGACGACAATGAATACTGTTATGGGGTATTTTTCGACGTCAAACAGGCATTTGACAGAGTTTGGCTGATAGGTCTTCTAGCTAAAATTAAGATCTGCTTCGTACTTTGGAATATTGCGATCATACCTTGAGGACAGAAGATTTCAAGTCAGGAATGCCAGGCTGATGAGTGCTGGAGTACCTCTAGGAAGTGTACTTGCGCCGCTTCTTTACAATCTGTACACTTCTGACATCCCTACTCCTACGGAGTTACTGCAGGCTGTTGTGAAGGACAAAATGCTAATATTTTACTCATCGTCTTGTGAGTATGAAGTAGCTGACGGGATACAAGAGTACATCCACCTTCTTTATTAACTTACATTAGACTAAGTCACTAACACAAAAAATTGCAAGCAATCCATCGAGTATATATATGTGTATAAAAAATTTTAATTTATTTTATCAGTTTCGTTAAATAAATATTAATTTGTAACATTTTTAAATATTCATAAATTTTGATTGTTGTTAAATATCAAAGTTATTAATTCAAACTTTTTTCACGCAACTATTTGGTTATAGTATTTCATTTATTTATTTGCGAATAAATTTCCATAGTAGCCGATTAAAACATTATAAAATCATATATTAAAAAAAAAAAAACCAAAACTAGTTCGGTGTTCAAATAAATGATGGATGTACCAGGTTAAGTATCTTTTAAATTTATTATGTATACATAAATTTCGAAAAACATATAGATACTACTTAGTATATAACGAGTGATTTTTTAAGAGGTATAGTATTTGATTTAAAAAAAAACACAAAAAATTGAAAAAAATTTATGAAATCTTTATTGGAATTGATAGAAAGATCAATATAATTTAATTTTTGATGATGATTTCATGCAAATGTTGGCCGCGGCTCCACTTTAGATGGCCCATGCACAAGGTCCAATTTTGACACGCTCTCTCCAACATATCGACAGGTATTTCACGAATAAATGCTTTAATATTGGGTTAGAGTACGTCAATAGTTGCTGGTGTATCCCTGTAGAAATGAGCCTTAACATGGCCCCACAAGAAATAACCCAAAGGCGTTAAATCCCACGATCTAGGCGGCTAATTGACGGGCCCCAAACGTGAGATAAACTGTTCACCGAAGACGACTCTTAATTGGCACCATCTTGTTGAAACCACATGTCAGGCATATCCAATTCATCCATTTTGGGTAAAGAAAGTCGTCAATCACCCGATGATGACACCGACCCTTAATCCACACCAAACAGTGACTTTTTCGGGATGCATTGGTAGCTCTTGCGATGCTTCTGGCTGGTTTAATGTCCAATAATGTAAACTGGGTTCGAAATTTATTCACAAGCTCCGAATAGATCCCTCAGTCGGCCGACCAAACTGTCCATAAATTGGAAGAAATGCGCGATGCACTTTCTTAACCGAGCATGAATTTTGATAGTAAAATTCAATAATTTGCAAGCGTTGTTCGTTCGTTAGTCGATTCATGGTTAAATTATAGACGAAACTGAACAAGTTTGACAATGACACAAGACACGATTCACTCGCGATCTGCCAAATCAGTGTTACCAAAAAGATACCATCAAAAAAATTACCCTTTACAACAAAAAAGATTTAAGCATATTTCATAATGCTCTACATACAGTATATCTATAAGCTTTGCTTTTCTGTTATCTTATCAGCTGTTTCATCAGCCCTTTAAATCTTTTACTGTTCGCATTTTGGAATTTTATCCATTTTCAAAAAAAAATTCTTAAATCTCAACATGAATACCTAATATTTATTTATGCTCGAAGCTTTTAAATGCATTTCGCGATAAGCGCCTAAGTTCATATTTACCACTTTATTTACTTAGCTGTGTTTTACACTAAGTATCTACATCTATGTAACTGTAATATATATGGCATGTAATACATGTGTTAGTGTGTGTTAAACCTTGAGCAAGCAATCAAAACATTTCCCCCCCCACACACCTTATATATGTTACAAAGTACATAGTAACAGCTTGATAAATGCATGTGATAGAGTATATGCTGGCTGGACTTAAATGCTTGGTAAATATTTACCTGAGTCTAAAGAGAGTCCAACGAACTTGTTGGAGTGTTCTGAGCGTGACAGGCGATATTCATTTTTTATTCATATGTAATAAATACCCATAATAATGCTGAGCATAACAAGACGCCACAAAGTATATATATATATTATATACTATATATACTTTGTTTTACTATTATATTATATATACAAAAGATTAATAATTTGCGCTTTGTCTTTAGATGTGGTAAATGCATGTGTATAGATTACATACAGCAAGGTTCAGTTTAATGGGGACACTAATATGCTAAATACCTACATACATAATAATAAAATTATTATATTTCATCTAAAGCATTTTTGGTAAAATCTAATAGTTACAAAATTAATTTTTATTTCCATTTTTAAAGGTGATTAAAATTTAAGAAAAAAATTAAATTTTTTATCGAGACTGTCTACTGAAAATTGAGTTTCTTGTAGTGTAAATCTTAAAAAGTAGACAACAAACAATATCTCGCATTACAAAAACTTATAAGAAAAATACATATACACTACCCTGCAAAAGTTTGGGGTCAGTTGAAAAATCTCATGTTTTTTGTATTTGTCGCCTTATTTGTCGGTCTTGGACCGTTTTATTTTAAATGATACATTGAAAGAACATTATATATAAATGAACAACAAATAATATTCGCCAAAAATTGCGATTTTTCTTTGAAAAAAAAAGAAGAATGAAAAACATCAAATCAGGTGGTTTTCATCAATATGGTTTCCTTTAGATTTGATAATGGCTGCACAGACTCTCGGCATTCGTTCGACTAATTTTTGAAGCGTTTGAACTTGTATTTGTTCCCAAGCCCTCTTCAGACACTCCCACAGGTGATTCGCGCTAGTTGGACGTAGTTTTTGCACCTCTCTATCCAGTTCATCCCACAACAGCTCAATGGGATTCGCGTCCGGCGACTGGGGTGGCCATTCCATGATTTTGAGTGCCCCAGCTGTTTCTTTGGATTTTAAGTAGTTAGTACACAATTTTGACGTGTGTTTAGGATCGTTGTCTTGCTGATATACAAATCCTTCTCCTATCAACCTGGTACCCGACGGAATAGCGTTGTACTGAAGTATTTTGTGATACTGTTCTTTTCGCATAATACCGTCGATTTTCACCAAATCGCCAACTCTGTCGTAGCAAAAACAACCCCACACCATCACTAAACCACCTCCGAACTTCACTGTGGGCTTCACACATTCAGGTTTGTGCCGTTCACCATGCTGTCTGCGGCAGTACGCTCGCCGTTTACTCCCGAAAATTTCAAATTTGGCCTCATCCGTCCAGAGCACTTTATTCCATTCGTCAATCGACCATTCTTTGTTGGTTACGTACCAAGGAGCGCCTGCGATGTTTCTAAGAGTTATCGATTGATATCTTTGCAGGATTTCGATGTTTGAGGTGTATGAAAAAATTTGCATTTTTATTCGAGACTGTCTACTAAAAATTGAGTTTCTTGTAGTGTAAATCTTAAAAAGTGGACAACAAACAATATCTCTAAAGAAAAACATTTAAATTTTATAAACTGAAATATTTTCTGGCTAAGGCAAAAGTCTTTAGATTTTGAGCGTATATATGTCTGGTATATGTGGGACATTCTTTTACAAACCGTACGGATTTCGGGAAAAATATAATTTCAGATTTTTAAATCTCACCAAAATTTTTTTTAAGGATCATTTTATGAAATAAGTGAACACATTTGGCATTTCACCGAAAAAATTGTATTAGCGATTTTATGAATATTCATATTTTTGTTGGTTCGCGCTATGCACTACATGTAGAATTGATTATCTCCTGAAAATATCTATAATAATATAATCTGAAATATAAAAAAATTTTAAATTCCATACTGCTTAAATTTAAATTCTTACCTCTAAAGGCAAAAAAAATATTTGTATATTATTTAATTTTAAAAATAATAATCCACAAGAGTCTAAACAATTTTTTTAACATGTTTCTTTTCTTAAAAGTTTCAGATCATTGGAATATGTTGTATAAAAGTAAGTTAATTAAATTATTATTATTATTTAACATGAAACATACAGGATCATATTTAAAAAAATTTGAAATGATTTTTTCTTAATTTTTAAGTACTTTTTTTTGATTCGAATTCTATAATTTCCATTTATTTAATTTTTTTATTTTTAAGAGCTTTATCAATTTTTTATATTTTTTAAGTAAATATTTTTTTTTAATAAATAATAATAATTATATTTTTTTAAGTATGTTTCTAAGACTAAAATTCCATATTTTACATATATGAAATTTTATATTTTTTCGTCTAATTAATTGATTGATTATTAACTTTTTTTAGGAGCCTTATATTATAAAAAAATTAATTCAGAAATATTCAGTATTCGAAATTATACAAAAAGAGAAACATTTTTTTTTTTAATCAAGCCCAACGCCCTAAGTTTAAAAACTAAAAAGTTGCGAAACCTTTTTTTTGATTTATGAAACAAAGAGCATAGTTATTTTTAAAAAATGGTAAAACATAATTTGATTTTTTAAGAAAATGTGTTGATCTTCTAAATCCAGAAACTAGGGTTTGGTCTTAAGGAGCGGGTCCTCGCCAATTTCTATAGCCGAAATCATTATTTTTAAGAAAAATTATGATCTAGTACTTTTTATAATATACTGGGATATGATATTAGCATAAGAAGACCTCACAAAGTTATCTCTACTAAGCTCAGGAGGAAAAAGGGAATGCAAGCTGACCTGTCCTCTAGATCTTAGAAACTATATGAGCTAGGATAACAAAACTTGCCATTTGGACTACACATATTTACAGCTCCGATAAAGTTTATTTTCTATTCATCTGTTACGTTCCTTTCTATCCTCAAATGATTTCAAAGCGCTTTCTTTTCTACAATTTGTATGGATCATTAGGAGATAATTGCAATGTGAAATTTCAGAGGTGAGAGTTTGAATCCGCTCAGAAGGACAGCTGAGTTGGAAGAGTGTTAGAAATTAGACAGTGTCTATTCCCAGTGTAATACAATTTTTATATTATATTGGCTATCTATTCGAAGGACATCTGCTTAGTTGGCATAGTAGATTATAAGAGATGCCATCACATAATAAGCATGATTTCTTCAAATATAGAAAATATAAATTTTCATTTTTAATTTCTAAGAAGAGGTTAATAATGTTTTAAAATTTTTAAAAATTTTGTTAACTATTACAAACAAATTTCTTTTATAAAATGTATTCTTGTTTTTCAAAGTTTTAAAGTTTAAGACGATTAGTGCAATATATTTATTAATTTGTATGGTAAATCTGGTCTAGTCTGCACAAATATAGACAAATCGATACATAATTGAAATATTGAAAAAAAAAAAATTTTCGATTTTATATTGGCCAGTAAAGCTGTAACTTTTAAGAAAATCATCGAAATGTATGCAGATTTCATAAATTTGTCTTTGAACCGATTAAAATCTTTTGCTGTATCTATTCAAGTGCGCCGTAGTGCATGTGAAACATTTTGGAGGTCATTGCAGGGCAACTAATGATGTGGCATTAGCTTGTGACATAGCCACAAATGGGTCTGCCTGCAACCTGCCAAAAGTTTCCTTTCTCTTTAAAGCGCCACTTGCGTGTCAGCAGCCAGTCATAAGTTGGTATGTGTGTGTATCTGTATACTATATATACTATATCTATGAAATATGTACTATAATATGAAGAAAAGATTGTGTCACACACAAACACACATGCATATACATAAATATATTAATGAAATGAAATTAGAATGCCTGAGAAGACACGAGACGAGGCAGGACATGTGCCGCCTGCTTCATTCGTGACCATTTTCATTTTATATCAACGATGAAAAGTGAAGTATTGGCCAGAAGGCACTCAAGTGAGACGCGGTAAGGCACCAGAGAACCAGAACCGGTACCAAGACTGAGTCCCTAGAACCACAAACAGGACAACTGGCAGCGGGTCGGGCGTGTGCCAGCCACACGTTGCCATACGTAGTAAGTGCAAGTATGTGTGGGTGCTGTGAAGCGTAGCCGAAGGGCTGCAGACAATACACCCAAGACACACCGTCACTCACACTCACATATGGACATATAACATCCTTTGCCTATCATGTGCCAGAAGCCTTTCTGTTAAGGAGCCGACATTTCGGGGCGGTTTCGGCCAAGTTAAAGGTAAATTAAAGTCGACCGAACGTTTTTCAGGGCACATTATCGTTTTTTTCTTATATGCCCTATAGTTGAGGAATGTGGGGTATATGGGATTTGTGGGCAAATTTTGTAGCGCTCGGATGTAAAGGAATTCGGTATAGAAAAGGAAATGTTTATCCCTCTGGCCATCTGCCTTTCTGCATGTTTTGCGTATTTCTCAAAGTCCGAAAGAGCTTGAAGTTAAAAAAGGATCTCATGGGTCATTAAATGAACTAGTTCTTTACTTGCCTGTAGTTTTTAATCAGTTTTCTCGAAGTCCGATTAAGCTTGTAGCAAAAAAATGTAGCTCATGGTTCATTAAATGAACTAGTTCTTTACTTGCATGTAGTGTTATAAATAATTTTTTTCAAAGACCGATTGAGCTTAAAGCCAAAAATTAATCTCTTGGTTCATTGAAAGAAAAAGTTCTATATTTGCATGTAGTTTTATAAATAATTTTTATGGAATTCCGGTTGATTTTGAAGAAAAAAATTTATCCCATGATTCACTAAATAAACTAGTTCTTTACTTGCATTTAGTTATTCAATCATTTTTCTCAAAGTCCGATTAAGCTTGAATCAAAAAATTAATGTCATGGTTCATTAAATGAACTAGTTCTTTATTTGCATGTATTTTTCAAGCAATCATAGTTTTATAAATAATTTTACTTGAAGTCCGGTTGATTTTTAAGAAAAAAATGTATCCCATGATTCATTAAATAAACTAGTTCTTTACTTGCATGTAGTTATTCAATGATTTTTCTCAAAGTCCGATTGAGCTTGAAGCAAAAATGTAACTAATGAACTAGTTCTTTACTTGCATGTAGTTTTTTAATAATTTTCTCTGAATTTTTCGAGTTAACTCTGGAAATGTTTCTTACAAAATTTTAAAATTTAATGTGAACAATAAAATAATCGTCTATGCAGCAAAATTTGAATAATTCGGAGAAGAAAGGAACATTCCCAGTATAAATTTAGAAAAATTATAAAAAATTTAATCTATAAAAAAATTTTTATTTTTGCAATTTATGTATGATAAAGAGCAAATTTTATAAATATAAAAAGAATGCCAGGATTCATGGTGTTCTAGTAGTATGCTGGAAAACCATTTGCTAGCAGTCCATTTTTGGCAAATCGATCTGGATTGTCCCAAGCAGTACTTGAAATTTTAACACAAATTCAAGGCGGAACAGATAATTAATTACTTGTATTAACCGAATTTAAGCTACAATATATCGATGTATCGATGTTTTTCAGAACTGTTCCAAGCCTAAAAACCTTTCATTAGTCTAACCCATATGCCTTTGCCTAATCTTCAAGCTAAAAAGCATATTCGTCTAGGTATCTTTGTGATTATCTGAATTTAAGCTACGATGTATCGATATATCGATGTTTTCCAGCACTGTTTCTATTTATAAAATCTTAAAGAAGTCTAACACACGTTCTAGTCTTCAAGTTTAAAAATTATATTTATTTCGTCTAGGTCTCCTTGAGATTATCAGAATTTAAGCTACAATATATCGATAAGTCGATGTTTTCCAGCACTGGTCCAAAGTATTAAAACTTTTTATAAGTCTAACCCACTAACCTTGGTCTGGTCAAAAGCATAAAAACTTTTCAGAAGCCTATCCCATCTACTTTGGTCTAGTCTTCCAGTTTAAAAGGTTTTTTTCGTCTAGGTATCTTTGTGATTATCTGAATTTAAGCTACGATATATCGATACATTGATGTTTTCCAGAACTGTTTCAAAGCATAAAATCTTTTCAGGAGTCTATCCCACTTACCTTGGTTTAGTCTTTCAGTTACAAAGCATATTTGTCTAGGTATCTTTGTGATTATCTGAACTTAAAGTACGATATATCGATACATCCATGTTTTCCAGAACTGGTCCAAAGCTTAAAAACTTTTCATGAGTCTACCCAAGCTTAAAAAGTATATTTACTTCATCTTAAAGATACTTATCTTCAAGATACTTAGCTTATTTGAGCTTCAAAACTGCAAATTCGTATGTGTATATTAAAGTCTGTATAACCCAACTCTCTTATTTTTTCTGCACATTTTCTTTGTTGCTCTGTTTTCGGTAAGGTTCGCCAAAGGAAATTAAAATGCGTCCCGACAGCTGTGTCGATAGTTGAAGGAATAAAAATAAAAAAAGTAAAGAACTCACATAAAACTATTAAATTGTGGTTATACTCGTACATTTGCCCAGACGCCATATCTTTTCCCTTTCGATTTCCCCAAACGGAAATGACGTGCTCTTAATGTGATTTTCCGTCTGACACTTATGGAAAAACATTTCTCTTAGTTGATGACTTATCAGTGTCTGTCTTGCTGTATGTGTTAATGTCAGTAACAGGCTTTTTACCTTTTGAGCTTATCTGGCAACCAAATAGACCGTAGAGCCCGCAGCCTAATGGATATAAGACGTAGACAGACTCTACACAAAAGCTGCTTTTCATATCAAAGAGTTTAGGCAATTTTTGGGGCCGAATGTGCAAAAATTTTGGTGAGCTTTTGGGTCCTTTGACTTCATCAATCAAAAGTGCGAGAAATCAAAAATTTATGCCTCATTGGCAGCATTGGCACGCTTGGCCGCATTGGCAGAAATAAAGGCGCGATATGGCAAGATACAAAGACAGACGCATATTTGATTGCATATATGTAGCTGTGTGTGTGTGTGAGTGTGTGTATCTGTGTGCATGTCTGAATTGATAAAAACCGCAGCGCGTCGTCTGGCGTCAAAGTTGTCGAAAAATATTAAGAAAATCGCATAATAAATCTATCCAATAAAAAAAGAGATGCGAGTAGCTGTGTGAGCAGCTGAGTGTGTGTATTTGTGTGGTTGACTGCACGTCCTGGCAATGGCCACAACGGAAAAGATAAATTTTATTAACTGACATGTCCAGGCCCTACTGTCATATACACTAAATGTTAACCACGCACCTTAAGCTCGTTGCTTAAACAAATATATCTACAGTATAATAAGATTTAGGGGTGAAAATAATTGAAACGAGTCCTTTTATAAATGGATCTCTTTGGCTTTACCTTCGTAGCTCTCAGCTTTCATGGTATATTCGCTAAACGTTAAATTAAAAATTTCGCTGACTGACTATTTTTGTCAGCCGCCCCTGGGCTGGAAATGAAGATCTCTATTGATAATTGTTCGAAAAGAATAGGGACCTACAGTTTATGCCGAATCCGAATGGCAGTGTCTTGAATTAATGTTAGATTGCCTGCTATTACATATTTCTCCTATATTCCAATTTTTTGATTAGCTGGTGTCATCTGGACTTCGTTGATTATGATGTTGAAAGAATTAAAAGAATATATAAAGGAGTTTTCAATAAGACCACTACAAAACGGTTTTGGATATCAATGAACTTCTTTATTCCTGTAAAAGTACATTCATTCGATGCCATTATGTAAGGAACATTCTGCAGGAACATGAGCACCACGGGCACGCTTGCAGAAATCCAGACGTAGAACCCAATTTTCGACGGTTTTCAAGCATAAATCGGCCGATACTGCTGCAATTTTACGTTCGATATTCGTACGAAGTTCATCAATCGTCGCTGGTTTGGTTGGCATAGACGATAGACTTGACGTAAACCCACAGGAAATAGTCTTGCGGCGTCAAATCGCACGACCGAGGCGGCCAATTGACTGTGACATTTCGTTAGATAACACTTTCACCAAACTTGGTTTTCAATAAATGGATTGCGACATTCGCTGTGTGGCTTGTGGCGCCGTCCTGTTGAAACCACATATTGCCCAAGTCCATACGATCCAATTGGGCCAAAAATATTCAGTTATCATTGAGCGGTAGCGATTCCCATTTACAGTAACGTGCCGGTCTTGATCATCACGGAAGAAGCACGACCTAATGACGCCGCCGGCCCATAAACCGCACCAAACCGTAATTTTTTTCGGGATGCAATAGTGACTCCTGGAGTACGTGTGGATTGCTGCCTGACCCATAATGTATATTTTGCTTATTGACGAAGCCATTCTGCCAGAAATGAGCCTCATCGCTGAAGATGATTTTTCAATGAAAATTCGGATCATTTTCAAGTTTTGCTCAGCCCAATTCACGAACACACAATGCTCCTGGTGGCTTCAGTTCTTGCGTCAATTTGATCTTTGTAAGGATGTAGGCCAAGATCTTTTCGCAAAATTCGTCACAACGACGTCACAGAAATGCCAAACGCTTGAGAACGACGTGTGAGAGACTGATTTGGGTCAGCAATATTCTCGACACTACAAGCACTTTTTTGTCTCACTGGAACGGGAACATTTTGTACTGTGCCTGTGGATTCAAAGTTGAGGTCACTGACTCCGAATTTCGGTAGTAAATATTAAGAGTTTCGACTTGTTGTTGGATCGTATATCTTTCCATGATGAAATGGCAAACCTTACTGAAGAGAAATGTCAAGAGAGCGGGAACAAATATGGCGTCGTTTGCTGTTCCTATCGGTCTTTTGTAGCGTCCCTATTGAAAAGCCCGATATCTGGTCTGGAATCACAAAAAAAAAGTGCTGTGAACTTTATATGTGAAAGGTCTCCGTACATGAATTTAGAGCCTCTGAATCCGAATTGGAAGTTGGGAGGATTGTGACTTCGATCTCCATAAGCCTCATACATTTTCTTTCGATTTGTGATTTTCAACAATGTTTATACCGTATGGTACTAAGGGTATATTAAGTTTGTGCAAGCCGAAAATGTATGTAACATATAGAAGGAGACGTCGGAGACACCCCAAAGTTACCTAAAATATGATCAGGGTGAATAGAGAAGTCGATATACCCATGTCCGTCTGTCCGTCTGTCCGTCCGTGTGAACGCCTAGATCTCAGAGATGGTAAGAGCTAGAGTTACCAAACTTTCACATTAGATCCCATATTATTCCATAGGAGGCAAGTTTATTTTATTTTTTTGATATCGGGGATAAATTATATAGCTCCCATGGGGGTGTTTGAGACGACCTCGAAAAAAAAAGAAAAGTTTTAGATGGATAATTCGTTTTTTTATAAAGATATCGTAACCAAATTTGGTATTCGAAAGTTTTTTATAGTTCCCAATCACTGTACCAAATTTGAGTATAATCGGTTGACTATATCATATAGCTCCCATAGGACCGATCGGCCAAAATAACTTTTTTAAAGAAAAATTCGCTATATTTCGTTTTTTAATAAAGATATCGTAACCAGATTTGGCGTTTGGAAATTTTTTAGACCACTTAAGCAATGTGCCAAATTTGAACAAAATCGGTTGACTATATCATATAGCTCCCATAGGCCCAATCTTCCAAAAAATCGATTTTTTAACAAAATTTGTTGTGTTTCGTTTGTTTGTTAAGATATTGGGACCAAATTTGACATTCGTGAATATTTTATAGTTCCTAAGCACTGTACTAAATTTAATCCAAATCGTTTGACTAGATCATATAGCTCCCATTGGACCAATCGGTCCAAAAACACTTTTTTTATACAAAATTCGATGTGTTTTGTTTGTTTGTAAAGATATTTGAAATAAATTTGGCATTCATAGATTTTTTAAGGAATTTAAGCACTGTGTCAAATTTTATTGAAATCGGTTGACTATATCATATAGCTCCCATAGGAACGATCAGTAAAAAAAAAATTTTGCTTAAAAAATTCTTCTGTTTTTGGTTTTTGGTGAAGAAATCGGACTTTATTACAAGCTAGTGGTACAGGGTATCCTAAAGTCGTCTGCGCCCGACTTTACGTCCGCCATTTTTTTATATTATTTTAGGGTCTATTAAGAGTAAAAAAAAACGAGGTATTTTGAAGATGATCTAGCACCCTTACGTGCTAACAAAAATATATAATGTAAACATGATTTGACTTCCGTAATGATATATTTTTTTCCCCCGGCTGGGTAATGAATACACTTAAAGAAATCCAATAAAAATTTTTTTTTGGACTATGATATGTCTAATGTTTTCTTGAGATCGCTGAACCCGAATTGGACGTAAAAAATGTACCCCTTTAAGTTTCTGAAATAGACTCCAAAATACCTCGTTTAATGGAGATTATTATCATTACCCTAGGCGCTACAGCTGTAGTTCAACTTTAGCCTTTCGAACAGCATTTCTCCAATAATCTCTATCCTTTGCAGTTTCTTCCCAATTTAGGACGTTTAGTTTTTCAAAATGATCATTCACTCCATTTATCCAATGTGCTCGGGGTAGCCCAACTACTCCGCTTCCTTCTGGTTTATTAAAGAAGTTTTTTTTTCAAAATTGTGTTTCGCGTTCTAACGACATGTCCGGCCCACCTTAGTCTTTTTGACTTGACAAAGCCAGATAGAATTGTGTCGTTTAATATCGCGGATTAGTGACTCAAAATCCAATCTCTGTCCTACATTTCATTTATGTCCTATTGGAGCATAGGACCTATGTGTGGACTTGAAGCTTATTAACAGAATGTTTTTTTTTCCCACACTTTAATCACACAAAATGAAGCTGTAGCGATGGTCAGGTTAATACTTAGATTTTACTTCCAGATTAAGAATATTTACTACTTCTTTGGGTTAGCGAGGGCTGAGTTTTTTATATGCAATTTTAAAGCGTTTTCCCAAAATATCGATATTCGAGCGAATGCATTCCTCAGATTTGTAAAACTTTTTAATTTCCTTAATTTTACGACGCCAAAGCAAACACCTTGTCTGCTGTCAGTTTAACGTCAACTATAGGAATTAATAGTAACCTCAATACAAAAAAAAATAAACCGTAAAAATGCTGTATAATATAATTGAAAAAATCGGTTGGCTGCTGACCGCCCTCATGAAAATCAGTATATGGCAGCTTTTGATTTGCATATCGACGAGTGGCCTAATCACGTGGTTCATATATATTATATACAAATATAAGCAGCGCCGGATGGCTGAGATGCGCGATCCATTCGAAGGATGGATTCGAGTAAGTAACTCAAGATCATTTCAAGATCAAGGTGATCATTTGTACAATGGTCCCACATTGGAGCAGCTGAACTGGAGCGGAGTCGAAGCCGAAGCTGATAAAAGCCCTATAAATATAAACACAAGCTGCGTGGACCTCAACCGTTTGGGAATACCTTTAAATTGGAACAGTTATTATGCACTGCCCACTAGCATACGTCTGCATAACGATGGTGATATACTGCTCTTGCGCCCCACCTACGATCAACACGTACCTTCAATTGATGGAGGCAATTTGCAGGGCAGGTTCTTCTTGTTCGAGATCTCTTTTCGTTGGAGTTCGGAGCATACGCTGAACAATATGCACTTTCCGTTAGAGATGCAGTGCGTGCATTTTAGCAAATCCAGCATTGGAGACGGGTTTGACTCCTCCTCTTCTACACTAATTATTTCCTATATGTTTCAAATTTCCTGTGACAATCAATATATGGACTGGATCGTACCACACCTGGTTGCAGTGCTGCAAGCTCGCCGAGCTGTGAGGATACCACCATTTCGCTTGGGCTATTTGATGCCTGAATTCTATACCGGATTCTATAGCTATAATGGGTCCCTACAACGTGAACAACGTGGAGTCGAATGGTTTATCTATCCGGAGCCCCAGGTGATAGGTCAACGCCAGCTGGATAAATTTCGACAGCTCTATAATTTTGCGGGTGAACGTATTACAAGTAATGCACGATGTGTAGAAGCTTTGGACGGACGCCCCGTGCTGATCAATACTTATTCTGGTTAGGAAAATGAAGCTTCCTTTTCTTTAAACTTTAAATTTTTATAAGGCTTCGAAATTTTCCAATATATCGATACGTTTTTTTGTTTCTCACTACTCTCAATTATATTTATTAGTTTTAGAATAATTGCTTGAGAATATTGATGTCTACGACTACGTATCCAGATCATATCTGGACTCTTAGCAAATGCCACTGGTCATGCCGCACTTATATATTTCCTTCCTGACGTATTGATCAGATCTTATGATCACGGAACTTTTTCATAACAAGAAATTTAGATGTCTTTTCCCAAGTCGGGAGACCTGGGCTGACGGCAGCCTTTGTGGAAACCCCCGGTGGCAACAATGGTTAACGGATGAGTCCAAGACTGAGCAGGGTGTAGGTGTTGCAATCGTTGGACCTAACACTAGAATCTCTACCGCAATAGGCATCTGGCGTAGCGTCTTTCAAGCGGAGATTCATGACATAGAGATCTGCATCCTTAGTATCCTCAAGGAAACTAGGGAAGCAAACATATGCATTTTTTCAGATAGCCAAGCTGCTATTAGGGCATTGCCATCCGGGAGCATCTCCTCCAGGATGGTTAAAGAATGCCACAACTACCTCCAAAACTTGTCCGCCCGGAACAAAGTCGTGCTATATTGGGTTCCTGGACACTCGGGAGTGGATGGTAACACGATCGCTGACAATCTACCACGACAGGGTGCCTCCACCCTTACCACATCTCCTGCGCCGTTTTGTGGTATTGGTTGATCCACCATCAAAACCCTTATAAACAAATGGGCCGCAGGAGAACATAGCAGATTCTGATTCTTCCTTCCGGGGCTTCGTCAAGCAAAAGTGCTTCTCAAACCTCTGGATGCGATCAAGACAAAAGGTCTTGGCAGAGCGGACCTAAAGCTCCTGGTGGTTACCTATCTGACCTCCACACTGTTAGATACCATCTACAGAAAATTGGCCTATCGGATTCTTCAGAGTGCAGGCTCTGTCTCGAAGGCGATAAAACCACCAGAGTTATTCTCTGTGACTGCCCAGCGCTGGTATGGGACAGATCTTGTCACATGGGAAACGAACGGATTAGTCCCTTCCATCTTAGGTCAATACCAACAAAAGACCTACTGGCTATTCATGCGGAAAACGGAAAGTCTTTGCTTTAACTTAAGAGTATGGTACAAAAGACCTTTTGGTCGAAGGAAAAAATAAATAAATCGATGTCCACATGCCCCGATATAGGTACACATGATTTCTTTAAAATTTTAACAAGTTCTCTTTGAAGTTTAAATAAATATCTCTTTTGGAAATAGAATAGTCTAAATTTGTTTGAAGTTATCATTAACTCGATAAATATTCCGATTTTTCATCAAAAATTTACAAATTTCACAAATATCTCTCCAACATAGAAACAAAATCATCAATATGGAAGAGACTGTTCCTTGGTCCGTTTCTGGTATTTTCACCCATATGTATCTAAAGTATATGAAGGAATATAACACATAGGCCCGCATAGGGCTGCCAAACCGCAAGTCAGTTACATCACAGCACCCACTCACTCACACTCACCCACCCACACATTCATTCAAACACTCACTCACTCACACACACATTCATTCACACACTCATTCAGTCACACACACAACTGTGTGCTTAGTTGATTGCGGTGTTGTCCAGCGCCTTGCGCTAGGCATTAAATTTAAATGAATTTGAAGTTGATTTGAATGTGCAACATTCTGTTCCCCGAAGTAGGCAACGTTCTGAATGTGCTGAAATATGCATTACCTTGACATGTGACCAGCTACACTGTGGGTTGTTGTTGGGGGATTTTGTATATACACAAAATGTTGTCCCACTCAGTCAGATGGTGTGCACCAAGGCAGTCATATCTAGAATAACAATAAAATACGACGCATGCCATAAAATTTAGCCAAGTATTTGGATAACACATTTAAGCTTAAATAAGCATAAACCTGATAGCTTAGAGCTGTAAAAGCTGACTGAGCCGGGCTTATCAGTAATATAAATAGCTGAGATGAAATTTGACAAATCAAAACAAAAGTCTTTAATTTGAGATAAAATGTTTATTATTTTAGATATTTTCTTGAAGTTATTTTATTGATATGTGGGATGGAATACTGTGCAACCATTAAAAAAAAAGCAAATGTTACCTAAGTCTAATTTTGAATTGTTAATTACAAATTTTGAAGACCACGAAACCTTGCTTGATTATGGTATTTCAAAATACATAGCACTGCTTGAAAACGCGAGCAAAATAGCGAATACAATCACAACCCGATTTTGGGAGTACAGTTCGCCAACCTAAGAATGAAGGTCTATACCTGAGCATAAACGTAGTTAAGCTTCAATTAGGCCACATAAGTACTAGATATCTATGCCTGCCTCAGCCTGATTATCAGAGAGATTATTGATTTAGACCGTCGGTGGCGTAGTGTTAGCATACTCGCCTCTAAATCCGAAGGTCTGTGGTTCGATTCCCCTTTCCTCTTTTATGCCGTGTTGTGGAGTCCCTGATGGCGGCATTCTTGACAGTCGCGTAAATGGCCGTTGTTGGGTCACTTGTAAGGGCTTGGGCAAGGGTGTTGAACATGTGGGAGTACGGTGTTTTCTTTGTTTCCTCGAGTTCTGCCAGGTGCGTAACTTCGACGCTTCTGTACGGCAGGTATTTCGGGGATATGTCTCCACTGTCAGACAAAGCGCCGCCGCTGGTTCTGGGGCTATCGTCGGTTTCTTCGGACGTAAGCGTCCCAGAAAGACTTGGACTCTTTGCAACATTCTTTGCCTTAGATGCAGTGCCAATGGTGCATTTGCGTAGCACTGGCATTGCTATGGTCTCCGCTGGTTTTACGTCTCCAAATCTTGTTCAGAAACCTTTAACTCTCACATACTCGTAAGTCACTTCTTCCGAAGCTGCAAATTTAGAGCCATAATAAATGAAAGAATAGAGAACAGGTAACTAAGTCTATGCGGAGACTTAGAAGTAGACACCTCGTCTGCTTATCAAAAGATGCTCTGGATGCAGAAATGCAGCGTCGGCCTTACTTGAAGGCGCGCCCTAGATAGTACTAAAAACTAATTATGAGTCAATTTTTTTCCTATTCGATTTGGTTATCACTTAATCCAGTGGTGTAAATACGGGGATCAAGGGCATCAGTCGCCTAAATGAATTTTTTTTTATATAATGTAATATATAAAATTCTCGTGTCACAATATTAGTAAACATACCCCTCCAAAACGGCTGGACCGATTCTGTTTTACGTGTTACGGGTGTTCTCATGAACGCATCGATGAATTTCAAATCTGATTTTTGCGTGTGTAAGAAGTTTGTCAATACGAAGGTCTTAAGCCTATTAGACATTAAATGCAGACAGAAGAAACCTTGTCGCAAAGGGGTTGAAATGTAGTTTCTGTGGGGCATGAATTTATTAGATATGCGAGCTCTCTTAAGAATATTTAAGTTCGTCCATACGGCTTTTTAGAGAGTCATGAATTCATTCAACTAATCCAAAAATCTTATGATTGTATAGATAAGCTAACTAGAGAATCTTATGATGTTTATAAACTTTAAGATTATTAAAAAGTTTGCGCAGGACAACGTCTGCCGGGCCCACTAGCAAGAATATAAAATTGTCCTTCTTGAAGAAAAAAAATTAGTTCGGTTTTCAAAAAAAATCTATCTACGTCATTAATATCAATCGTTGGATAAACCTTACAAATAGGGTTCCTAGGGATCTAAGATGGATCATATGACCATCTCACAAATAAAAGCTTATAAATAAAATCAGGCAAAATTTGATTATATAAAAAATTAGAAACATTAAAATCAAAAATAATTAAAAAATCGTTGTGGTTGTGATATCACAAAATATAAAAATTGTACTATCAAAATTCGATTTCCATCATGGGTTGAGAAAGAATACTTTTGTCAACATCAGGAAAAACAGCTTTCTTTGCACCTTTTATTAAAGTCGATATTTTAACATGGGATCTGAAAATTGCCATTCAACGGATGTTAAGCGACTATGGAGAGAACCACAAGGAGGTAGTGCGTCTGCTTGAGTAGAGCCTACTCTTCAAGATCGTGATGGCATTCGCCAGGTTGAAATGCAAACAGACACATTTTCTAATATACTGCTCCCCTAACGGTCATGGATAAGACCAAGTTTATTGATGTGCTCTGGTAGAGAATCGCGGCGTTTCAGCTGTTTGCAGGGAGCTATCTCTTTGAGTCTGTCAAGGAATTTAGTTATCTTTGCTCCACGATAATAAAGACCAAAAATGTCAGCCTAGAGATCAAACGAAGAATAATCCTTGCCATGGTGGTAGAGCCACTTTGGGCTCAGATAGGCAAATGCACAGAGGACTCTCTCGTCAGGCACTCTATTTTTTTTTTTTTCTTTTTCCATTTATTACTTAGCTTAGGGCTTCAACAAGAACCTTCCTTCAGGCACTCTATAGGAGACACTTATTCTTCCAGTTCACTAATATGGCGCGGAGACCCGAACAGATGACACTGTATGATGCAGGTGCTGTTGAAGTGTTCGAGAGAAAGATTCTTCACCAGATCTTTGTTTCCTTTTACGTTGGAGATAATTATCGTGCTGGATGGAACTATGAGCAGTACGAGCTATAAGGCGAAATTTAAGTAGAAGCGAGTAAGCATTCAGCGATTTCGCGTACTGGGTCAAGTAGTCCGTTTGGTCGCGGAAACTCCAGCTCCTTAGGTTTGATGCGCTACTTGGCGGTCAGTGGAGAAGTGGAAGACCACGGCTGCGTTGGTAAAACCAACTCGTTGAAGCTCTGTAAGCCCGGGGTGCTATCAATTAGTGGGAAATGTTGCATCAGGCTGACACTCGTTAAGGTTGTATTGACTAACTAAAAAGAATAAGAAGATGGAATTAATTGCAAGATCTTAGTAGTAGATCATGTAGGGATACATGTATTGTAACACATGATTCTACTTCAAAACTATAGTCACCAAAAATGGCAGTAATTACCCCATTAACAAAAGCAGCTTTAGCTGTCACAAGGACACGACAAGATGGGATAACAACAACACATCTGATCGGTATCTTTATGGATTTTCTCGGGGGCTTCCGTAGAAGATTGTTAAAGACTCTGCAGTTATGTTTTTGATTTCATTATATCTTAAGGTGTGGAAATCTATCAAAACAGCACCAAGCTGACGAATTTTTTTTTCAAAATATAACATATATATATAGCAAGTTAAATTGCCTTCAGTTTTCTAACACAACTTTAAGTATTCGAAATCATCTTTCGTAACTACTCACACAGCTGGCAAGGATAAGCGCAAAAACATCTTCCTTAACTTGCTGGCTAGTCTTTTAACTAGTTCGAAAATGGCAACAGATGTCTCTTTATCTATTTTCCATTAGGAGTCACAGTTCTGTATACTTTTTACATTAGATAGATACTAGTATCAGCTCATTAAAAAACGACCTCTACAAGGTTATACCTACAACAAAAAAACTTCATATACCGCGGTGAGTTACCAAAAGTAACGGTTTTCCGGTAGAGCACCATCCATAAATTGCTACCACATTCATAGAGTGCGCACCTACAAATGATATATTATAATAACAAAAATTTCAACCCCCGGCGGCGGCAATCAACAATCAAAATCAACGCGAAGGGCAGATGTTCGCGCAGGACACGCTTAAGGTACGCAGGACACATGCGTTCAGCTCTTAGAGGGAGAGAGGGTTCTATGTTTACCCTGCAATATGCGGGTTGCACTCAAGCACCCTTGAAAGCATTTGTTCCTACACGCGAGTAAATATTTAATTACAAGTTAGCTTCAGCTCGATCATCAAAAATGTATTTCGTATGCAGCGCCCTCAGTTATCCTGCTTTCCTGTGAAAAACATTGCGCTTTTGTTGAATATTATGCGTTTTACTTTTTTTCATATGTTTCGGATATCCTCGATGAAAGTTTAAAGTGCGCGTATAAATTTCCTTTTATTTGTATATTTTGTGCAAACATATTGTATAATAGTCCTTTTTGTTGTGGGTTTTTGTGAGCATTTGTTTTGGGCATGTAAAATATTTTATTTAAAATACAAACTGCAAGAAATATAATAAAAAATATTTGCCTTTTGTTTTATTATATTTACATTTTGCTGTATTCAGTACTGGGCCAGGTCAAAAGAGTTGTGGCCACATTGATTTGGCTGTAAAAGTAAATGTAATATATTTTTACAATAAAATTATTAATAAATTTTTAAGTCAGTGGCGTAGATAGATTTTTAAGCAAAGCATTTTTGTTGGTGTAAAATATTTGGGAATCTTTTTATTACAAATTGAAAATATATTTGAAATGAAAGTGATGAAATAATATTTATGTTTGAAGTCATAATTTCTCAAAAATTTTTACAATATTGTTTTCCACATCCTAACCGAACAATCATACGTCATCACGCTTGAACGTATACACATATTTTCTGGTCACACTGTATGATCACCAGATCTTTCCGGTTTTTATTTAACGTGGTATGTTCCTTTGCAAGATTAAAGCCACGGTGTTCAAATATGCAACTTGAGTTTATATGCCTATAGCACAATGAGTCTGGATTAACGCCCCTCAGAGCAATCAGCCGAGACTGATATTTCTCTGGTGCCAATTTGAAAGCATGTTGTCGGTCATGCAATTACCCCTTGGTGAGGCGCGAGATGTATCTATCATCTCTTCTGCTTTATGGCTAGCAGCACCCGGTCGAGATCTCAACATCACGCCGAGCCAAGCTGACTCTCCCCGCGATTTGGGTTTCAACCACAGCCACCACGATACTTCCACAAGGGGGCCGACCTCACTGAATATGCTTGGACGTATGCTCAACCCGTGGTACCGAAATTAAGGGATCGGTTTGCCCTCCCCTTTCAGTCCCGATAGACTCGAATTTGGAGAACTCCGTCAGTTTTGGCATCAAATGCACGGGACTGGTCATCCATCTTCTGACACCTCTCTTGTTAATGCCATTCGCGCCAAGCACCCATTTCCTGACGATCACCATTTAGTCGCCTCTTACGACAAGCAGGGGAACACTGAGGTGGATATTCTTATCCCGCCACCCGTGTTTCAATCATCCGCCGACGCCGCATAAATACGACTTCCTGTCAGCATCCACTCTCCAGTCGAATGTGACCAACATTCACGCTGTCTTCGAAACGCCACGCACCCATTTCCTGGCGATCCCCATTTAGTCGCCTCTTACGACAAGCAGGGGAAACACTGAGGTGG
The DNA here is from genome assembly GCA_037043745.1 of Chymomyza amoena. Lineage (NCBI taxonomy): Eukaryota > Metazoa > Arthropoda > Insecta > Diptera > Drosophilidae > Chymomyza > Chymomyza amoena. The sequence continues at coordinate 183,272 of JBAMAX010001282.1, forward strand.
ATATTCTAATGCCGCCACCCCACGGGGCGTTCCCACTATATACCCCAAACAGAGACTTATTTTAATTTTCAACTTAACTCACTCAAGCTTAAGCAGCTGATTGATCTTTGTTACCCCCCCTGACTACGCCACTAATTTAAGCCAATTCTTCAATCAATTTTCATTAAGCTTAGTTAGTTCTACATTCTAAATCCTTACAAGTCACATTTTGATAATAAAACTTGCACATTTTTACACAAAATGCAATAAATTGACTAAATGAAATCAATAAAATCCACTTCAATTGCTGTAATTTGTGGCATTTGCATTCCATTGACCACAGTCAACCAGGTAGACCAGGTAACCACAAGGGGAATATGCTCCAAACTTGCATGTTTTACACTTTGTTGCAGTTTTTGTTCAAAACCAATTTTATGCAATAAATCAATTGGTATTAATTTTCCAACTTGTACTTGGCTTGGCTTAAACTGCCTTGAGCCGTTTTTCAGGTTTTCAGGTATTCCATTGAATCCATTTTGCAACCATTATGGTAAATATAGAGCTCTGGCAAAGAAGCCGTCAGTTATTTATAGAGTGTTGGCTTGTCAGAATGTACTAAGTAAGTAACATTTTAATTTGTCAGTGCAAGTGGCTCAAAGTGATTAAACAGAGTGAGAGCTGGGCACACTGGCACACAGACTTGATACTTTCATTCATTGTTTATGCAAATCCCCGAGCACTCGTACACATTTTACACCTTGGTTGTAGTTTCCAAAGCCCCGGGATAATCCGTATTAGTTGCTAAAAATCTCTGCAGCATATTGAAACGAGCGGCTTTTATATTTTGATGTCATTGCACCATGGACTCCTCGCATTTGTTTTTCTATACCTGGCAACTCTGACACAGACAACAACAGCAACAACCACAAGCGACAAATTGAATTTGTTGGCTTTTATTTTTCAAATGTTAGCTACAAATAAAATGCAATATAAAGTTACTTGGTTTTAGTTGCTCTAAAATATGCATGACATATTGAAATTTTAATTTCTCAATTCATTTTATTTAGAATTGATGTTTGATTCTTTATTTATTCTTTATTCATTATTTATATAATAGCTTTATCTTTGTAGTTCTTGCCAATTGCAAGAATGTGCAAACATTTAGCCACAGGAGTGCCACAAATAACAAATTGCTTGTCATTTCCATTCATGCGGCTCTGCAACTTGGCGGTTGCAACTCCTACACTCTCTCCAGGAGAGAGTGAGAGAGTGCACTCGATTGCATCTGCTACCGTTTGAGTCCATTTGGCAACCTTGTGGCCATGACATGGCATCTACAATTTCAATCTCGATTAAAATTCATTGAATCCCTAGCATTAGTTTGCCTTTATGTCTTCCAACTGACAATGGCAGAACCAAATGCTGCACAGTGATGCAAAATCAATTATCATGGAAATAAAGGATTGTGAGAGACTTTTAATCCGATGCAATAAGCCAGTGATTTGATCTTCCGCCACATTGTTGAGGGATGTAAACGTGAATAGCTTTCCGTCGATGCGTAATATGTCCTTGAGGACTCAATACGAAGAATCCCACAAAATAAAAATTGAATTTGAATGCCATTGAAACGATTGATTCTTCTGGTATATATTGGCAAAATTGAAGTATTGAAGTGTGGATCACTAAATGTGCCGACCATTGAAATACAACCCTTGGCTTAGGATAAGGTCCTAGGGTTAGAAACCCTGCACTACGAATTTTGGGACCCTTTTGTGCTACCTAGAAGACCTAGAACTCCTCACCCGGTCCGAATTCCGAAACAAACTTGATTGTTTAGGTGACATCAACAACGAGATTCTATGATTGCCGATGAGGATTGCCCTTCTTCTATCTAGAAGACCGTACTCCGTAGTTATATATATATATATATTGAATGATCCTCCTGAAACTTACATAATCTACACTGCTAGACTTCCTCAACTTATTTAGTTACATTCTTAATCTTCTGTGTAAAGGAATTCTTTTATAAACCAGTATAAGCTGAACTCTGCCAACTCTTGCGATCTTTTTGTGCTTTGTAATAGCCCTAGAACTTCTCAGACAGTCTTATGTCTGAAACAAAATTGATTATTTGGAATGATCTTAGTTGGGTGACATAACAAATCAAGATTCTAGGTCCATTTCTTAAGTGCCTCTTTAGAACACAGCCTAAGGTGTTAGAATCAGCGAGCGTGTTCAGTTGTTTATTGGGTCTTTTATGTTCCTTGAGTAACTCTTCAAAGAAATTTGTACTTATTCTTGGGGGATTTGTTTAAATCTCTCCAAGCTTCTCCCTGTGTTTCATCTACATCTCTTCTCTTCTCGTTGGAGCTCTTTGGTGTTATGCCACAGAATGCGTCTGTTGACAGAGCCAGAGTGGTCTGTAACCTCTAGGTACGAAGTTTTTAAAAGAAGAAACCATTACGCATTCAAATTTTTCGTAAAATGCTTAGGTTTATTTAATTTCGGGAGATCAGTGAAAAAAGTATAGATATTAATTTTCCATATAGAATCTTTTGTGTATTGACTTTTATTGAGCGTCCATTAGCTACAGCATTCCAAGGCTTCTTTTTATTTTATGTATTTAAGACTATTGTGATTCGATTCTATGTCGAATGTTAAGAACCTTAACTGTTTCTCATTATTTTGAAGCTCTTGAATGGAACCCAAAAATCCAAGTACACTGATTAATTTGGCGATCCACCCGCAGTATATTTTCAGGTAGATTATTGCTTCAGACCACTTTAACTAAGATCTAGATTTGATCTGTAGAGGTATTCCATAGTATTCTCTTATTTTACGTCACTAAATCTTCTTTGAAAACTACTTACACAAAAAATCTCGGGCAACTAATTAGCTAGCATTTTATGATCCAAAGTCACTTTCTAAATCCCAATTTCTTTGCATACCATGAGGCTGATGGTTTAACTATGACCTACTCAGCGAGCTATATATTTCCTAAAGTTATATGGTTATACAAAAACTGATGCTCCACGATTATTCATAGGTTGTAGGACGTCTCTTCAACACTGTATCCCCAAGCTGATCAGTGTCTCCTCTACTTCATAATACCGGAATGAGCAGAGTCTTAATCTTTTCCATGATTTTATTTTAATTCTTGACAGTATGTATCACAATTTAGTAAGAAATTTTTTGAGTAAGGGATTTTTCTGGTCGGGTTACTAGCCCATCAGAGTGGACCTTTATGTCTTGTGTGGTAACCTGTGGACGCGGCCTCTTGGGATTACACGCTCCCCCGGTAAGCATTTTAATACAATCACACGTATGATATGTTTGTCATTTCATCAAATGTGTTGTCTATGAGCATCATTTGACAGTTGAGACCAACGGAACAAGAGGTCAGTCTTACCAGATTGCTCAAGATCTCTTTTTTTTTTGCTCTGATTTTCCCGAAAACCCAACCTGACATATTGTCTATTAATTAAAGCAAATCCTCTGGTGACTTGCGTTCTTATCAGATTAGCAAACGGACTGCCAACCGTTCAACCTTCAACCCTTGTCTGCAGGAAACCGGACTGCCAACTAAAACCGGTACACAACCCAACTCGTTTGGGATGACCGTTTAATTGTCTGCTGCATGTTCTTAACCAATTAAATCAGGTTGCACCTTAAATCACTATATTTATAAAAATTCAAGTCTTGGTGTTATGGTCATGTATACCAGCTGGGGATCACCCATAAATTACGCATAATGACGCTGATAGAAAGGTGACGAGTGATGAATTTAAAAATTATAATCCTAAGAAGATTTAAGTATTGTTTGAAATTTCTCATACCTAAACACCTTACGTATTTAATCCCATCCCTAAAGACATTTTTTCAATTTGTCAACCTTGTGAAATTCGAGTCGTAGTTTTACAACAATTTTTCCCTCACGTGAGACTTAGTCTCAGACACAGTCCAATTAGCATCTTTAATAGAAACCTCAAAATCTTTGCAACTACAAAATATGTAAAGCAACTAAAAGCTTTCTCACTTCGGCTTTTACTAAAACTCTTACTAAACCTCTCAAAAGAAAAGAATGCTTCCTAGCTCCACATATCGAGTCTATTATCTTTAATTTGAAATAAAAACACGGATATTGCATTTAGTAATACAATATCCTACAAATTTTATTCAGCATTCGGAATATTCAGCTCCCGTATCATATTCAAGACCTTGCGCCGCTGTAGCTTATCATTAGGAGTCTTTGGCAGAGCATCCACAAAGTAGACACCTCCACGTATATGATATGCACTACTCAGACGACGTGCCACAGCGTCTATAACATCTGCAGCTTTTAGTTGCAATCCTTCATTGCTGCGCGTGCGCACCACAGCACAGGCAGTCAGATTTGTGGAAATCTCATCGGGTATGCCAAAGACACATGCCTCACTTACACCCGGCAGACGCAGTATGAACTCCTCAACTTGCTCAGGATAAATTTGAAAATTGTTATACTTGAAGACATCCACATCTCGAGTTTGTATGTAGACAACGCCTTCGCTGTCGATATAACCAATGTCACCAGTTTTAAACCACTGACCATCTGCGGTAAGCGTGCGCCGTGTAGCCTCAGGATTGCGATAGTAACCAGCCCATTTGTGACGCAGTCGCGCGTATATAATGCCGACCTCGTTGATTCCCAGCGGTGTGCCCAGCTTGTCCAGCACACGCAACTGAACGTTGCGCATGACCTTGCCTTCACTGCCCAGTGGGCCGCCCATATTCTTGCTGAGGCCGCCCATCTCGGAGCAGCCATAACCAGGCACAAAACGCGTACCAACAATCTCGTACATGCGTTTGGCCACGGCCTTGCAGACCTTTGAGCCGGCTCCTATCAGCACCTGTGCTGAGGCCAGCTGCGCTTTGATGTATGGCAAGGGCTTGTCACATTTGGACAGTAGTGCAATCTGATGCGAGGCTAAGAATATAAAGGTTATACCATGCTTTGGCACAATTTCCAGCAAATAGTCCACTGTATAAGGACGGCTGGTGATGACGCGTTTGCAGCCATTGAGCAGAGAGGCCAGCAATATGATGGTGCCGGAGATCCAATATAGCGGACTGAAGGACAGCACAACGGTGTCTCTGGTATAGGCATTTGGACTGCAAAGAGAATTATTATTATTATGCTATATCACAATGCGGAGCAATATAAAATAGGGACAATATGGGCACTCCTTGGTTTGCTACATAGACACATCTCTGACAAATGGAAGAAACTATGGGTCCGCCATTGGTCACGGACTACAATAATAGGGCTAATGCAATAGTGTCAGTCAGTCAAATCAAGCGAGCTAGACATATTGATATCCCAGGAAATCAACTTGAGGAAATCATCGAAGAACAAGCTCTAACCTAACGCTAATAGAAGAAGTCGGTCAAGACACACTGGAAAAGTTGGGTTTAGATATTGGGATAATGTTCATACTCACTGATCTTGCGGACAACCTACTTAGTTGCCAATTCTTCGAAAGATGAGAATCTATTTATGGCCTTCATCAATATTCTACCCTTAAAAATAACGGTACTTTTTAAATAACGGAGTTGGAAGCGGAGAGCACTTGGCTGGTTAAAGGAGTAAGGTTACCAAATTCACCTACACTGCAGTTATTTACTCGCCTCCCACCTATACTTAAAATAAAAACACCCACGCCTACGGGATCCGCCCATTGACAGCCAAAGCAGCGAAGATACTTTGAGTTGGAAGCGGAGTGCACTTGGCTGGTTAAGAGAGTAAGGTAATCCCAGTCTTCCAAACTGCAGTTTTTAAAGCGTCTAACTTAAAAGAAAAATACGCAATCTGAACGGAATCTGCCCTTAGATACCCTAAGCAGCTTCCTTTTTACTTCCTTATTTCATTTATCATGAATTTAGAAAATATGATATCGGCAAAGAGTTCCAGACTGAATCTACGCTCGCGCGCAGCCATCAGCCAGACCAATAACTTTTATCGGATCAGTAACAATTTCGGATCTAGCTTCCTCACTAAGTGGCCTTGGATTTGGCCGTCCAGCATCTTCGCTTACGCCTCTATATTTCGACTTTTCCTGGTTGGGTATTGTATCATATATGGAATATGGATCACATGATGCTCAAAGCAGTACCCCCTTATAATTTTATTACTTAGAATGCTTACTTTTTGCAATTGGCAATAAGACTTCTATGCGAGCGGGTAACACCTTTAGGCATGCCCGTAGTGCCTGAGGAGCACACTATCAACGCTGTATGATCACCATGTAGCTTGGGGCAGGGCACATACCTATAAATAGAACATTTTATATTTAAATTAACTTCTCTGTAACACCAACTTGTTTCAACTCACGAGACATCACTAACAGACTCAAATGAACGTAATAGCTCCTGAACATTGGGCACATCATCTCTGCTGCCATTGACCAGATAGACCGAAGCACGGTTAGTCAAACGTTCATTAACACGTTGAATCGTGTCATAGTTTTCAACGTCACAGAATATAACCTTCGGTCTGGTAATGTCGTACATATATTTCACCGTTTCTATACTCGAATATTTATGTTGGCAATGTGCTCCTCAATCAAAACAAACGAATCACAAACTAACCTTGATCGAATTCCGGATGTAGTGGATTAATGGGCGTACCACATAGAAAAGCTGCAACAACTACTCCAGTTAAATATGTAGTATTACTAGCCGATATGCCAATAACGTCTCCACGATATAAGCCCAGCTGCTTGAAGGCCAAAGCGAGGGCTTGACTTTGATGCAGCAGCTGTGCTCCTGTTAGCTCCTCACCCGTCAGATCATTGACCTGTAAAACCTTATCCGCATTGAGAGTGAGTATGCGTATGGCCACTTCACCCAGCGTCATCTCGGTACCAAAGTAATCCTTGCCTCTGGGACCTAACCAGATGCGCTGGGCCGCATCGTAATCCACCTTGCATGAGCTGCTCATCTTTGTCAGGTTTACAATACGACACTAAATGATTTATTGCGACTCTGGTCGGTTTTATATACCCCATAGATGAAAAACAAGAAGCTGCTAATTAGTCGGGCACGGTAGCTTCGTCTAATTGGATGCTGATTTCTTGATGTGGCATAGCAAATGATGCGATGTGATGAAATGTTGAATGGAGAGCAATCTGCGGCAAGTCTGAAAAGAAATTTGGAAATGAATTTTACTTCTAGTTTTTCTAAAGAATGGAAATATTTAAAGCAAATTGAAGAGCCACGAGTGTTAACCAATTACTGTCTTAGCTTTTATTAAAAGATTCGAGGCAGGGCCGTAGAGAGAAAATCTGGGACAGGTGGGGGGTACCACAGAAATTACACAGTGATCCCTGCTCGTCGGGTCTGGCTAGTGGATACCGCTCCCTGCGTGCTTCGTTGTATTAAGTTCTATCCTTGAGATCGAGGATTTATTCATTTGTTCCATCACCCCTCTATGACTTCTTCAGCTTAAATCAAGACAGATAATTACATCGGGGCCTTGAGTAAACGCCGGGCCCCTTTCTCTTCCCTCTCGTCAGGCCTGACTAGAGGGCACCGCTCCCTGCGTGCTTCCTTACATTAAATTGTTCTATATCCTTTAGATAAAGAATTCATTCATTTTGAATCATTAATCAAAATACAAATTCTATCCACGCAAACTATGAGCCGTATTTCCAAAATTCCTAAAAGACAATTTAATTTCCGAGAAAGTTTCTTCTTTTACGGCCTTCTAAAAATAATAAGATTGTTGGTACTGCATACTTTGTGGAGTTACTTTTTTCCATGCGCAATAATAGTTTTGAGAAGTAGATATACCCTTTACATCTTCGTTACAGGGTAACAAAATTCTTGTTACTTTGATAATTTTAAATAAAAAAAATACGGAAAACTGTTCACAAAAAATCTCTCTTTGCGGTTGAAATTTAATTTAATAAAATTAATGATGGCTTACAAAGTCCGGACTTACATATAGGTTCAAATTAGGCAATGGAACCGCAAGTAGAAGTAAGTCAATTAGCGAAAAGCATTTGCTACTAAAGAGCTTTAGTCTCATTTATATTATAAAACTAAAAGGTTTTTTCAGGTTTGGTATTTTTAGTATTTCTTATATCATTTTTTCCAGTAATTTTAAACATTGTTAAAAGTCATCGTGCATCGTTCTTGCTTCACAAAACAAAGATTTCTAGGTCCAATGGTTTGGTGCAGATGAAGCTGTTGACTCGGGTCAAGATGTTTTAAAATACTGCTTTAATTTTTTTAGTATTTTTATTTTATTCAAAACTCATTAAAATATATATAAAAATTTTGTAAAATGTGCATTCAAAGTTCAAAAAGAGTATTCCAGCTCCCGAGTATTGCTTGCTCTACAAGGCCAATTTTGTTTTATCATCATCATCCCTATAGAGAAGTTTTATTATCATAATTATCCTTAAGATGCTCCAGAATTCTGCGTCGCTGTATCTTCTTATTAGTTGTCTTGGGCAATTCGGACACAAAGAAAACCCCACCGCGTATTTCAAAGGTATCACCTAAATGTTGCTCCACAATGTCCGTCACGGACTTGGCTTTCAGTTGTTGTCCCATTTCATTGTCTGCACGTACCACTGCACAAGCAATTAGATTTGTGGAGATGTCATCTGGCACACCAAAGACGCCCACTTCATGGACGCCATCCAAGTGCAATATGACATCCTCGATTTGCTTGGGATAAATTTTTAAGTTATTGTACTTGAAGACATCTGTGGCGCGTGTCTGAAAGTGCAAAGAGCCAGCACTGTCAAAGTAGCCCTGGTCACCAGTATGCAGCCACTGACCGTCCGGAGTCAGCGAAGTCTGTGTATCCTGTGGATTGCGATAGTATCCACCCCAGCGATAGGTCAGACGCACATGTATATAGCCCGTTTCGTTGGGACCCAGTGGTGTGCCTTGCTCATCCAAGATGCGCACCTGTATGTTGCGCAGTAGCTTGCCCTCTGTGCCTACGGGTCCGCCCACATTCTTGCTAACGCCACCAATTTCTGAGATGCCATAGAGCACAACAAATCTTTGAGTGTCGAGTAGCTCATACATTCTTGACCAAGTCGTTTTCGGCACCTTCGAACCAGAGCAGATCAGGTTTTGCAGGGAAGCCAACTTCTGCGGAATGTCCGTGCGTGGTGACTTGGCCAGCAGCGCCATGTGATGAGGCACTGTAAAGACAAAGTTAATCTGATGACGATGCACAAGCTCCAGAAAGTAATCCACGCTAAACGGGCGGCTGGTTATAATGCGTTTACAACCATTGACCAGTGAGGCTAGCATGGTAAAGACGCAACTAATCCAGTAGAGTGGACTGAAGCAAAAGAGTACGGTCTTTGCGGTAAACAATTGGGGACTGAGAAAGATTTAGGTAGGTCAGTATTATGATCACTTTGTACGGTAGCTTTTACCCACATCTTAGTATTGTTGAGCAGACTGCGATGGGAGCGCGTTACGCACATGGGTAAGCCTTTGCAGCCGGAGGAGCTTATAATAAAGGCCGTATCATCACCGCTCATGTGCGGGCAGGCAAAGCTGAAAGTTGAGTTGTATATAGTCGAGGATATAAAGGCTGGCCTAGGGTACTTACAGAGTTTTATCATCGTAGCCAGTACCACCTTCCTCCAGCAAATCCGGAATATTACGCACACCTGGTAAACTGCCATTAAGCAATATAATCTCCGTTTTGAATTTCAAACCACTGCGCACTTTTTTAATGGTTTCATAGTTGGACAGATCGCAGAAGATTATTTTGGGCTTGGTAATCTCATACATATAGGTCACAGTTTCTGGAAGAACGAGAGAAATATTAAGTAATGCTAGATAAGACGGGGTTAGGTTGATCGGTTGAGATATATAGGTCACTGTCTTTGGAAGAATGAGAGATATTTTAAGTAATGCCAAATAAGCTGGGGTTATGTTCATCGGTTGAAGCGAACTCATAGGGTTCCTTAAAATCAGGTTGGTAATAGGAATAATTATAGGGTAGTACCTTAAGGGTAATGGTCAAGAGGATACATGTTCACTATAATTACTTCCGTCGCAGCTGGGAAGAAGATAGCATCTGTTAGTAGATCAGTTTTTAGAAATCTTACCCCAAACCTTTCTTTGAAGAAAGTCTCTTTACTCTTAGTAAGATCTCATGATCGAAGCAGTCCAACGCTGATCAGTAAAAGCTCATTTTACCTAGAGCTTATTTAGGGGATGGGAAAAGGCAGAGTATTCGGAAGAGAGGGTAAGCTGAAGCAATTACTAAATATTATTAGGTAGGCATCATTTACCTCATTTATAAAGACCACCGTCTCTCTAAGAATATATAAGGGCCGTACCCTAACTATAAGACACGATTTTTACCATTTTCGAACCTCTCCCCCCTCAGTGAGCAACCGTAGTACATACGGAGACTCCTATTCCCCCTGACTCCTCCCTAGTTGTCCCGTAGTTAAAAAAAAAGCTCGAAAAAAATTAAAATTATCGTGCCCAAAATATTATTGACTACGTGACATAAACGTAGACCTCCCTGCCACTGTCGAGTGAAGTGTGATATTTTCAAGGCCCTCCCTCCTCCTGTATAGGTCACGTAATACGTACGGTCCCCAAGGTTAGGTTATGTAATCGATCAGCTTGTTGAATGAGAAGGAGTATGGTGTTAGGTGGTAGGCAAGTAAGGGATCATTCATAAGCTACGTCACGCTGATTTTCGTCAAAATAGACCCCCTTCCTGTCCCCCTTGTGACACAGTAACGGAATATTTTTGAAAAGCTTCTATATGATTTTTGTATGTGATTCTGCGCAAGACCTCCCTGGAGTACTTTATGAATGATCTCTATGTATGCTGACAGCTCAACCTATGGAAAACGCTAAACTGCGCAGTATTATTCCTAAACTCTATTTGGCTTCGTTCCGTTCTCTTTAAACATCGTTCACTTACCCTTGTCAAACTCTGGATGCAGCGGATTAATAGGTGTTCCATTAAGCAGCGCTGCTATGACCACCTCCGTCAAGTACTTTGTATTTGTAGCGGAAATTCCCACTACATCACCGCGCTGTAGCTTCAGTCGCTCAAAGGCATGGGCCAATCGACGACTTTGTTGTACAAGCTCTGCACCCGTAAGTTCCTCTCCAGTGACGTCATCATGCTGCATTACCTTATCTGCATGCAACTTCAGTATAACCAAAGCCACCTCACCCAAGGTTATATCGCAACCGTAGTATTCCTTGTCCTTGGGACCCGACCATATCTTTTTAACGCTATCGTAACGAGTATCGGCCATAATGTTTGTGTTTGCTGGAAGTTTAAACAAAAACTAAGTTTGGCATAAGTGTGCCCCATATATATATAGGAAAGATCAACGAGCAGTGTCCAAAGCTTGCTAATTGATTGAACAGGTTTTTGTTTATCACCAACGAAAGGTACTAAAAAGTGCGTATGCACACTTAAACAACATTGTTAGTTTATGGAAAGTTCTTGATAGTTATCGCATATGCTTGAACCACTGTGCTGGCTGCCAATTGCATAATTTCAGCGATTAAACACTGTTCGATGGCATGGCACGCGTACGCCATTTTGTATCCGACAGTTGCACGCACATGAACATTCATGTCTGCCGTAAACTGCGGTACTTTCCAAAGAGCACACGCTTCATTTGCGTGCTTAGTTAGGAAATCAAGCGTGTGTGAGTGTGTGAGCTGGATCCAGGACACGGCAAAAACACTTGAAATGCAAGACATGCAGCGCCAGTGACTCCATCTCTGGCAAAGATTGCGTCCGGGGTGCGGTGTACCAATGTCATTGAAAGCGAAACTTTATGTTGGGAAATAAAAAAAAAAAGAAAGTTGCCAACGACGACAATGGAATTACAAAGGCAGCTGGGCGGGTATTGACGATGTAAAGTCGCGGAGCAGTGCAGACGGATGTGTTTGATGTCGTCTTCGTTAGTTGTCGTTAGACAGTTTTAAGGACAGATTTGAAGCAGTTGCAGTCTGCAGCTAAACGGGGCGATGTTCGACGGTGGGTTACCCAGAAGATGTATTTCTAAAAAAAGCGTTTTGTGCGTATTGAGGGATTGAGGATGGGTAAACCCTTTTTTCTGCCAAATTAGTCTCATATTACTTAGATGGGAATGTGTTGCAAAATCTTGTTAAAATGATTTGGCTGATAATTTTAGAATTACCGATGGACTCCATTTTGACGAAAATCAGCGTCACATAATTTATGGATAATCTCTTTGAAAACTTTCTTTCGATCGTACAATTTTAGTACCACTGTGACTGACGTCCCAACTCAATTAGGCCAAGGATAGGCGATACCGCTAGAGTGAGCTAGTTTACCACTTTTCCCCACTTGAGAGGTCCCCTACGAAAGGTGAGGAAGCCATCCGGCTGCCTGAATAAACCCTGAAAGGCACTTTGGACTCTGTTCAGAGAGCTGAGATGAATTGTCTAGAAAGTGTGACTGTAGGAACCTAAATCTTTTAATGCCCAGTCCAGGGCAGTGACAGTAGAAGTGTTCCACCGTCTCTAACTCCTCTTCATCGCCACATCCTCTACAGAAGTCATGGTAGGGAGCATTCAACCTAGATGAATGGCTTCATACCAACCAGTGCCCCGTGATAGCACGGATAACAGACGAGCACTGGGCTCTATTCAGACAGCAAAGTTTTTTGGTTCTTTTTCTGCAGTATGTCGGCCAAGTTTCCCGCCAGATTCTACACGTGTTCGATATCCGATTCCACGTTTTATTTGCACAGAGAGCGAAAAAATTTCGTACACCCAGGCCCCCCCTGTCTTGAAGGAGGATGGTGGTAGTTCCTTTTCTAGCCAGTTCATCCGCAATGCAGTTTCTCTTAAAGTCCCTATGTCCTGGGACCCATATCAAGTGAATTGAAAACTACTCAGCCATCTCCTCTAGGGACAAGCAGCAGTCATTCACTGACGAAGTCATTGTTGTTGTCAGATGTTCTTATCTTGAACTTGTAGGTTTCTTATTGTTATTAAAGCCTCCCGGATTGCTGTGACCTCTGCTTGAAAGACACTACCCAAAAAAATTCTAATGTTAAAATCCTCAACATAGCGCCTCCGCCTACACGGTCGTCTAGCTTGGAACCGTCCGTATATACCTTTATCGAGCCCGCTGGGCCTGGTACACCTGTATTCCATACCTCTCTGGTTGGAATATAGGCTCTGAATTTAGTAGTAAAATGATCCTGCGGTATGCAGTAGTCTGTACTTTCGGGGATAAGTGAGTTCCCCTTAACCTTGTTCAGAGGTAAGAGGTTTAGAATAGCATCTAATGCTTCGTTTGGTGTGGAGCGTAAACTTAAACTTACTTAACTTTTTAAGGTTGGTCCCCTTATCTAAGATAGGCCACCAGATTGAGACTCCATACACGAGTATGGGTATAACAATGGCAGTGTACAGTTAGTGGACTATGTTTGGGGACATGCCCCATTTAAGTCCATTGCCTTCTTACACAATGATGGCCATAGAAGGACATGGCTTATACTCAGCTTTTATCAGCACCTTAGTTAAGAACTTAGTTAAGAAGATGGATCGGTGCCAAGCGTATGCCTAGGTAAAAATTCAACCCCAACAAGATCTACGTATCGTATAGACGATGAGACGTACAAGACTCAAGCGCTAAGTGACTCTATGAAGACTAATATGGTCTACCATGCTTCCGTCAGCTTTGGATAATGGGGCAAAAAATATATACACTCCAGTTAAGCATAATTTTTATTGATTTTATGCTAAAGTGTCATAAGTTTCATACAGTTTTAGGCGTATTAAACCACTTTTGCTTTAATTGCTAATGTTTTTATGTAGAGCGAAAAAGCCATCAAAACTTAATTAATTATGTTGCAGCAACAAAGGTTGTTGGCCACATGCAAAAGGCCAACTAACTCAAGCCTAGCGTTAGCTTCCTGTTTCTCTCCCAAAACGTCACCGGCATTAAACTACTTTACACACTTTATGGCCTGGCAGGACACTCCAACAACAGCAACAACAAGCACAACAGGAACAACTAGACTGATCAGCATACCAGGGCGCTGCAACAGCTAATAAAAGTTTTGAACAACTTTTATATTGCCCTTTTATGAGGTCATTAAACAGGCAACCCAAGTTGAAAGCAAACTAAACCAAAACAAAAACTAAACTCAATGAAATAAACACATACAGCTACAGGAAAAACAGCCCAACAACTGGAAAAATAAGTAGAAGAAAATAAATAATCGGTACAGCAGCCAAAGGAACTCTGAAGCAGCAGTACGATAAAAAAAAGCAACTCTGTATGCCTTGCAGACATCTATTTAACTATTTTCAAATCTCAGCAATTAAGTGCACCGAATTCCGCGCCATCAAGTCAACTAACAGTGACAGTACTATCCAAAACCCGCTTACCCAACTGCTTGGAAATAAAAAATTACACAAATGGCTAGCGTAGTAAAGAAAAAACTTATGTAAAAATAAAAGAAGAGGCGTCGAAGTTGTAATACCCTGAAGTCTTCAGTCTGTAATTGTGGTAAACGTTAGTTGATGTCCAAATATTTAAAGCTCCAATCACGCCAGAGTTCTGTCTTAACCCATAAGAGAAAATATTTTGAACTTTATGCCAGAAACCTGGTGTGCTGTACCCCAGCATGGGGTCCTTCGATTGGGAAGTATGGATTCCAAAAACATTTGGTTTTGGTTGATATGACTTTTGGATCTTGATGTGAAGTTTGACCTGAAGCCACGTATGTTAAGGAGATCACTAAAACTTGATCTTAGGAAACATTCAGATACTTCTGCACAAGAGAGGGGCATTCTCGACATTGCGGGAATTTTCAACTTAGGACTTACCAAAATAGCCTCTAACCCGTCAATACTCCACTCACTAAGTAGTAAGCTTAGCCACAGAATGAGCTTGATAATAAAAATTCAAAGGAAGTTTCTATTGTGAAGAGAAGGAAGGCACACAAATTGCGATGGCTTGCGTAGAAGTCCAAGTTCGAAAGGTTAGATTTGGGTAGACTTCTACCTTCAATCAGGAAACTCTTGGAGCTTGCTCTAGACGTCATCCTTCGGCACAATAGAACGCTCTTGGGGTTAATCCTTTTTTTCCTGGGACCCTCAAAATTAGGTGGAGCACTGTGACCAGAGATATTTTCTAAATGCAAAGGTCTTTCCGTTCCCGCATGAATAGTAGTTGGTCTCTCGCTGTTATTGCTCTAAGATGCAAAGGATTGATCTGCTCCTTTCCCATGCGACAGGCTTTGTCCCGCAAAAGTGTTGGGATGTCTCAGAGAATGTGTCTCTGAATAATTCGATACGCCCATTTTTCAGGAGTTTGAAGTCCGCTCCGCCAAGACCTTTTGCATTGATCATATCCACAGGTTTGACAAGCTCTTTTGCTTGTCGCTGCCCCGGTAAAGAGAGCCTGAATCTCATATGTTTCCTTGCAGCCCATTTGTTTACCACGGTTTTGATTGTGGAGTAACCAATACCACAAAAGTGTGCAGGAGATGTGCTTGATCATAAGCGATCGCATTTCCATGCACTCCTGAGTGTCCAGATACGCCAGCATAGCACGACTTTGTTGAGAGAGGCAGGGAGTTGAAATTAATTATGGCTTTCTTTGACCATCCTAGAAGAGATGCTCGAAGATGACAGCGGCTTGGCTATCTGAATGGATGAAGATGTAGTAGTTCCCGTAGTTCCTTACTTTGGGCTGGGGTTAACACTTGGAAGACTTAATTAGCGTTCTTCACTATATAATATACGATTTCCAAGTTAATCCCTCCCTCACAGGTACATAAATTATAGGATCTATAGAGGCAATATATTTACCCTCATACGAAAGATGCCATTAAGTCTCTCGCTCTCTTTCAATGTCTAAAAAAATTCAATCTATAGTCTATCAAGAGATCGTAATTTCTAAAGCAGTGACAAACAGCTGCTAGAACATATGATACGATTTACTATAGATAGAGTATAAAAAACAGAAATGCGCATCGCGGAAAAGTTGGTGAAAAGCTCTCTCTTGGCTGACCATCCTAACCGACCTACTCAACCAGCTGGCCAAGCGGGCTCAGCAAATGTAATCAGGCTCAACATTATAATTAACCACAAATGCAGTTATGGCCGCCATGTCTACACGCAGCCCGCTGCTCCGCCCCGATCCGGCTCCTCCCTGGCACAGCTCGAATGCCTCCAGGCAATATGTTGTCACAGCCTGCTCCTGCTGTCCCTACGCTCTCCGCCAGTTCGGCCTACACAGATCCCTGCAGCAGCAGCACGGCTGGTGCTATTAAAACTTTTGCGACAAGCAGGCGCAAAAAAATTACTTAATTAAAATGATTGACTAACAGAAAAGTTTGTGCGAAATCATTTTTGCTTTTTTTTTTTACTCTGTGGCGGCCTCAACTACATAGTACTTTTCCGGAACAATAGTTCTTTCCGGTTATGCTGCTCTGCTTGGACGTCTACGTTTTGCTAGCTGTGCGCGTATTTATTGTTTGTCTTTAGCTCGGGGCACTCGAATTTGTAAGAAGCGGAAGAAATGGAGCTCGAGTTGGTTGAGGCTTTTAGCTAGCTGACCAAAGCTGGGGGTGTGCGCATAACCATCTTGTTGTTCGTCTAACAAATTAACGAACGCCTCAAGTGTTGTGGTAGTCGGTATATGTAACCCACATTTTTACCCCCCTGAAACTTTGAAGTGTTAATGAATTGTGGATTGAGGGTATAGGGGGTTGGTTTAGATGTTGAAGGGGTAAAGGGGCAGCATCTTAGGCTATATGGTGTAATGACCCTTGGTTTTTGTGGTTAATTTTCTTGTAATTGAAATTATGATTTAATTTAATTTCTTGCCTTTGCACCGCTGCCACAAAGTCGAGCCAAAGCGAAGTGACGGCCAAGTAAAGCAAAATGGATGATAATTGCGGCTACAAAAATTCTTTAATACTTTGGTTGGAGATAAGACTTGTCAAGAGAAGAAACTGCTTTGACAAAAGTTATGGGTGTAGAACAGTTAACTTGGGAGACAAGTGATTTATTAATTTCACCGGTATCCCAATTGTATTTAGAGGTTATATGTTCTTTACGTTGGGTATTGCGATTAGGTGAGCTTATTAAGTCTTCACATTGAACTACTAAAGCTGTTCCTTTGCAAAATGTTAGTAGGAATGTTCCTTATTTGTAGGGGGAAAAAAATTGTACTGATTATATTCCCTCTAATCAAGCTTTTTCAGCTCTTTGCTGACTTAACTCCCGCTAGTGTGGAGAAGAAAATACAGCAAGCCTCTGAGAGGGCTGAGCGGCGAATACTGTGACAGTCCGTTATCTTTGCACTCCCCCATGATCTAAGTGCACCCGGGTTTATCCACTGCCCGCCAATCCTCTAACCTACACAAAGATGCTGTGGTACTAAGTCCTTGGGTAAGACTTTTGTAAAAAAAACCAAACATAATTTGTGCTGCTGTTAGTATTTCCTGTTCACGTTTCTTATGTCTAAAAACTCTGCTCTCTACTCACCTTTTTGCAGTGGCTTCCCAACACTCCAAATCGTACCAAGTCCACCAACGCTATCAGGTTCAGAGTGAGCTCCTAAGATTGTTGAGCGGTCAAAGCTTCCTTCATTATGTCCCTCGATATCACTTGATTCAATTGCTTGGACTTCGTTAGTTTTGTACATTCACTTTATTTAGATCTGCTAGTACCGCATCCAGCCAACGGTATTTGGGTCGCTCCTCTTCACTCTCGTTCCATATTGATTTCACTTTTCAGGATTAACTATAGAATGGAGCTATCTTCCATTGCAGTACATGCAAGTGGGGTGGTCTCGTGCTCCTGACCAACTTTTCCATAAAAATTGCCAAACTGTCTCCAGTCTTTCGTAGAACACATCATTGCCCTCGTGTGGTCGCAGTAATGCGATGTTGATCAATTTTGCGATGATACGAATTGTCGCTAGTTCGTTTACTGGTGCTAAACTAAGGGACATCGGTATTATAATTTCCTCCTAAACGCAAATCTCGCAACCGAATTTGCGCATCTCTGCTAGGCAGCTGCAAAAGAGGTCATAGTCAGCTCTTTCGAATTCACACTTCTCGGCTAGGAAGGTGTAATAGATGTCATAGTTTGCTCCATTGCATCATCCATAATCTTTTCAAGGAACTTTATGTCTTTAAATCAGCTCAACTTTTTTTAATGGCTATTTGATCAAGCTTCTTTCATCGTAGCGATCTTAATCTTCATCCCAGGGGATGCATCTCATCCTCACATCTCTTTTTGGATTCAACATACATATATGAACTTGCCTGTGTCATGATAACGAATTTGAATTTGAATTTTTTTTGTAGCACGAATAATCATGATCATTTCCTTTAACTCCCAACTGTGCTTCCTGGACCAAATAGCCCTTCGGTTTTAGATATAGTTGACTGATCGATCCTTAGTTTAACTTAAATGTTGCACCTCCAAATCCGATGTGCGTGCCGCCGAATCGGGGGTATTACTTATGTTACACCCTGGTGACTGTGTTTCCAAGTCGTTTTCATCCTTGTTCGCGATTTTTTATTGTTAGTAATACAGGCAATAGTTATAAGCGCAAAAGACTTGGTGGGTACTACCAAACCTTTGTTGGCCAAGCGCTGGTTGGGCAGTAACCTAATGGGACTATGGCTGCGGTTGCGCATATCGATATGGGTCAGCCGCACTACCGTAGAAGGTTATTTTACCCTGATGTCGTCATGTTCTAACTAACCATTGACTTTGGTTGAAGTTCCTCCGCAATCTCTATATACCACTATACACCGAACTAATGTACCTTTGCTTAGTGACTGGGGATGGTTACCTAATCTTTGTTCTTCTTCTCTTCTTCTTCAATCCCCATTTGTTGTTAGGCGTCGGGGTAGCCTTGGGATATCCATCTTCTCCAATTAGTTTGGTCCCGACTCTCTCTTCTCATCTCTGCCAGGGCTCTGCCCCTCAACCTTCCCACATCCTAGATGCGATTTTCCCAAGTTTTTCGGGCTCCTCCTCTCGGTGCATTGCCTTCCGTTTTCATTTCCAGTACCTGTTTGGCTTTTCTTGACTCGTGCATCCGATGTAGATGTCCGAACCATTTTAGCTGTCTCTTCTCGATTTCTTGTATAATCGACTTCTTCTGCCCTACTTCTGAACGTATTCTTTAATTTCTGACCGTATATCTCCTGGTGCTTCCTGCGAATCCTCGTACGTACTTCATTTTTGTTGCATGGAATTTACTCAGATGCTTGCTAAGGCTACAAAGAGAAGGAGAGGCTGGAGCTCTTTATCAGCAACTTGTGTTGGTTTGCTTCACGTCTTCGTTTGACCACCTGGCACAAATGATCTTTTAACAGAGTCTTACCTGATACTTCAGTTAATCTAACAATCACTCTTTCAGTGCCAACTTGTTTACTTGATTGATGTGTTGCACTTAAGTTGATTCGCCTCCTTAAAAAATTGGAACGAATAATTAGAGATAATGTTATGAAATTTCAGAGACTTCTCGCTAGCGAAATACCAACACAAATTAAATTTAAAATATTTTTAAAACCCAAGTGCAGCTTTTTTTATAATAAATATTTTCTGTTCTAATCCATGGCTCTGGGATTAGTTAGTATTATTAAACTTCAGCAATCATATAGTACATATATTATATGCTGCGTGTATTTATATACTAAAATTAGTAAACAATCAATTGCAATCACAGCGGAAGTGCTTAACGTGTATGCGTTATTAAATTATTCATTGAAATTATATGTTTAGGCATGATTACAAATCGTTACAAGACTAATAATCCGTTCAAATGAGCAATTAACAATTAATTAGGACGCAAGTGTTACACTCAAATACACACACACACACATCCGCACTCATACACACACAAACACGTATATGCATAAGTTATTCCTATTAAAACACATAAATGTAACAGGGTCGTAGAGAGTTAAGCTTAGACTTAACGACCTTTAATTGGTAATTGCTGATTGCAGTTGTCTAAAGCCCCCTTTTAAACTACGCTTATGCCATATTTGAACAGCTTTGAATATAAGCACACACACACACACACAGCCACTCATACTTAAGCACTTATGCATACAAGTGTGCAGATTTCGGCAAATCCCTTTTGGCATATAAAAACCATTTAATTTAAATGTTGTTCAAATGTCTTTAAGTTTTCGACACACTCTAGCTCTCTCTCTTTCTGGCGCTGTCAACCGGATACGGAAATGGGCTCAAAATTTTAATTATAAAATTCACACATATGCTAGTACCGTAATATAACTAGTTAACTGTTAGCGACAATGGCGTTGGCGTCGCTGTTGGCGTCGCCATTGCCGTTGGCGTTGATATTTGCCGCCATTGCAAAAACTCATATAAACCCATACACGCACACTTATTCTTTCACACACACACACACACCTAGAAATGGTGCCAATAGTCAAAAGCGCATTTCCGATTGTCAACGACTGCTTTGTGTGTGTGTGTGTGCGTGTGTGGGTTTTTGTTTGTGCTAGTGTATAAGTAACCCCATATGTATTTGCGTCTGTGTATTAGTAAGTAATTGCATATGTGTTTGTTAGTATATCCCTTGCTGGCAATTAAAATGTTCATTTAGTGAATTTCTCTTTGTTTTGCAGCATGTGCGCATACAAACATTTATGTACGTGACTGTGTGTGTGTGTGTGTGTGTGCGAGTTTATTTGTATGTGTGAGTTTTTTCTATACCCTGCAGGCACTGGCTAAAGGGTCCATTTATTTTTACCTGTGCAAAGTGAAACAAATTAAATCCATGAAAAAATAATTGAACTCCCTTTTAGTTTAGACTGGAACCTAAATGTCTGCTTGTCTTTTTATGTTAGTAGTCTCTTTTGAACTAATCTTTCTCCCTTAAAAAATCGTGGGATTGTCTCAAATTAAATTTTGTATACAAGTTAATTTTAAGTTTCTATAGATTCGTGCTATTTATTTTGTCAGATTTAATGCTCTATAAAGCTGTTTACATAATTTAGTACCACGCTTTGTATGAGACTTTGAGAAAGTTTATCAACCTGCTTAAAAAGAGCATCATTGGGTAACCTTATGGATCTTTTAATATCTGTCATATATCATATTGTTAAAATGTTTACCCATATGGCTGAGTATGTGGATTAGTTTGTAGCTATTTTTCCAGCCTTTCATTTAGCTATTTTAGTTCGGAAGTTGGAGCTTGGCTCATTTAGGCCTAAGAATTGGCCCATTGTGATACCGCTGGGTGGACCATACACCACTATCCCCCTCTCAGAAGGTCACCTCTATGATTTTAAAGTCACGTCCATTCGGCGGCCTGAATAAAGTCGAGAGACTTCTTGTACTCTTTTCTGAAAGCTCATATTAGCCAGTAACGAAATATGATTTGAGAAAGCGGAACCTTGCTCTGCTCAGTCCAGGACAGTGATAGAAAAGGTGATCCGTCGTCTCTACCTCCTCCTCACCACTGCAACTCCTGTGCAAAGCATGATGAGGAGCGATATGTCGCATTAATTGGTTTCCATCAGCCAGTGTCCAGTAATAAGTGGGATTACGGTAGAACATTGAGCTCTATAAAGTTCTTTTTTTTTAATGCAAGTTTGACCTTATATTCTGCACAACTACATCAGATATGCATTGAGGGTAAAGTGATTTCGTAACATTTGTCTACAACTGGCCATAGGTATACCCAAGCTCTCCTTGTCTTGAAGGAGGAGCTGGTAGTCTAGCCTTGTCTAGCCAGTATTTCTGCGACACAATTTCCATCGATATCCTATGTCCTGGGACCCAGATGAGGTGGATTGAAAACTGCTGATTCATCTCCTCCAGATACGACCGACAGTTCTCCAGTGACTTCATGTGTGATGTCAACGATTCGAGGGACCTTTAAAGCCGCCTGGCTGTCTGAGTTGATACTGATTTTCTTGTTACCTTCTTTAAATATTTTTATGGTATAGGTATATATAATTTTTATTTATTTGATTTATTTCTAAATAAATTTTGTATGTAATCTAAGGTCACCTGAGCAAGGTTGTAGTAGACACATTTTGGACAGTAAAGAATTTCGAACTTTGTTTAAGAACACAATTCTCTGAATCGGATGCAAGTTTAAGCCGGCTAAAACTAGTTTCTAAAAAAGTATTTTATTAAACAACTTTAAGCTCCGCCAATGCTGTCTATGAAAAAGTTTGCCTTATGAAAGGATTTCTTAATATTCACAAAGTAAAATTGAAGAATGTTGCTTATCAGGGGTTCATTAATATGGCTGCGCTTCCTAATAATTATCCACAAATTTTGGGCACAAAAGATGTCTTACCTTGTCCGGCGTGCAGTGTATATTGCAGTCGGCATGTCTCACGCAAATTTTTTTTTGTTTTTGTCACGTTTGCTTGTAGGGGACCTGCTACGTATCGCGTTTATTTGTCATTTCCTATTATTCGCGTAATTGCTCATTATATAATTGAAGCATGCAAGCTCTAGGTAAAAATTGAAAATTAATTAATGATTGCATACTTTTGGGGCAAATTATTTGCAATTTTCTGTTTTAGTGAGCTACAAAAATGATAAGGTATAAGATAATGATAGTTTTGAAAAGTCAACAGAAAATGGGTCCAAATAGCTTGAATGGATTTGAAAACCTAGAAAGCTTTACGGTCACACTTAATTATGTTTATTGTGTAGGGTTTAATTTAATGTCTGCAATATTTGATCATAAACTAATAAGTATCGGTTGATTGCAAGTTAAAAATATATTTAAAAAAAAAGAATCTTTTGTAATTTCTATAATTCGAGAACGGAGCTTTTGTTTATCTTCTTTTTTTCATTAAAAAAATTCGGCAAAAAGAGTATGAACACCAAAAATCGCTTACCTTCAGAACTTCGAAAAAGTGTTGGAGTTTCAAAATTCGAGACACCATAAAACTCGATGTATAAAATAAATTTTAAATATGTCTCCTTTCCTCTCTTGCCTAATATTCAGCAGGATTAAATTTGAAACTGATAAGTTTGTTTGAAAAGCTAACATTTTTCAGAAAAACCCTATTGCCAACTTTGATATCAAAATCTATCATTTTTTTCATTTTTATCATTTCTTCTGTTGGTTTTTTAAAAAAAATTTTCACAATCTTAGATATTAAAATTTTATCATTGTACATTTTTTAAAGTTATAATATTAAAACTAATTAGAAAAGGTTATTAGAACCAAAACTCTTTAATTTGTACATCAGAAATTGTTCACTTTAAATATTTTAAATTAAAGCCGTGAAATAAATTGAAATTGAAATTTTTTTTTTTTTTAAATTTTGTTTGTTTATACAATCACCGTCTTTCTCGGCTAAGTCCGCAAATCCTCCCTTTAAATCTAGGGTTCCCGGAATTGTTTTACAGTTTACCCGTGCTGTGACATTGTACACCAATACGAAGTTTTGAATTTCATTCTTAAAATTGAACATATTTTGTTATAAGCTATTTTAAGTCGCTTTACCAGGGAACTATCTTCTCAACTTCACTATTTCCCTGCGGCTATTTTGGAGTTTTTCTAAGTTTAAAAATTGCTACGAACACTGAACTTATGAATTGCTTCCAATTATCTGTTTTCAAAATCTTAGAATAACTGATGTTATAATTCTCTATCATTTCATATCATAATAGATAATAAGATAGGATTGACCGCAAAGAGTTTTTTCACCCTATATAGTAATATAGTAAATAATCAAATATTCGAATACGAAAAAATTGCCTGACCCTGCCGGGACGACAAGCGTTTTATACTTCTCGATTTGTATTTTTTTTAAATTTCTAAAATGATGTTCTTTGATTTATGCTCAAAAATATTTTAGTATAATGTTTCCATTGCGTTGCCTAATTGTTTGAGAAGGATGAAAGGAATTGGAGAAGGGGTGGAGGAGGAACAAAACTGTAGGGCATCTCTAGTTACTCTTATTGCAAAACCATTTTGAAGATTCGACAACCTGAGCCAGATCTGCTATGGGCACATAAGCCAGACTACCCAGATTTTCAATGAATGGTTTACCCAGAAATTATGTTTGTCTTTTTGGAAGCGCCGGGCGAGTTTCATAAGTTTATCGATTTATTATTGCTTTTAATTTATAATATTATATCATATCATATTTTTTTTTTGTTCAAGAATATTGTACTAAATAGTTTGTGTTTTCGGGCATAAATGACTTTTTAGGTTTTCTTATGAAGAGAGTTCATAAAATGGAATTTTTGTCACTACAATATTTTTTAAGTTTTAACTGGAAAAAATTGAATTGTGTTTAGTTTTCTAACACACTAGAAGCCTTAATAAAAAAAAATTGGTCTAAATAATATGGCTATCCTCGAAATTATTAAAGTGTCAGGCATAAATACCCAATTGGTTTTTTGTATTGCAAGTTTCTGTTGCACACTTTGCCCTTTTACCAATATACCCGTTCAATCCACCTATAGGGAGTTACCCTGAAGCAGCCGTCACAAGCTAAGTACCTCGGCATCACTTTGGACAAGCGCCTTACCTTTGGCCACACCTCAAAGATACGGTTTAAAAATGTCGTCACAAACTGCATCGTCACCCCCACCCCTTTAAGGCGGCTTAAACTGCAAGGTTTTGCGAAGACGTTGGGTCAGTAAGACTACCAACACTTAAATCCTCATACGGCGTTATGGGGTTTCTGCTGTTATTAATTACCATGTGTTGTTTAGGTACGAAATTGATGTACAGGCTCTTCTATGAAAATTATAAAAATAAAAACCAATATGCATTTACGCTAGAGAAAGTGGATACCCGTAATAATTTTTAATATTGATTTGCATGCTGCTTTGCGTTTCAGCAAAGTCTAAGTTTCTCCAAAATTTTTTAATCTGTCCATATGCTTGATTTTCAATAATGCATGAAGAAATATTTAAATTATTCACTTAATACCTTAAAAGGCTTTATACGGAACTTAATTTTACGCGTTTACCAACACTGCAGCAAAGCCCAACGTATAGTTTAGGTATGCTACGATAAATTACCAGCTTAATATGAGCATAATACAAACAAAGCAACTGTAGCAGGAAACTCAGATTGCGAAAAAAAAAGAAAATTAATTTTCCAGAAACTCCATCCATATAATATTTATGCTAAAGTTGCAAAAATAAAACAAAGCAAAACAAAACAAGCAACAATTCAATTCATTGGCCAAACGCCGTCGACTCCATTTGAGTTGGTCAACACTGTTGACCAAAGGACAAACTTTGTGTAAACTTTCTCCAGCAAGAGTGAGGAAAAGGGAGGGCTAAAAGGAATAGCAATTCTTAGAGATTGTCTGTGCAATGGAAACGCTTAAGCAGGCGGGGGGAAAAGGAATGGGACTGCAACTAACCACAGGCATTCAATTCAACTAGAAAATACAAGTTTTTGTTGTAGTTTGTTTGTGCTGTTGCCGTTTTTATTAGCCAAAGTAAAGTGTACAGTGCGTTGCAAAAAGCAGCGCACACACACGCACAGTATCTGCCAGTGTGGATAAATAATGAAAATACGGCACAGTGCGCTCGGTTCTTGCGTAAATGGCTGCGGTTTGCAGCGCGCAAAGTAGCATTAACAGCCCGCATGGCAGCAGCAAAAAAGTCAAGGCAAGTGTAGGAAAAAAAAAACAACAACACTATACAACAAAAGTAAAAATCAACTGCATTTAAAGTTTTTAGCACGAGTTGGCAGGACGGCGCTGAATGCAACTCTGTGCTAAGAGCGCGTCGCAGCAGCAGAGCAATTGGAGCGCAGCAGCGTCAAAAGTTTATTTTTTTACTAGCAACAACTTATGCTGGCTCTCTGTTAAGTGCACACACACACAAACGCTTAAAGAGAGAGAGAGAGAGTGAGAGTGTGAGAGTGTGAGAGTGGGAGAGTGTCAGCTTTGACAAAGAGAGGAGTGAGTTCATCTACGTCACGCACAAACTTTGTTTAATTTAATGCCTGCAAATATTCATTAATTAGTCTTGTTTAGTTCCATTTAATTTTTGCTTTTGCTCTATGTACACACTTTTTTTTTATTTTGCATAATTGCATAAAAATGTTTCCAACTTTAAGCTCTCTGTAAATTTATAATCTTCATCATTTATTTTATATCAATGTGCATAAAGTTCATTAATAAATGTAAAACAAAGGTAACTCATAAATAACACAAAAAAATTCGAATGACATCTAATTGGAATTTTTGCATTCTAATTTGACATTAATGAGCTGTCCGTGTCTGTCTCTTTTTGTAATATCGATCCACTTTTGTTATTGTTCAGATTTCAAATGATTTTTTGTTTTATTAATTTTGTTTTGATTACTTTTTCATTTATTGTTTTCGAGGGCATCATTGAAAGCATTTGAAATTGTACTCACTATTAATGTAATTTATTTTTGTGAGTAATTTGCTACAGTAAAGTCTGAAAAGTTTTGAAACAGTCACAGCATTTTAAAATGGCAGTTACCGAAAAAGTTTTTTTTATAATATGAGGATAACCATGTTGGGGAAACATTTAAAAAAAAATATTTAAAGCAAATTTGCTGAGACAACAAAAAAATTTTTATTGTAACTTTTAGGTAATTTTTTTTATGTAATTTTTAAATTCTAAGCTTAGATGCGTGATTAGCGACCCCGAAAACCTATATATGCATACCCAACTCGAATTTTGTACTCAACCGAGAAAAACACATCGTAAGTCCGCCATTTTGGAATTTTGAAAATTTTATAAGGTAGCTATAATCAGCTACGACAAAAGGAGACAGAAACTTGAACCCAAAAACGTTGTTTTATCTTTAAAAGTGAAGTTTGACGAGGGTCTGTCAAACCAGCAGAGAATGACCCATGTACATATACTGTGTCCAAAAACTAGTAGAAATTTTTGTATATTCAAAAAATCTTTATTTATTCTTCGAAATCAATTTCGTCCACTTCAAAATAATCCCCTCCCGATATAATACACTTATGCCACCGTTTTTTCCAGTCCTCAAAGCATGCCAAAAAGTCTTCTTCCGGAATGGCTTTCAGAGCGCGCCGATCCACGTTGACTGTCTTCAATCGACTCAAAACGGTTTCGTCGGAGTGGTCTTTTCAGTTTTGGAAATAGCGTCACACGGAGCCAAATCAGGTGAATAAAGTGGTTGCGGAACGATATTGGTTGCATTTTTGACGAAAAAGTTAGGAAGAATAGGCATATAAGAATCAGAGTTAAGGGTGGTCAATGTATAGGGACCCGAAAAATCGATTCGCGGTGCCCCCTAGAAGTATTCTACGGACAATTCTAAGCTACTTTAATGAAGAATCCATAGGTCTATCGTGTATTTTTCTTTTTTTGATATGGGGTTTTTTGGAGTCAAGGAATTTATTTTTAATGTGTATGTTTATTTATGAGTGCCGCCAGAGGGCGTTTCGTGCATATTATGCCATTTTTTCGCTTCTATTTCGTGATAATGTACGAATTTCTTGAAAAAATTTACGAATATTTCACTTTCTCGAAAAAATAAAAAAATAAATATATATATTTGATAGCACAGGTCAACATGGTTCAGTTGTTGGAAAGCTAAGAGTCATTTCCGAAGTAATTTGGTGCGTAGAATCCGAGTCCGGCGTCAGAACTGGCCCATCTCGTCAGGATTTTGAGATATTTGAGGTTATGTACCCAAAAAATGGCGTTTTTTCCTACATTTGAGGTTATGTACAGGGCGCAAAAATTTTTGCGGTCTTTCTCTCCAGTTACATCATTTAGTACAACTCT
The DNA here is from genome assembly GCA_037043745.1 of Chymomyza amoena. NCBI lineage: Eukaryota > Metazoa > Arthropoda > Insecta > Diptera > Drosophilidae > Chymomyza > Chymomyza amoena. The sequence continues at coordinate 211,043 of JBAMAX010001282.1, forward strand.
TACCCTTTAATTTAAGGGTCCAAGAGATCAATTACGATTTTTTTTCGCAAAGTTATGGCTTTTCGAAGTTACGAGATATATCCCTTCCACGTCATTAGCATTTGCAATAAGCCTTTGAGATAACACAGGTCAACATGGTTCAGTTGTTGGAAAGCTAAGAGTCATTTTCGAAGTAATGGGATTTTGAGTAATCTCAAAATCCTGACGTGATGGGCCAGTTCTGACGCCGGATTCGGATTCTACGCACCAAATTACTTCGGAAATAACCCTTAGCTTTCCAACAACTCACATGACCCCTGTATTTGTAGACCTGTGTAATTTGAAAGAATTCTACATTTTTTTTAAATAAAGAGGCGTATTATAAAAGTTAATCCATTTTCATAACCTTTCATCGATGCCTAGCGTGTCCTTGAAGCTTCAATATGAAGAATTCTACAAAATAAAAATTTAATTTGGTAAAAATATTATCTTATTTTGTAAGAGCCTTCACATCTGTTGATCCCAAAACTTCAAGAACCATTACTTGATTCAAAAGATATTTAATACCATTTTTATTTACAAAATTAAAAATATAAATCTTAAGTTTATTTTAAATAAAAAATTATATCTAATGATTATTTCGTTTTTTTCAGGTTAAAAGTAAGTACTCGAAACTTAAATCATTTTGCATAAATTAAAGATAAAAGTTTAACCTTTCTGGATAGTCCCTCCATTTCTTGATGTATTATAGCTTAAGGCTTAAGCTCTATTAGGAACATGGTTATTTAGGGTACTTCTCCGAGTTCAATAAAGAAACTGTGTTTTATATTTGTTTATTATACATATTTTAAGCTAAATTTTTTTTTATTGGTTCAGTGAAAATTAAGTTATGAAGTTTCTGTCAAATTTCCAATCGCTCGGATAAAAATTGATTTAGGTATTCGTGAAGAATTTTTCGATTTTTATAAAGAAACTTTATTTTATGTTCAAAATGTAAATAGGTGATTTTGAGCTACAAAAACAATTTTTTTCTTTCACTTTGAGAAAACTCTTGGTTCAATAAAAATTAAGTTATGAAGCTTCTATAAAAATTTCCAATCGATCGAATATAAATTGATTGAGTATTTGTGTAGAAATTCGAAAAAAGTGTGATTTCGAGAAGAACGCGCTTAAAATTGAATACCCAGCCCGAAGTCGCTGCGAGGCGTTTTTTGCGGGAGATTCTTTTTAATATATTTGTCTACCAATTTTTATCGAATTTCTTAAGATTATACTGGTATGAACTCTTCAACTTTTTTTTTCCTACTTTTAACGATTCGCGTCTTATTTTAAACTTACGGAGCTAGAAATTAAGAAACTCCTATTATTATTTCCTTTTGAATTAGAAAAGATTCCCTCCTATTCATGTCCACACCGCTCGTGTAAACAAGTTTTCACTAATCAGATAATCCCATGCTTAAAACGTCTGACCGACCGACCTATAATGCCCCAAAGCGTTCTACTTCATCAGTTTTCACTATGCACAAATAGTTCCAACCAGTTTTGTTTACAGACCCTTATTTTTTTTTCTACGGCTTACGTTTAACTTGGCATCAGTTAACGGCATTACCCAAAAATTCTACCTTGGAATGTATGTCAGTCTGTGCTCTTGTTTTTTTTTTTTTTTTGGCATTGCAACAGACTCCGCTGCACACGTCTGAGCTGCCACAACTCACTGGCCTTGCTACATAACTCCTAACTCTGCATGCCGCGACCTCGAGCTTTTGCAACCAGTTTTTTCCAAACTCGCCTACGGTGTCGAATGTGCTGAATGTCCTTGTCGGCAACGAGTTACAACTGGTCCTTATATGGTATGTAGCTTCCATGCATATAACTCTCTGGTAGTGGTTTCTAGCTAGTGCAGAGCAATTTATTTCGCGCGCCTGGATTCCTGCTGCATGAGCTTTTCCTTTTTTCATTTCCAATGTAATTAGCGAAGTTTACTTTTGTGTATTTTACTTTCGCTTTTTCTATTTTTTAATACACTGTATTTGGGGCACTGGGGAGGGTATGCTAAGTTCGCCCAAAAAAATGAATCCATAACTTTTATACCAGAAACATGAATCGATTTATCATGGCTGTATTGCCTGTTTGTGGAAGTACCTGAAGGACTAGTACAAGAAAATTACACTTCTTTTTCCTTCAACCCCTTTTTTTTTAAATTTCTTAAGTTTGATTACTTATTTGTGGGTTCAAACTCTATTAAAATCAAATCGAATATGTTATATCGAAAATATGATCAAAAATCTTAAGTCGGCAAATTTCGAATTTTCTTTGTGGCTTATCTTTGGGCAATCGGCCCATTTTAATCTTTGTCTCTTAATGCAATTTATTATGGTGTCTTCATTCCATTATGTAATCAACCTGAATAATCACTTTCTCTAACAGTTCTTTGTTTATATGCTCAAATTAAAAATTTCTATCTGAAAAAAAAACTTTTAAAAGTAAAAATTTTTGCTCTTCCTTTTAATAATATTGAAAAAGAAACCATGACCTAAAACATTTCATCGACCATCTTTGCAATGGTATATAGTATTTCATAAAACTTCATATAGCATTGACCGATTTGATCAATGGGAGCGTCATAAGCAAGCGAGCCCAAATACTTATTTTCGATCAATCGGTCGAATGGGAGCTCTAAAAAACGTGAAAACGCCAAATTTCTGCGATATCTTAAAAACGAATTTTCCCTCTAAAATTTGTTTTCAGTCGTATACCCATATGGATATCGAAAAAATAAAAAAAGGAAAAAGCCGTGGGGTCAGATGGTATTGAATTGCAAAGTTGGATTGCTCTTAGTCTTATTATAACAAAAGTTTCGGCGTTCAAACAAACGGTTCCATCTTCAACTTTTACCCAATTTGAAAGATCTTGGACAAAAAATGTTCCTTTCAGCTTAAGTCTCGAAATAATTTACAAAAGAATAGTCAAAAATTTCCGCTTTTTTTTGGTTACTTGTAACTTCAATAATTTTTACTTAATGTGTACATTTCATTTATCACTGTAAAGAAAACCTCAATACCGTTCGATCTAATCGCTTTTCTTTCTATACAAAATTTTCGAAAAAGTGCTCAAAAACATGCATTTCAAAGAAATCGCGAAAACTGTGCTTAAAAAAAAGGTTGACATTTTTGTGATTCTCGACCCAAAATTACCCTCAAAACTACTTTTATAGGAAGGTTCAATCGATGACCCAAAAATTTGTCATCTTGTGTAAGGCAAGCTTGTTTCCCGTGACGTCATGAATTATCTAAGTAAGGTAGTTGGGTGCCTGTAGCTCTTATGATGCAAAAATCTAGTTGTACGGACAAATAGGGCGGACAGACAAACGGGCAAATTTCAAGTCATGTCTTCATAAATTTATTTTACTTTTCTGATCGTAGCTTTGGTGTGTTTCCGATGCCTTCTTCTAAAAGTGACATACATTTGCACCAGCTGAATAGTTCAATTATCTTTTTTATTTTCAAAAATAAGTTTTATACCCGAAAATATTTTCTTCTTGCTTTTCCCACAACAATATCATATATATAGCATGATAAAACTCGACACAAACGTTCCTTATTTCGAAACCCAACTGAGATGCAATTTTTATAGAAATTGTTTGGTTTCTCAAGATGTTATGAATGAAAACTCACTGTAGATGTACATAAAAAGAAAATAAAGTCATCAAATCGGTACCTAGAATCTTGTTGACTAAAATATACAAGATCTTCGTTTCTGAGAATCCCATTTCCAGTACCCGCCAATAGTTGGTCATTTTCAAACATAACTTCCTGTCGTCTCATATCCTATTAGTACTTGCAAATTCTATTAAAATCTTAACGAATATGAGTGAAAAGATGCACATTTCGAAACCTTTTGTCTGGAAGAACCCATAAGCTGTTTGTAGATCAGTATGTAGACTTCTAGATAACAAAATTTAAAATTTCGAATTTTCGTTTAATATTAAAAAAAAAAACATTTTCTACGTAGTTTTCTTTGAAAATATTTCTCGCAGAAAGGGGAATTTAAAAGAAATTATTGAAATATTTAAAAGTCAGAGAAATAAATTCGGTTTAAATCGGTTGGAACTTAAGAGAATAATAGGTGAAAAGATGCACATTTAAAAACCTTTTTTCTGGAAGAACTTCTAAGAAGCAGCTGTTTGAAAAAGCTATAAAAGAAGCTACAGTCACAAATATCAGTATGTAAATACATCTGGAAAAAAAACGTTAAATTTCCGTATTACGTTTTTCACTACTTTTCCATAAAATCTTCCACGAAGCTGTCTTATGAAATCTTCCTCGTAGAAAGTTAAAATTTACAGAGTTTAGTGAAATAAATGTGCTTCAAAATCAAAGAATACTATGAAAAATAAAAAAAACTATAGGGCAGGGCCGTAGCAAGGTAGGCGCGAAAGGGCGCTGCGCTCCCCCTGAGTGACGATCCTGGCTACGGCCATATCCTATAGGATATTTAAAAGTCGTCATGTACAGCCCAACTAACTTATTTACTTTTTTCATGATGAAAATTTGTTGGATTTTTATATAAATTTTTCTAGGACACAGCTGTCATGGTAGAGCACATACAGAACATACAGATAGGACACAACTGAAAGAGAGCGCACTTCAGAGATTTACTTTCATTAACGTTTGATTAGTGCGCTACTTTTCCTTTGACTTTTGCATTGTTCGTTGGTTAAGGGTTGAGTGATTTAGGAGAGAGCAGTAAGGAAACTGCTGTTGCTGCTGCATATTCAATGGTGCGAAAACAAAACATGGCCACGTGCCACATGCAACATTGCCAGACCGAGTTTTTCCATGGCACCGAGTGGAAAATTCTATGTCAATTGAAAACGTTAAAATCACTGTTTAAATTTGCATACATTTGTGAGAGAGAGAGCGGCAGTGGCCGCAGGATATGCGGGGGCGTTGCGGAGACAGGTCACAGGATAACAATATCAGTGCACACCGGCTTACGTAGAGCCAAAGAGCTCTGCCGCGCGCATACATAAAACATAAGGATAACGAACGCTGCCGGGCATCCAGAAGTCGGAGAGAAGCTGCAGTCGCCGCAGGATTAAAATAAACACACACAAACACATTGTATAATTAAAATTGCATTCAAATGGAAATGCAAATGTTAAGGACAAAGGCGTAAAGAAAACGCTCAGAGATTAGAAAATTTGTAACTGCCGCGGGACTTAGGAAAACCTTTTTCCATGCACTCTTTTCTTGTTGCGTCTCATTCATGGGCTTCATTGATGAAATTTTAAACATTTGTTTTTATGAATGGCTTGTGCGCAATCCTTTTAGCTATTTTTATGGCATATTAGCGCTGAAGGATGCAGGAAGGTTGGGTAGGACATGCTAAGCCTTGACTAAGCAGAAGATTTGTCGCACCCGTGCGGATTGCAGGCTTAAAGGAGTTGCAACTTTCAATCAGTTAAATGGATAGAAAAACATTTTCGGTTGGCAGGACTTTGACCTGCTCTTTAGGGCTTAAAAAATAATCCTTAAAAAATCGTGGGACGTCTGTTATTGTCATAGTTAAAAATTAACTCATTGAAGCAAAATGTAGAACAACTAAATTAAGGAGTATTTGATCTTAAAATCAGTTTTCACAAAAAACTGATCCCTGAATTTTCGTACTCTTTTGCGAGATATCGATTTTAAAAGTATAAATTTTGGGACCATTGGACATTGTTTGACATAAATTAAATTTTTTTAAAAATATTGCTTAAAGGCTTCTTTGAGAAACTGTCCTTAGCGCTTTGGGCCGCACATATAATACATTTCGCCAAAGGAGTACGCCAAGGATTTTGGTTGCAAGGCTTAATTCACTAGACTGAACAAATACACTTGCTGACCTGGTCTTAATATGTGACTAAGACCAACTGTTAATTTGCTACAATGCAATCATAACAGTCAAAGAACCCGGTCCAAACGTAAGAGTATTAACTGCCTTAAGGCGACCAAAGCCCGTCGTATGCGATAAGCAAATTGTCCTCGTATGGTGGGCATTATCCTGCTTGCTACAGCTTGGACTGGACACAGCCTTGCCTCCTGCCACAGCCTACATGACACAGGCCATTGTTGCAATTGTTGTTATTGTTGCTGCATATTTGCACATGAATTATCACAGTGTGGCAACAATGCGTTTCCTGCAGCTTTTGTTCTCCGTCGTATAGTATATGGATTTGGTATTGGGTATCGGGTCTCAAACAATTTAAAGGCTTGCGGCAAAAGGAGCTCTGAGGCTGAGGCTGTGGCGGAGGAGTTTGGTTTACCAGCCTTATAGCAATTGAAATTTATTTTCCAAATACCATGCATACTTCCTGCTGCATATGAAATGTCGTTAAATGTGCGCGCCAACATATTGAATTTTTATTGAGCTGCCTGCTCCGACAACTATCGGCTCGGCCTGGAACGTATATGGGTCAGAATAAGTAAAGCGCGAGCAAGCACTAAACTTGACCAAGTAACAACTATAAGCTTTATCTGCAGTTTCTGTCTTCTCTGTGTCTCAGAGTGGGCACTGCGACCTAAAGATCTATTGTACAGCACCCTTTTTGTAGGACAAAAGACCATCAGCCCATCTTATGAAGGACAGTAAGTCTTTCAATGGGATTTGATGTATCTGGAAAGAGGTGATACGATAAGCAATCATATATGTGACTCTATCCCACACTATTTCTGGACAGTCACACAAAAGTTGTTTTCGGTCGTCTTCAAAGCGAAGGCTGCTTTCTGAAGAGTCCGATAAACCCATTTAATACAATTGTAACCAACTTGCGATATGGTTCCTAGATTATCAGGAAGCTTAGATCCGCTCTACAAAGCCCTACAGTTCTGTTAACATCTGAGGGTAAGACAAAGACTTTAGTATAGCATAACTTCGGTAAAGAGAACCAACATCTCCTATGTTCCCTTGAGGCCCATTTGTTGACCATAGTAGACCAACTATTGCTAAAGTAGGATGCTGGTCATGTGGTGGGTGAAGAGAACCCAGTCTCTTGGGCACATCAGCTGTCGAATTACCTTCCCCTCCTGTCCAGGAACCCAACAGAGTATGATTCTGTTACGGGAGGACAAGAGTTGGATTTTGTTTACGCATTCCCTAACCAGCTTGGAGGAAAATCTTCAAGATGACGATGCGCTGATAGCGGCCTGGCTTTCTGTAATTAAGAAAATGTTAGCGCCCCTAGTATCTTTAAGGACGATAGTCTGCTTAATCTCTGCTTAATCGAATCTGGGCCAGATTGCAATACAGTTTCTGGTGTTGTGTCCAACAACTCCAGCGCCTACACCCTGTTCCATCTTGGAACCATCCGTAAATCATTGCTGGCGCCGGAGGTTGCCACAGGGGTTGCCTTCAGTCCAAGTCTCATGATTTGGAATAAGAGATCTACATTTCCTACTATTGAGGAATTCCGTGGTCATATAATCTGATCTTGAGCAGATGGATAGGCCAGGAAGAGCGCAGCATGGCTTGCCACGAGCCCAGACGCGATCCGGATCTGCAGAAGACTTTTCATAGGTTCAATGGTTTCAGTCCAATGACTGCTTCCGTTACAGCTGTAGGATATGTACGCATCGCTCCCGACAGAAATAGGCTTATCAGTCTATTATGTTTGGTCTGAAGCCCCAAGTGCTACCAAAGAATTTCTATAAAGCTCGAGTAGCCTTTGAGAGCGCTAACTTTAGGTGGAAGTTCCAGCTAAGCGGATTATCTAGGACTATTCCACGATACTTAACCTGACTGAATAATGCCACCTCTGTTCCATCAATGGTCAGGTTCAAATAGCGTTATCCACAGCTCTGAATATTTCAAATATTTCACAAATGACGTCACAATCACAGAAATCGTTTTCGATCTCGCTCGCTTCATCTATTTCTACCCATTACAAGGCGCTTTGTGGGGCATAGGCAATATGTTGCAGTTATGCGGAAAATGTGTGGCCAGAAAATGTTTTACATATATGAATTCATTGAGTTGTGCACAAACGCGGCATAGGATTACAATAATAGTAGTTCTAGTATATAGTTTGGTTCCAGAAGTCCCGCAGTTCTAGTCAACATAGTTGAAGCGTGGCAAGGTAAGGTGCATGCAACAAATGTTGTCAACGCATCAACACGCTCGTACCGCAGTTGACATGCACGTGCCCAAAGGCCAACCAACAGGTAGTGGAAACAGGATGAGACACAACGCTGCGGGTTACATTGACTTTAGCCATTATTAAGCGGGCACAAACGCTTCGTTTTGGATCAGTCCCTGTCCCTAGTCAGGTCTTGGCAGCTGCTAAAGGCAGAATCTAGCATGTAAGTACGCAAATTCTAAAACTGCGGGTAGTTTACCTTAGTTGGTCGGGGTTTTTTTATTTTTTGGCTTGTGGCACACGTGCGAGGCACACGCCTTGCATCCTTTCATGTGGCATGTGTGGCATGATGACGATGAGCTGCTGTGCGGGTATCACTTGTCGCCGCTACTAAAGTCTAATTGAAATGCAATGGCTGTTGGTTTTTTCATGTGGCAAGTTGGGCACAAGTTGCACGTGCAACGCGTCATTGAGATGGATTAGTTATCACTCAATTAACGTGAGTCAAAGTTGAAGTTGTGCGCAAAGTTAATTTTAGTTGCAACATTCCCCAATGCATCATAATGTGATTGGAATGATGGAACTAATTTGTTGCCTCAACTTAATCAGCAGAATGCACAAGTAAATATATGCATATACAGTGGAAACTCAAACAAAAGGGACTAAAGCGGTACTATATCCAGAGAATCTGGGTTTATCGTTGGTTCGGGTCTATGCCAGTCCTGTCAACTGTTTTTAAATTATCTCATCTGTCATTAACGTTACTCGATTGTAATTGTACGTTGGATTAATGAAGTGAGAGATGATCTGGAAAAATTAAATGTTCTAAGCTGGAAGGAAACTGCAAAGAATACAGATTATTTGAGAACTATAGCTGTAGCGCCCAAGGATGATAATGATGATTGCAATCTTAAAGATTCCAGATGTGGCTTGACCGCGTCTACGCAACTTATTGGATCTAGGGAGATGAGTATATGATTGTCTTTTGCGGACTCCAAACTGCCAAAATAGAAAATATCCGCTGAAAGAATAAAGAGAGCTCTGGATGCTTCCAATACCTGCAAAAAGACTTTCGGTAGAATATTCGGGACTTCCATCGTAAATAATTTACTTGTTGTACACAGCAGTCATTATACTTTTACTAAGAATTGGGGCCTTGCTCTTGTGAAAAGCGGCTAACACCTAAACAATCTTTAGAGGTTATAAAGAGCGACCTCTCTGGGAATCGCTATATGACTAAGATGCATCCCTCATCTAGATTCAATACACGCTTTGCTACAGTACCAGAAGGCGATTCCTGGCACTAAAAGTTTTCTCGTCATCATTTCGAGTCCTAACAGTGTCCTATCTGAGTAAGATATTAATGGGAAGTTCGGGGATTGGACTTTTTGTCCTCATCTTGGTTCAGTTAGACACATTGCTAAAGAACGTGGATGCGAGAATTGTTGCAAGACTCCTGCCATTAAAAGTTTTTCCGTGATCGACTTCGAGTCATAAAAGTGCCCTACCTAAGTAAGGCGTACATGTGAAGATCGGGGAGTTGACTGCTGTTACTCAGCTCAGAAATATAAGGAAAACTTCGTGAAGGTGTTTCTGTAAATAAAATGGAAAGCGAGAGACTTCCATTACGGAAAACTGAGGGAGAGACCCCATTTGGGCGTAGTAACTATCGACCTTAACACTCGGAAGACGGAAAAAGGCCCACGGACGAACGTTTTCTTAAAGAACCACGGTTGTCAAAACAACTGTCGCAGCGTGTTTCACTCCAAGAACGACAAGACTCACAAAACACGACCCTGGATGAAAGCCCAAGGAAGGTATCTGTTCTTATCGACAGCCAAGCTGTTATCAAGCCTCGAAGAGTTAGGTTACTTCAGACAATGTGGGGGTACTAAGCCATATTTGGTGTCACTCACTCACCCTCTGTTAGTACCCAAGTGACTCTGGCGTAGCCGGAAACAAGGAGGCGGAAGAGTGCCTTGAAAATGGTATTACATCTTCAAGATTTTAAAAACTACAAAGATATTTAGAATTAATGCAGAATGATAATGAGACACGTTTGTCACATCTTCCTAGAAATATGGCCAAACCTGCATTTGAGCATCTGCAAGAGCAGGACTTGGATGGTGGCAGGAGTTGCTATGCATCACTGCACCATAGAGAGATTGTTTATTCAACATCGCGACTGCTGGCGTATCAACTGCATATCTGTTATGATCATGTCCTGGAATTTTAAGGAAACGCACACAGTATCTTAGAACACCCTTCGTTAAAAATCTGAGCCGTCAGGACAATCTGACCATAGCAATCTTGATGTTTATATGAAACTTTAAAATTATTCAGCAAGGAGTCAGATTAGGCAGCAATAAGAGCACACTCCTTGTAGCCAACCCTATATCACTCAACACATTCAACACTTCCTCTCACCCTCCTTAACCGCCGTTCATTTTACTTTCACCTTACGCTATTGGCTTCTTCTTTTCCTTAGATTCCATTTTCCATAATGGGGCATACAGTCGCACGGTGTTACCTTAATACCCCTTAATTGCGCCAAACTTAAACTTAACTACCTCAAAATTTAAAAAGTAGTTCTAACAATATTTTCCAAACTATTTATGACAAATGATTTAATTTTTCAAAAAGTTTTCTCTTGTTAGATTGTACTGTAATTTTTAGATATATTGCAAACCACTTGGCTTTTCCCCAGTTTTCAAGCAGATAAACGTCGCATCTGGCAATGGAGTGCAACAAATCGCAAAGCAAGTTTGCATATTAATGCAGAAAGCAATTGGAATAGCAACAGGAGCAGGAACAACAACGCCAGGACCAAAAGCAAAATATTTCCAAGGGCAAGCGTCAACCGCAGAATTTGCAAACTATAGAAAAGAAAATAAAAGAAATGAAAGAAATGATTTCATCTTCTAAAATGTAAATCTCAAATAGGGATTTTTCTCATTCTTTGCCATTCTCTGCCTGCTGGTTTTGATTGCATACCAATGAGATGTCACCTAAATAAAAATTTGTTAAAAATAAAAAAATCTTTTATAGAAATCGTAAAACTAAAGAAAAAACATTTTAAATAATGAAACGGTAGAATTGATAAATGTTACTGAAGAGAACCAGTGGTGATGGTAATAAATAGCTAAGTTCTAAATGGAATTTGGATCAATAATAAATCAATTGAAAATATTTAGTCTCGGCCTAAATGTCTAAAAATTTAAAACCAATTTTCATTTGCACAATTTTAGAGCTTTATGAGACTGCCGTTTAATTTTTTTTTTAATTGATTTTATTAAAAAATATTTTCTTCAATCAGGTCAAATAGTTATGCTTTGTTGGTAAACGAGATCAAAAACGGTACCTGGAAAAGAGGCTTAACTGTTCAACCGGAATCGAATCGCGGCAATCGATTTTTTCAATATCGAAACAAGAAACTTGACCTTATTAACTTTTTATGAGAGCTTAAACTTTTTGTTTGTTATGATTTCAGACCTGTGTTGTAAAGCGCATTAAAGACTTCGAAAACTTTGGAACCCTTTTAGGAACGCTTGCTCGCAAGTTCAAAATCTCTTTTATTTTTTTATAATCTGTGAAAACAACTTTGTGCGAAGAACCAGAGAGACACGAATAGCACCCATATAAGTAATATAGAAATATGATGACCCTTCTGACCTTTAATGCTCCGAAATAGACTTAGTTTTGTCATAACTATTCTAATGTGTTTAAGATTTCTTCTATATAGCTTTATAAGGCCTGCAGATTTTTTAATTTTTACGCAATTCGTAGGTCCAGAGATTCTATATCAAAAAGACTCGTCTCTTATCTTCTAATATATCTTGAAAAATGGCGGACGTAAAGTTGGGTGCGGACGACTTTAGGATACCCTGTACCACTAGCTTGTAATAAAGTCCGATTTCTTCACAAAAAACCAAAAACAGAAGAATTTTTTAAGCAAAATATTTTTTTTTGACCGATTATTCCTATGGGAGCTATATGATATAGTCAACCGATTTCAATAAAATTTGACACAATGCTTAAATACCTTAAAAAAGATATGAATGCCGAATTTATTTCAAATATCTTTACAAACAAACAAAACACATCGAATTTTGTATAAAAAACGTGTTTTTGGACCGATTGGTCCTGTGGGAGCTATATGATCTAGTCAAACGATTTGGATTAAATTTAGTACAGTGCTTAGGAACTTAAAATACTCACGAATGTCAAATTTGGTCCCAATATCTTAACAAACAAACGAAACACAACAAATTTTGTTAAAAAATCGATTTTTGGAAGATCGGACCTATGGGAGCTATATGATATAGTCAACCGATTTTGTCAAATTTGGCACATTGCTTAAGTGCTCTAAAAAATTTCCAAACGCCAAATCTGGTTAGGATATCTTTATTAAAAAACGAAATATAGCGAATTTTTCTTTAAAAAAGTTATTTTGGCCGATCGGTCCTATGGGAGCTATGATATAGTCAACCGATTTTGATAAAATTTGGTACAGTGATTGGGAACTATAAAAAACTTTCGACTACCAAATTTGGTTACGATATCTTCATAAACAAACGCATTATTCATCTAAAACGTTTTTTTTTTGTCGAGGTCGTCTCAAACAACCCCATGGGAGCTATATAATTTATCCCCGATATCAAAAAAATAAAATAAACTTGCCTCCTATGGAATAATATGGGATCTAATGTGAAAGTTTGGTAACTCTAGCTCTTACCATCTCTGAGATCTAGGCGTTCACACGGACAGACGGACGGACTGACAGACGGACAGACGGACATGGGTATATCGACTTCTCTATTCACCCTGATCATATTTTAGGTAACTTTGGAGTGTCTCCGACGTCTCCTTCTATATGTTACATACATTTTCGGCTTGCACAAACTTAATATACCCTTGGTACCATACGGTACAGGGTATAAAAATTATCTCATAAACTTTTAAATATTCCAAAAATAAAAATCGGAAAAATTAGTTTGTATAAGAAAAAATAGTAAAAATTACTTAAAAACTAAATCTCAAAATTTTAAAGTTCGAAAACAAAAAAATATAGTCTTAAAATCTGATAAAAAACTGCTTTCCCAAATTTCAAAATTCCTCAAAATTAAATAAGAATATTTTACAAACAAAACAAAAAAAAATTTTAAATTTCATAAAAAATTAAATCTAAAAATTTTAATTGTTAAAAATAATTTTCTTCAGAAAATTCATTGAAATAATTTCTTATTCGTAATATTTAAATTTTAAAGCCAAAAAAGTTATGAAATTTTTCGTTCCACAAATTTAAATCGCAAAATTTTTATCAACATAAATAATTAAAACGAATTTTGAATTGCCCAATATATAAATTTTCTAATTTTAACTTTCCTTAAAAGTTATATTTATAAGTTTTAAACGCTATAATTTGTCTTTTTAAATTGTAAAAATCGTTTAACAGAATCATGACATATCTTTTAAAACAATTACAGGACTAAATTTATATCATTAAAAATTAAATCAGTTTTTATCTACTGATTTAATTTTTAAGGATTATCATGTATATGTATATATTTATTATTATAAGCATGGCTTATCTAAAAAAATAAAAATGCGTCTAAACTTTAATAATGAAATATAGACATTAAAAATTTAAAAAAAAAACCCATAAAATATTAAAACAAATATATATCATAGATAGCTGCGTTTCAAATAAAACATTTCTGTAAAATTATTTTAAAAATAAGCCCAAAATAGTCTTCAGCATTCAATATTAAATTTTTAAAGAAAATAAAATCTAAAAATTTTTAGTAACTAAAATTAAAAATTTGAAGTCGTAAATGTTTTTTTGTTAATTTTTTAGGATATTGATTTTTAACCATTTATAATACAGAATTTCCAAAAATAATTTTTATTATAAATAAACCCAATTTCACTCCCGCATTAAGCACCCGCCGTCCGAAAGGTGAGCAACACCTGAGAACTTATTTAATCCTAGTTATGAAATAATCTGCTCAATGGCAATTCCATTAGCCAGGCCACTCAATATTCGTTTGTCATTTTTGCTTAGCATGAAATGTTTCCTATATGCTCCTCTACTCATCGAGGACATTTTTGTTTTTCATCTTTTTTTTCCGTCCAACTAGCAAAGGCATTTAAAAACCCATTAGCATTGGCATGACACTTAAAAGTGCTTTGCTTTGCAATATTCTCCTGGTCACTCCGGCTGTCCCTCGTCTCTTGATATTAAAGTGCCTGAGTATCCTGTGCGGGCAGTGTCCTTCTGAACATTTGCATGATTTTTGCACGATTTACGTAGAGCATCTAATAACCGTAGAAATGGCAACAACAAAGACAAAAACGGCAATGTCCAACACTTACGGACAGTCACGTTTCTCTCGAAGCTCCGGGTACGTTGACACTGCACTAAGCGCCTTGGCACTGGACTTGTTTGTGTCTCTCCGACTCCCGCTCTCTCTCGATGTGTCTCTCACTATTTAAGTTTGCCTCAAAATGGCCAACTAGCCGGCAAACTGCTGTCCATTTCGCTGCACTGAGAGAAAATACGCATAAGATTGCGCTCAAATGGAGCGAATCGGTTGATATGAACGATTCCTCTTCTGTCAGTAGATATGTTCATCGGGACCTTAGAGATTCGGTACCTTAACTTAAATATCCAAAAGTTGTTCTTCTTTCGTAACCAAGTTTTTGCTATAAAGCTTTAAAGATCGAAGAGTATAAAATTTGAACTGCCTCAGGAAGCTGTTTCGCCCTTCTGTCCATATAAAAAAATGTAAGGTCCCTATATTAAATTACTTCTCACTTTTTTCTTTTTTATAAAAGTATACCCAATTACCATGCAGACAGATACGAAAAACAAAAATTTGGATAGAAGCTATTGAATGGATATGAACTTATATAAACTTATGTGAGTCTAAAGATCCAAAACAACCGAATAAAATTGGTTCAAATATCTTAAAAGAGATCAGTAGTTTATCCAAAAAAAAACTCAAGAAACAATTAAAAAGTATTATCGATAACTCAATAAATAATCGTGAATATCTAATAAAAATGTATATGGTTATATAATGTAATAGTACATCAGATGTGACAGTGGTAAGGACGGAGGAGGCGGGTCAACAAAGCCTGACTGTCATATCGGCTTATATGCCACCAGTACTGGACTTCAAGAAGAGGTTCGACGTCAGATTCCCGACGCGAAAGGAGTGGGACATGAA
This sequence comes from Chymomyza amoena, assembly GCA_037043745.1. Taxonomy (NCBI): domain Eukaryota; kingdom Metazoa; phylum Arthropoda; class Insecta; order Diptera; family Drosophilidae; genus Chymomyza; species Chymomyza amoena. The sequence continues at coordinate 226,370 of JBAMAX010001282.1, forward strand.
CAGGGTAATGAGAGCAGACGCAGCTGCAATCATACTGACGGATCCAAGATGGATCGCGGTGTAGGAGCAGGGGTCAACTCGGACGAACTTGAAGTATCTCACTCCTATCGCCTAGGCAGCAGAAACAGCATCTTCCAGGCGGAAATCTTCATCAGAGAGCATCAGAGACGCATGTAAGGTGTTGAATAATCATCCGAGTCAGCTGGCGGAGGGTTGTATATTCTCCGACAGTCAAGCAGCTTTGCTGGCGATCAAATCACCAACCGTGAACTCAGAAATCATCAGACAATGCCAAGAAGATGTCAATGCCCTTGCAAGCAGAATGAACATCGCTCTCGTATAGGTTCCCGGACATAGAAACGTATACGGGAATGAAAAAGCTGATGAACTGGCGAGAAAAGGAGCATCAGATGGCGAAGCAGCGGAGGTAGCTGTCAAATACCCCCTCAGCGCTATCAAGAGAGAACTTCTTCTGCGAGCTCAGAACAAGGATGAAACCAGATGGAAAAATATTGGCACTTGCAAGATTGCAAAGGAAATTTGGCCGCGATACGACAAGCGTAGAACGGCCGAACTGCCAAGCAAGCCAAGAACAATGATCTTCAGGCCGTTAGGAGACCATGCAAAGAAAATGGGCTGGCCCTACAACGTCAGATGCCGAAGCTGTGACCAGGAGAACACAGAAGAGACAGTTTATCACTATTTATGTGAGTGCCCCGATTGGGGTCCTTACGCCACAGAGCACTAGGAAGCTTCGCGTTAGGAAGCCTACGTGACTTGGCAGAAAAGAACAAAGAACACATCAGCAGGTTTATTAACGGATCGAGATGGTTTGAATAAACCGAACAGCAGTGGTTCCCATAAGTGGTGTAACAAAATGGCGCATTTGCGCTAATTGAGTTTGAATATGTTGTCACTCAAACGGCACCAAACCAACCCACCAACCAATATTGTCTAGTACCTCTATTACAAATGTAAAAATTATCAAAATTATAGAGGTCGACCTTAAACTTTCAACTTTTTTATTTCTTATACATATATTAAATTGAAGATGATGCTCAAATGATATAAAGACAAAAGTTTTCTATACCTTATATATATCTGAAACCCTTCGTCATTTGCTTACTTGAAAACTTTATTTCAGTATTTTAAATTTCTCTCTGTGTATTGTTATTGGCATTGATGGCCACATGGGTATCCTTTAGTGAGTTGCTATAGTTGGTATTCAAATTCTTAATTTTTTATAAAGAAATATTTTACGCTTCCCTAGTGATTTTTTGTTTTGCTCTGTAATTTAAATAAAATTCAGTAGTTGAGCAAACTTTAAGTTTTAACATCTTGCCATAACTCGTAAAAAAAAGCGTCAATGAGCTCACGAAACTAAAACAAAAGTAAATTTATTTACAAAGATAATTTAAGTAATTTTAGATGTCTGTAAATAACTTTAAGTCACAAATGAGTCGATACACTTTTAATAGTTTAGTGTTGTAAAACTTTAAACTTTTGGCAAAAGTTTGCCACGTTGGATAAACAAAACAAAAATATAGTCGATAGCAATAGCAACAAAACAACAGCCACGGACTTGGCCCAAATGGAAAACCAGGCGCTGCACTATGGGAGGAATTGGGAAGTCTAGAAATAAAAAATTAAAGAAAGTAAATGTTGTAATAGTTTGTTGATAATAAATTTGAGCACTAAATGAAGCAAATATTTGTTTCAAATACAAACCAGGCGCTATACTATGGGAGATATTCATAAGACGAAATAAAAAGTTTATGTTTTTAAAATTTTTCGTTGATAATATATATCAGCATTAATCTAGGCAAATATTTGCTCTATTTGTTAAATAAAAAATACTTTCCAAGCATTTCAATCAAATATTCTTTGGAAAAAGTTGTGAAATTTTGATCAAACAATATTTGCTGATTACGTAAGAAAAACATTTGCTTCGCTATTGCACACTGCCTAAATTTTAATAAAATATATTAAATATTATTATTATATAATAATATATATTTCGAATATAATTTTTTTACCCTGTACCCAGTGCCGTAACCATGGGGGTTTTTGGAGCTAGGAAAAGAGTTGGAAAAATGGATTAAAAGGTTTTTTTGAACTCTGAATTATATACTTTTTGAAGTGAAGAACCCTCCAAGACCAAATCCTAGATTCGCTCCTACCTGTACCAATTTTTCGAAACAGACTTGTTTTTAATTAAAATTTTTAATACAGAGCAGAAAAAAAAATTTCAGACAATTCAAGTTTTAACCCTAACTTAATTATTTAAATTAATTATTTTTTAATCTTAGAGAGCGGTATCTAAAATCTTTTTTTATTAGTCTTTTTATGTTAAACGACATTTATTTCTAGCAAATAAGAAGATAATGATTTTTAAATGATTATAAAATTTACATAAGTATTCAAATTGGGTTTGTATTAAGACATATAGTATATAAAAAACAATGCATATTATTATAATAATTTAATTAAATATAAAAATTAACTAGCTTAACACTTTTTCATTTGTTTTTTTAACTAATAGCCGAAATATTTAAATTTTTTGTATGTTTCCCAATTATGTCTATCAGCATTTTTAAATTTGATATAGAACTGAATCAAATGGTTTGCTATAATTTAAAAAAATTATATTATCACATAATATTTATTTGCTCATGCCGATTCCTTAATTCCTCATTAAAAAAAATGATTTCATTACAGAGTTGCTTGAAACTCTATTTGGCAAATACGGGACCAAAAAATTTGAGCAAATATTTGTTGCAAATATTTAATCATCAATATGGCAATCATTGTAAAGTTTTTTAAATGTTTGAAAAATATGCCAAATATTTGCGACAAATACATATCTTTGTTGTATTATATTTTGAGCATATATTTTTTAAAACTCGACAAATATGTGCTGCTTAAATGATCAAACTGACCTAATTCACCGATTAAGCTAGTTATTTGGTGCTTAAAATTTTATTTGACAAATACGAGTCATATAATTTTGAGCAAATATTTGCTGCAAATATTTGATCATCAACTGACTAAATGTACAATGATTGTTAGTTTGAATGTAACATTTTTGGAACAAATATTTTTTTGTATTATATTTTGAGTAAATATTTCTTAAGACTCCACAAAGTTGTGCTGTTTATATATCCAGACTGGCCTAATTTATCGATTGAGCTAGTCGGTTGGTGCTTAAAATTCTATTTGGAAAATACGTGAACAATAAATTTGAGCAAATATTTGTTCATCAAACTTGCTGTCAAATATTTAAACAGTCAGTTGGAATGCCAAATATTTGCAAAAAATATTTTTTTAAATTTTCTTTTGAGTAAATATTTTTTAAGATTTGGCAACGGTCTGCTTTTTAATTGACCCGACGAACCTAATTCATCAAAAGAGCTTATAGCATGCCAATTTTTATAATTTTAGTTTTCTCTTGATATTGGTACTCCTTTTCCGAAATAAGTTTTAGTGATTAACTAAGAGATTCTTTAAGTTACAATCTTTTTATTTTTTTAAATAAGCTTCATGCATAATATATTATCCTATCTGTAAATCTTTTTGTAAAAAAGCAACAGCCATTGAAAGCGATAACTCAGATATACAAATTTCTTTTAGTTTTTGGGAAAGAAATCTGTTTAAACCACGTAAAAAATTTTGAACATAAAAATTATGGGATTCATTTAGACCTTTTTTTTAATGATTTGGCAAATGCAATTTTCAAAGGTATGATGGGATCTTTTTTTTTTTAAAAATAATCTCGTGCAAATGTTGGCCGCAACTGCGTTTTAAATGGTCTATCCTGAAGGTCCAATTTTCCATGACTCGTTCAAGCATTTCAACTGGTATTTGGCCAATAACACGAGTAATGTTGGCTTCCAAGGCCTCAATCGTTGCTGGTTTGTCCACGTAAACTTTTGACTTGACGTAACCCCAAAGAAAAAGTCGAGCGGTGTGATATCGCACGATCTTGGCGGCCAAGGTACGGGTCCCGTACGTGAAATTAATCGCTCACCAAATTGACCTCGCAATAGAGCCATTGTTTCATTGGCAATGTGGACCGGAGCGTCATACTGTTGGAACCAAATGTCGTCGAGATCACGGGCAACAATTTCAGGCAGCAAAAAGTCCGTTAACATGGTCCGTTAGCGTGCGCCATTGATGGTAACGTTCGTACCTTGCTTATTTTTAAAAAATACGGACCAATGATTCCACCAGTCCACAGACCGCACCAAACCGTTGTTTTTCTTGGATGTAATGGCAGCAGGTGAACCTCTTCGGGTTGATCTTCTCCCCAAATACGGCAATTTTGCTTATTCACAAAGCCGAGGAGCCAAAAGTGGGCCTCATCACTGAACAAAATTTTGGTCGAAAACAACGGATCTTCATCGATCTTACCAGGATCTTACTTGCAGGAAGGTCATTCGGCTTCAATTCAAGCAGAGATCTAAATGTAAAATGCGCCAGGTGGTTGAATACGACAGGCCAAGTTGTTGCGATCGGCGCCGAATCGATTCCTCGCGGTCATCGTGAACACTGTCAGCTACCGCCGCTATATTCTCTTCATAACGTGCTGGATGTGGTCGATTTGGTCGTGTATCATCAAACAATGAGTACTGGGTATCAAATTTGGTGATGGAGTTACGAATTGTGGGTTCGGTGGGTCGATTATGTTGACCATAAGTGGATCTCAACGCACGAAAAACATTCTTTGGAGAACGCTGATTTTCGTAGTACAATTGTACAATTTGTAAACGTTGTTCGGGTGTAAGTCTTTGCATGATGATTTGCCAATGAATACTGAACAACTTTGCCTTTGACAGCTGTCATGGATCACGCGAGATCCACACGAAAATCCCTATTGAAAAAAGGTCTTAATGAATCACCCTTTATATTCAAATACAACCAGAGTACCAAAAAACTAAGGATGTGCCAAAAATTTTTTTTCTGAGTTGCCCTTAAGGTACTTAAATACATGCTAATGCACGTTATTACCTCAAAAAAAATAAGCCCACAAAAAAAAAAAACATTGGGATCAGTTTCAATATGAAAATATAAAGTCCGACTGGAATATAATAAACCTAAAAATACCAATTCGATATGAAATTTCACAATTCGTGTAAGTTGTCATTTGTCCCACTGTGCACTGTAGGTATTGTTATTTCAGAGGTCAGACGCCAGTAAGTTAAACAGAGGTGTAGACAGCTCTGTCACACAAATACACGCACACACCCATAGAGTTTGGAAAACTTTCGACTACTCGAAAGTATTGTACACAAATGCACTTTTCACAGGAAAAAAGAAATAAGCCAAACAAAAAAACACAGCATATAGGTATGTCCTTGGAAAAGCACAAAAAAGAAAATAAGCCAAGTTTTTCTTTTCAATTTTAACTTCTGACAAAAGCGCAAAAGAGCAAAAGCAACGTGCAAACTTTTACACAAAGCAGAGCTTTGGAGAAAAAAGTTACCAGTGTAGCGGCATTATTAGAAATTGAATTAGATTTCATTCGCCATCATGGAAATGCAGTTTCAGTTTGCATCCAACTGTCACAGCAGCATTCATAATAATAAAGAGTACGAAAGAAAAAGAAAGTAAAATGTAATACAGTCGAGACTTTGTCCGACAACGGGTTACCCTATATCCTTTTTAACGGAAGACAAGTCCTGCTTAACGTGAAATTGTAACTTAAGTATTTGGTGCTGTGTCCCGCTTTTCCTGTATGGAGTTTCTGTTGGAATTTGTGCCAAGTTGCAGTAAGATGATATCGTCGTCTTTGGCAAGTTAAAGTTCCAACTTTAAGAGGTGTGGACGATTATTGTTTTTTATGAGATTACTTAGAGATATGCGATAACTATTCGATATTTTAAACATCGCACATTTTGGAGTCGATAGTGAAAATATGGGTGGAACAGTACAAAGATTTTTGGTAACCTTTGCCGTCCATAGCTCATTTTGGGGTCGAATTTAAATATTTGATACCCTTATTGCAGTTCTTGATATATTATCAGTCCAATACCAGTTTCAATTTTTGTCGTACTCTGAGAAAACATAGGAGGAAGATTAGAGTGAGTTCCATATAGATCAAAGACCACTCGCCAATTTATTCTGGTAATACAGAAGATGATTCCTGTAAACAGTTTAAGTTCAACGTTCTTTCGCTTTTTTCAGACACATTTATGGAAGATTCCTGAAGTTAGGTTAGGTTACACTGGCTGGCCACACAAGAGAGTGCAGCCTAGCATAGACCTTTTGGTCCTTCGCTGTGCCAGGTTGGAGGTTATTAAACGAAGTAATGGTCGGTTAAAATTTGACTTTTTGGCGAAATTAAGTAGACGGTCAACTTGCAGCCTGGCCACCTCTTCTAAAGCGACAAACGCTGGTTCTCCTGGGGTAGCCAGACGATGTCTAGAGATGGCTGGGCAGTCGCAAAGTACGTGTGTTAGGGTCTCAGGGACTTCGGATCCCTGCAGATCCTGCATAATTCGCTTGTCGTTAGTCCCATCCTATGCGCATGCTTCGCTAGAGGCAATGTCCTGTTAGTACACCCGTGATGATTCTGCATTCAGTGCGTGAGAGTTTGATTATGAAATTCCTGAAGTACCAATCCAAAAAAATAATAGATATAATTAAATGAAGAATATTCTTTTGGTAACATTTGCCGTACGCAGCTCATTTTGGGGTCAGTGCCAGTTTCAATTCTTTTGTCGTACCTAGAAAAAATATAGAAGGAAGAGTAGACTCAGGGGTTCTATATAGATCGGAGACCACTCGCCAATTTGTTTTGGCAATTTAGAAGACGATCTTCGAAGCAGGCTTAACTTCAACGGTCTCCAGTCCAAAGTTGGAATCGACGTTGAAGGCTACTGAAGTAACAGTCGCATGCAATAATAGAAGAACAATTACCGAATTTAATAAGATTCTTTGGTAAAACTTGGTGATCAAAGCTCTCCATTTTATCCTGAAGTACCAATTTTGTTGCTACTTTTACTTTTTAACCTATCGCTAATTCCATCAAATAATAGAGGAGTTATTAATTTAACAATCTTTTTGGTAGTATTTTGGGTTAGTAACTCATTTTGGGGCCGAAACTGAATATTCAATACCGATATTGTGGTACTCGATATTTTTTGATAGGCTACTGAATTTTTCTTTAATCAGATTTATTGTCACTTTTATTTATTGTCTCTCAAGGTCGTCTCTGAAGTATTCGATACCGATATTTCGTTGATCCACTACCAACTTTTCGAGTGTCGGTATATATAATATATATATTGCTAGTTTTACTTTTACTCTCTCTCCATGAAGTGAATGTTTGAGAGGGAAGAGGTAGTGTCAAGAGAGACCACTATACAAATTCGTTTGGTAATGTAGAAAACATTCTTTATACGATTACAAAGCCAGCGTACCCGTCTGTCTCCAGCATCAGGAAGAGAAAAGTTTCCTTGCTTTGGGAAGAGTCCCATCCAATAATAGAGGAGTGAAACCAGTGAGCTCTCTGGGGAGCCTGTAATCCCTAGTGAGAGCGTCCCCAAGGTGGCAGATAGGGCAAAGCCTCCCCAAGCATAAGTGGTGAAGGGATATTAAAAACATACCTGACGACTATACAAGCCGGAGAAAGCCCTCTCGGTTATAAAACTATCACTATCATGAATTAAGATCATTGTTCTTGGCTTGCTTAGCAGTTCGGCCATTCTACGCTTGTCGTATCGCGGCCAAATTTCCTTTGCAATCTTGCAAGTGCCAATATTTTTCCATCTGGTTTCAGCCTTGTTCTGAGCTCGCAGAAGAAGTTCTCTCTTGATAGCGCTGAGGGGTATTTGACAGCTACCTCCACTGCTTCGCCATCTGATGCTCCTTTTCTCGCCAGTTCATCAGCTTTTTCATTCCCGTATACGTTCCCATGTCCGGGAACCCATTCGAGAGCGATGTTCATTCTGCTTGCAAGGGCATTGAGATCTTCTTTGCATTGTCTGATGATTTCTGAGTTCACGGTTGGCGATTTGATCGCCAGCAAAGCTGCTTGACTGTCGGAGAATATACAACCCTCCGACAGCTGACTCGGATGATTATTCAACACCTTACATGCTTCTCTGATGCCAAAGACTTCCGCCTGGAAGATGCTGTTTCTGCTGCCTAGGCGATAGGAGAGAGATACTTCGAGCTCGTCCGAGTAGACCCCTGCTCCTACACCGCGATCCATCTTGGATCCGTCAGAATAGATTGCAGCTGCGTCTGCTCTCATTACCCTGTTCATGTCCCACTCCTTTCGCGTCGGGAATCTGACGTCGAACCTCTTCTTGAAGTCCAGTACTGGTGTTATGTAATCTGTTGATTTGCTAGTCTCTTGACCCATGCTTCCATGTCTGAAGGTACTAGTCCTCCAGAGTCCAGTTTCTTTGATTCTGGAGGCCGTGTTTGCTGCAGTTAGCTTTAATTGGATGTCAATCGGAATCATATTCAAGATCACATTTAACGCCTCTGCTGGGCATGATGTAATTACAGACATTATGGATGTAATGAAAATAAATTGTGATATGTAATTGTAATGCAGTCATTACAATCATATTCTAAATCATGCCTCCTACACGGTCTAAGTTTCCTGGCCACCGTATTTACAATATTAGAAGAGTAAACCAAAACAATATAAAAGAAAATTCTTTTATCTCTCGAGTGGTCTCCAAGTTATAAGTGTCCATACAGCCTCAAAATAATTTGGCTATAAACAACTGTCACATCTTGTATGTAAATCTATAGCACTCCCTGCTTTTAAGGGCATAAAAAGTGGAATCAAAACTAACTGTAACTGAGCCAGCCAATCGGCCAATAAGCTCCATACTCGACGTTGTCTCTCACACACATCACACCCATCTTCACACACATGTCTCTTGTCTCCAAGTTGCATATCGTCTGACTTTATTATTTCTGACTTTTCTGCTTTCTCTCTCAAGTTCTTAAGGAATTTTGAATAAGTTGCATCTTTTGCCTTCTGATTTGCCAACACGGCTAAGTAAATGTTAGCTTTTACTTGGCTTAGGCTGATGAGCTTTGGGATTCACATAGATGAGTGGATACAGTGGAACTTGTCAGGGAGTAATTTTTACTACAGACGTTGTCTTTAAGTTCTCATTTAAGCCTAGAGCAGTCCTTGGGGCACTGAATGCTGAGGCTGAAATTTAAATTTAATAATTTTTGTATTGATGTATAATTCTGAGTGCACCAAGGCCGGGTAAGATAAAGAACAGGTGTAGGCTTAAAAGCAAATAGCTATGGCTTCTTCATAAAGTTAATATGCTTAAATTAAAAATGGCGGACGTAAAGTCGGGCGCGGACGACTTTAGGATTACCCTGTACCACTAGCTTGTAATAAAGTTCGATTTCTTCACAAAAAACCAAAAACAGAAGAATTTTTAAGCAAAAACATTTTTTTGACCGATCGTTCCTATGGGAGCTATATGATATAGTCAACCGATTTCCATAAATTTGACACAGTGCTTAAATACCTTAAAAAAGAAATGAATGCGTAATTTATTTCAAATATCTTTACAAACAAACAAAACACAACGAATTTTGTATAAAAAACGTGTTTTTGGACCGATTGGTCCTATGGGAGCTATATGATCTAGTCAACCGATTTGGATTAAATTTAGTACAGTGCTTAGGAACTATAAAATACTCACGAATGTCAAATTTGGTTCCAATATCTTAACAAACAAACGAAACACAACAAATTTTGTTAAAAAATTGATTTTTTGGAAGATCGGACCTATGGGAGCTATATGATATAGTCAACCGATTTTGTTCAAATTTGCCACATTGCTTAAGTGGTCAAAAAAATTTTCAAACACCAAACCTAGTTACGATATCTTTATTAAAAAACAAAATATAGCGAATTTTGTTTTAAAAAAGTTATTTTGGCCGATCGGTCCTATAGGAGCTATATAATATAGTCAACCGATTTTTATGAAATTTGGTACAGTGATTGGAAACTATAAAAAACTTTCGAATACCAAATTTGGTAACGATATCTTTGTGAACAAATGAATTATCCATCTAAAACCTTTTATTTTTGTCGAGGTCGTCTCAAACACCTCCATGGGAGCTATATAATTTATCCCCGATATCAAAAAAATAAAATAAACTTGCCTCCATGGAATAATATGGGATCTAATGTGAAAGTTTGGTAACTCTAGCTCTTACCATCTCTGAGATCTAGGCGTTCAAACGGACAGATGGACGGACGGACAGACTGACATGGGTATATCGACTTCTCTATTCACCCTGTTCAATTTTAGGTAACTTGGGTGTCTCCGACGTCTCCTTCTATATGTTACATACATTTTCGGCTTGCACAAACTTAATATACCCTTCGTACCATACGGTACAGGGTATAAAAATTATCAAAATCGGACAAATACAGCAAAAGCTAAAGTCAAACTGCGTCAATATTTAACTCTACCTAATTATGGTTACAAGTGACCTCGAATCACAATTTTTTGTAAGCTGATTCATGTAGCTCTAATGAACAAATCCACATCCAAATTTTATCGATGTGGACCCCCACCCCTCGTAATCGATTTACCGGTACTTTCGAGTTTCATTACAATCGGTAAAAATTGACGGAACCTATAAGTATAAATATCGAATTTTACAAAGAAAAAAATTAATTCCAATTGGAAAGTTCTTAATGGGAATATGCAGAAAATATTTTTGGAAAGAAAAGGTACACGATATTTCACTGTCGGGCACCGCCTCGACTGTACCACTTTTTTTTAGAAAATATATTTGGAATTCGTTTTTTTTTTATTCAATCAATTTATTTATTTTTCATATATACCAGTTAATTTTATAATTTTTCTCAGATTTTAATAAACAACCACTCATTTTCTTCGTAATCGGTCGAACTTTACGAGCTATAAATAAAACTGCATTAAAAATTTTTTACGTTCGAAAAGGATTTTATTAAATTAATTTGCTGAAAAATTGTATTTATATTATTGGTTTGTTCCCATTTGCTGAAAATAAATAACGATCAAACCATAAAATTGACAAAATTGTTTTCCAAATATATATAACTAGTGAGCCCAGCAGACGTTGTCCTGCCCAAACTTTTTGAATACTCTTAAGTGAATAAAAATTGTAAGATTCTCTAGTTAGCTTATCTGGAAAAACATAAGATTTTTAGATTAGTTTGCAGCTCGATTCAAACTTGCACCATTATTAGTCGATGTCGTGCTTCACGGGTCTGTCTTAACCGAATTCTTTCACGTTCATTGCGATCTTCACGGTCCTGGGTAGTACGATTAAATTGATAATTAATTTGAATCGTTGCGTTTCTTCCAATTGAAACACATCATGCATTGATCCATTAGGAGACCGCATTCCTTTCTCTCAATGATTGACACAATGTTGGAATTCGAACAATGATTAACAACATTACCAGTTTTTGTGCATATGGCAATATAATCACAAAAACCGATATCTTACAAACCAATAGACACGCAATAAGCTTAAAACCTCCGTATTGACAACCTATAACACACGCAAAAGTCAGATTTTAAATTCATCGATGCGTCCATGAGAACACCCGTAACACGTAAGACATAAGTTTCTTTTATATATATAGATTAAAAGAAAATTTTGCAAGCACTTCTGGGTATGCAAGCAACTCAGGATGTTTGTGATTGTTTTTTTGTGTGTCGAATATTCTCTTTTCTTCGTTTTATATTGAATTTCATGTATTTCTACATTTTGGTAATTTTTGAAGAGCGCCACCTATCGGACAATGTTCAAACTATTCAAAGAACCTTCCACACGGTGCCCGTAAACACACACGTAATATTGTATTAAAATAGGTCTGGTGGTTTGGGAGTCTATAGAGAACATACGAAATTTATTTGATTTTTATATATAGATAGAGAAGAAGATAGAAGATAGATAAATAGAAGATAATATAATCTATAGGCAATTCAATTATCTACAGTCTGGTAAATAAAATAATCACACTTTTATTTTAATTTGTAACGTGCTTTTTTCGAAGTATCTTGAAATCCGTTACATGAAAAAAATTTTCGACTTCAAACTAGTGTACAAACTAGTGTAATTGAGGCAGCTATGCATATTTTAAAGATGGTTCCTCCAATGGTCACTATAGTAGGCAGATCAATATCTAATAGTGATAAATGAGGATAGCTGCTTCGCTACTTAGAAAATTTTCAAATATGTTTATTCGTCTTCGAGATATGTCTAGCCCAAGAAAAGATTTTTAAGTATCTCTATCACATATGTAACAACCATGAAAATCGAATAGTTCGACTTAAAAAATTCCTCAATTTGCTTGTTTTTGCTCTTTATAACTTTGAGAAAAATTTTATGTACAAATCAAAATAATTTTTGGGAATTACATTGTTTAAAAAGATATTTAAAAATTATTATTTCTAGTATTTTCATAATTACGGCCTTTTCTTGCCAAAAATTAATATTCGAGTGAAACTCCTTTATATTTATACATTTGTTTTTCATATAATTTCTCAGCTGTAAAGATATTATATTTTATATCTGATTCAATATATTAAGCTAGCTTAAAGAAGTATTTTTACATATATTCGGCACAAAAATTAAGCAAATTGTTAAATTATTTTACTAGCATTTTGGTCAAACCCTGACCAGACCCAGAGCTTATTAAAAAGTTCATTCTTCAGAAGTCTGACTGTACATATATTTATATGTATATAGATATATTTGTGCACATTCTCACTTTGCACTGTATCAACTTGCGTTTCATCAAAACTTTCGGAATTTTTTACAAAATTATGTGGCAAAGTAATATTTTTGCAATCACGTGCTCACAAATATTTTTAGGTATTTTTGCTAATCCTTTTAATTTTAAAAGTTTTACAAAAGAAATACAAAAAAAAAAGAGAAAAAACGAACATACGCAAAGTTTTTTAATAACAGAGCTAAAGAAAAAACAAGAAACATAAAGCTTGAGTTGATGACGTCGCAGACGATCCGACCCGGAACAAGTTATCAACTTGGTAGGAATAAATTTAAGCATAGTTAAAATAGCGTTTGCTGTTGCACGTCTTTCTTGCCTGATGCTGCATTTATTTGGGAGCACCTTCTGCCCACCAACAACAACAACAACGAGAACAAGAACAACTGCAGTGACTTTTCACTATTTGGCCAAATTGAAAACTTTGCTAGTTTTTCAACAACTGCTGCAGCAAGTAGCCGCAGGGTGACTCCATATTGGCAGAGACTCAGACTCGGACCTCGGACTGCTCTACCCCTCCTAATAACTATAAGTCTGTAAGTCTGTAACTATATCTATATAACTGACGGACTGAGTGAAAGGGAACGTGAGCGGAGCATTGGTTTGGTTTGTTGCCATCCACTCGAATGCAAATAAAAGTAATAATAATAATTTCTTTTCAATTTCCTCAAAGCAAATAGCCAAGAGCAAGAATTTCAGATTCAAGCCAGGCACTGTGTGGACTCTGTAGTAATGTAAAAACAAACATACAAATGAGAAAACCTGACTAACTGACAAACTTACAACTCTTACATAAATCCGCAGTCAAACAAATTTCTACATTTTGCCAAATATTACTCATCTATTTGAGTTGCCCTTTTTTAGGGGGTTGGGCAAAAATTTGCACAGAAATTTACATAATTCCGAATAAGCAAGTAGTTTGCTGCCATTTTGTTGACGCCATTTTGAGTGGCTGTCAAGAAGCGTTGTCATTGCAGTCATCGCAGCCAACTTCAAGTAGTACATCCAACCAGCCAACCGGTTTGCCATTTTGTATCCACTATCAAAGCAGCCAAAAACAACAATAATAAATATTATTTCCCAAGCAGAAAGCGTAATAATTCTTGCTTTCTACAAATTTGATAATATTCTACTACTGACATTCCCTGCAATTGCCACTTTGTCATTTTCATGTTAATAAATTGGCTATATCTCTGGCTAATTCTATTGCAAATAGAATGAAAAATAAGCAAAGCTAAATGGTTTGAGTAAGCAGAATTAGACAAAAATGGAAGGTTCCCAAAGCAGAGTAACAAAGCCAAAGGTTTTGTTAAGATATAAAAATATTAAGGTAAAGAAAGCCAAAGTAATGGGTGATTTTTAGTTGCGTGTCAAGTTTAACGAAAAATTAAAGAAATAAATGAAATTTTACTTTTGTTTAGAGAAATTTTAATTACCGCAAAATCTTTCGCGAGGGAAGCCCTAAAAACTGTGAAGGTAAAGCAAGCAATAGTAAAGGGTGTTTTTTAGAGAGCTCAACGAAAATTAAGAATTTATTGAAATTTTACTTGTGATTAGAGAAATTTTAATTGCTGAGAGAGAGAGTTCTTAAAGAATATTGGTAGGCTAAAGAAAAGCTCAGCAACCGTAACTCTTATAATAATATATTTATCATTAAATAATTATTATTTTTTTATATTTTCATTCATATTGAAAAGTAACTCCTATATCTTTATATATAATAAAAATAACTTTTATTTTTAATAATAATAAAAATTGCAGAGTAACTTTTATTTAAATATTTTTTAATTAAAATTGGGCAATAATTTTTATTTTTATTATAGAAATGACAGTTATTTGGCTTTTTATATAAAATTTAATATTTAATTATTATTGCATGATTTTTATTTTTATATAACAATCTTCCATAAAATAATAATTTTTTATTTTTTTTTAATCAATCAAGTATCTCCAATTTCTAGACATACAAATAACGTTTGTGATTTTTATAATAAAAATTGCAGAGTAACTCTAATTGAAAATATTATAAATAAGAATTGGGAAATAATTTAAATAATATAATAATAATTTTTTTAATAATGATTGGGTAAATTGAAAATGTGAGTTATTTCACGATTTCTAATAAAAGTTTATGTTTAATTACTTTTTTAATTATAGTTTCTTATAAATTTAATTAACACAATCTATAATATGGCACCTAGTACTATAAATATTGCATATTCAAATTACACAGGTCAACATGGTTCAGTTGTTGGAAAGCTAAGAGTCATTTCAATAATTTGGTGCGTAGAATCGGAATCCGGCATCAGAACTGGCCCATCACGTCAGGATTTTGAGATATTTGAGGTTATGTACTCCAAAAAACGGCGTTTTTTCCTACTTTTTAGGTTATGTACATAGGCGCAAAAAATTTTTGCGGTCTTTCTCTCCAGTTACATCATTTAGTAGAACTCTTCCCTTTAATTTAAGGGTTCAAAAGATCAATTACGATTTTTTTTTCGCAAAGTTATGGCTTTTCGAAGTTACGAGATATATCCCTAAAATAACACGGTCTACAAACATAGGAGTCATGTAAGTTGTTGGAAAGCTAAGGGTTATATCCGAAGTAATTTGGTGCGTAAAATCCGAATCCGCGTCAGAACTGACCCATCACGTCAGATTTTGAGATATTTGAGGTTATACCCAAAAATAACATAACATCACGTCAGATTTTGAGATATTTGAGGTTATGTACCCAAAAATAACATAACCTCAAATATCTCAAAATCCTGACGTGATGGGCCAGTTCTGACGCCGGATTCGGATTCTACGCACCAAAATACTTCGGAAATGACTCTTTGCTTTCCAACAACTGAACCATGTTGACCTGTGTTATCTCAAAGGCTTATTGAAAATGCTAATGACGTCGAAGGGATATATCTCGTAACTTCGAAAAGCCATAACTTTGCGAAAAAAATCGTAATTAATCTCTTGAACCCTTAAATTAAAGGGTAAGAGTTGTACTAAATGATGTAATTGGAGAGAAAGACCGCAAAAAATTTTTGCGCCCTGTACATAACCTCAAAAGTAGGAAAAAACGCCGTTTTTTGGGTACATAACCTCAAATATCTCAAAATCCTGACGTGATGGGCCAGTTCTGATGCCGGATTCGGATTCTACGCACCAAATTACTTCGGAAATAACCCTTAGCTTTCCAACAACTCACATGACCCCTGTATTTGTAGACCTGTGTTATTATTAACTATATGTTATTAGATCGTTATATATATCGTTAATAGATTATAACGAGATCAGCAGGCTTTGTGCCTTTATCTGGTTAGTCTGAAGAAGACAGGATGCTTCAGAGTTGACGTGTGTGAGGATTCTATTTTGATGTGACTTTGCATAGAGCGTGATCCCTTCTTCGAAGGTTGTTATATTAAGATCTCTATGCAGGTCACAGTCACGCACGTACCATAGAGCGTTTGTGATTGCCCTAAGCACAATGTTTTGGAGTTTTTGGATGGTCTGGTCTGCCGATTTTTTTTTTGTGCAGCCCCATAGCTGAGCTCCATATGAGGCGTCAGGACTTGCTTGTATAATATTATTTTGTTTGGAATTGAGAGCGTTGAAATGCTCAACCCACCGGAGCTTGGCGTCTAGATATTTCGCAGTATCGGAGTGAGGAATCTATACACCATCTAAATAAAACGGCAAATATCTGATTTTCTTGTTCGTGAAGTCAATATGCACAGATTTAAGATTATTAAATTTAATTCCTCATTTCTTGTCCATGCCGAGATTTCATTTAGCCCCGATTGTAAATTAATAGGTGTATCCAACTCGGATTTTCCTCTTGCAATTGTAGCAGTATCATCTGCGAAGTTGGCTATATTTGTTTTGTTTGGACACGGCAAATCGCTTGCGTAAATTACGTTTAAAAGCGGTCCAAGTACGCTGGCTTGTGGGATACCTGCCTTTATTGGATGCAGTTCATAATAACTGTTTCACTGTTTTGTTCTAACACATCTGTTATTCAAATAGGACTCAAGTAACTCTGAGTAGCTCTTCGGCAATATCGTTTTATTTTTTATATCAGATCTTCATGCCAAACCTTATCGAACACCTGTGCTACATCTAGAACCACTATTGAGCCGACTTCCTTTTTCTCCAGACAGTTTTCAATCATATTGGCTATGCGGTGAACCTGATCAATAGTAGAGTGACTAGTTCTGAATCCAAACTGGTGATTTGGTATCAGACTTCTCCGCTCTATTTCTTGCATTATCTTTTTGATTATTAATTTTTCAAATATTTTTTCAATCATAGGAGGCAGAGACATGGGTCTGTATGATTTAACATCGCTTGAGTTTTTGCCTGGCTTAAGGTCCATAATAGCTTCGGAAACTTTCCAAGGAGAGGAACATATTTCAATCTAAATTATAAGTAAATTGATAATTTACGCTAATTGAGCAATATCTCTAAAATGTAATTCTTTCAGGGCTTCAGTTGTTATAAGGTCATATCCTGGTGATTTGCGTAGCTTCAATTCCCTGTAGATAACATCTATTATTTTAAGCTCTGAGACAGACATAATAGTGTCATCATGACCATTGTTTATAAATTGATCCGGCAGACTTGGTACTGTACAAGCAATTACTTTTGCATAATTTTTATTTTAATATATATATTTTTTTTAAGTTTTAATAAGTGAAGAATCTATATATCAATTTTTGTACCATAAAAATACATGGAAACAAAATCAAATTTTTCCTTTTTTCATAAGTTCAAAAAATTATATATTGTAGCATGCACTTTCATATAAATGACTCTTTACGCTTTAATTTTTTCATCCCCTTCCTCTTATTTACGGTTCCTGGAAAAACTTATTTATATCATCTCCCATATTGAATTAAGCAGCCGTGCTACGGATAACGAAAAAAATAAGTTTTTGTAAATAATTGTCGATAAATATATATCCTTTAGTTGGCATAAATGTAATCTAACAATATCTAAGAATATGTATTTAAAAAATTATGTAGTTATTATTAGTATAAAATGTGTACTCTTTTAAACCAATTTTTGCGATTCGTTATATTTGCTCTTGGAACAAAACATGCGGTTTCAAATCACATGAAAAAATGGGATTATTAAACATTTGGTTTCAAAACTAATCCTAAGGAAATGCTAGGATTCGTTTTGTGGAGCTCGGTATATTACTAAATTTTCATCCTGATGGTACTAGTTGTTTTTTTTTTTTGTTGACAACTTTGGGCTGGCGACACTGATTTATCAGACAACCGATTTAATATGCTTTTTGTTGAATTATTTTCCATTTATGTATGGATAAACTTACACCACGGAAACGTTTGAAAATTGTTACGAAAATTTCATAAAATAAGGTTAAAAATTTTGTTTGTTAAAAGTAGTGTTTCAGATGGCGCCTTGTACGCTCCTTCCATGGCGGAATTTTTTTATAAAATTTGTTTTCCAATAAAGCCCGTTTTATTGATATAAGAAATATATTTATTTGTGTTATTATGAATTAAACTTGTATAACTCTAAAAAAGCACCCTCTATTTTTAGGATTAGCTTAAATGCAGCTTAAAACAGTTGGCTTTTAATTTTGATAATATTTCAAAGTGCAAATAGCTGAAAAAGACTAAAGTCGGTTTTTATTTAACCCCATATCTGCCAAATTTCAATTTATTAGGATTAAATTAAAATTTTTTTATACAGCAAGTACCACAGAATAAATCAAAAATGAACACTACTCTCGATAATTGTATTAAATGCTAAACAATAGTTTAGCCCTTGACTTAAAATTCCCATATCAAAGCTTATGTTTTATATTTAATAAATATTTATAGATTTACAACAATTAGTTGACAGCGCTTAAAACGAATAAGCCATCGATAAATTAAATTAAGCTTAATAGCTTATGTAAAAGGTCGAACCGAAATCTAATGTAACTTAAATAAGTGCAAAATTATTTAAAATATTTAAGCATTTAATTGCCTGCAAACTATTGTAATTAATTCATATATAAATTTCAATTGAACTGCAAATATCAAGTGATATTTAGCATTAAAGGATTACAGATATAAAAACTGAATATATTTAATTGTTTGGGCTGACCTATTTTTTTTTAATAGCTCTAGGTAATCGAACGCAGACAGCATATATATAAAATATATTTATATGTTTATAGTAAATGTCACAAACTTGCCACATAAAGTTGCAAATCAGTTTTGCTGCAGTCATAAAGTTTTTGCTACTTGAAACTTGCAACATTATTTCAACTTTGTTGCAAGTACAAATCATTAATGAGCCTGCAAGCTGCGCAGTCCAAAGTCTAACTAAAAACAAATACAATAAATTCAATATTACGCCAGGCTTATGTCAACTTTTGCACCATATACAAACACATAGAGTATATATGTACTTAAGTATATAGCACAATACTATGTATAAATATTAACCAACGCCTACGCACATTAAATATGCTTACTTACTGGTCTCAAATACATATTTGTTGTTCCCAAGTCAAAAGTTATCGTTTGCCAAACAGCCGCCAGCCCTGGCGCAGCTCAGTCGGCGTAGGTAGCAGCAGCGACGTCGACGGCGACGTCAATGTCGATGCCGTTGCTGTTAACCCCAGCTAAGGAGGTCATAGCGAAAAAATGGAATTATATTAAATTGAGGCTGCAGACTGCGGAATACCCTGAAATAACAAATATTTTTAGACAAATGTCAAATGTTTGGTTTTATTAGGACCACATGTATCTTTATATAAAGAAAGATGAAATGTGAAATTCATAGATTAATAATCCCTGAGGAAATTTTCTTAAAAAAGTAACTTAATAGGTGTCTTGCGTCAAAAGCAAAAAATATCACTAAATTACCTATGAGCTTGATTTAAGTTTTATTCGATAGAAAACTTTATTGTCAACAAATCATCACCATTTTCAGAATGACTTTTGGATGGTGATCAGCGAATACTCCTTATAACAAAATTGAAAGAATCTTTTGGAATCTTCAGTCTCTAGGCATCAAAGTTTTAGCCTTTGATCCGAAACAATTTCTCCAAAAAGTGTTTTTACATTAATCTTAATAATTAATTAATAATATCTTCGTTCTAAGTTATATTTACACAAAAAGCGTCCAATTTGCTTTAAAAAAAAAAAAAAATTAAAAAATTCTTTGTAAGCAAAAGATGTTCAGTTTTGTGTCAGGACTCTCCTAAAAGCCTATACAAAAATCTTTTGGGGTCTTCAGCCTCTAGGTATCAAAGTTTTAGCCTTTGGTCCGAAATTTGCTTTAAAAAACAAAAATTTCAAAATAAAAAAATCTTTGGGAACAACAGATGTTCAGTTTTGTTTCGGGACTCTTCTAAAGACCTATAGGAAATTCTCGGTGGGGCCAACTAGGATACCCAGGATCTTGAATTTTCTGTTTCTATTTGTTGCTATAGCAAGATTTTTCTGAGCTAAGGTAATATTAAAGTTGTTCCTTTTTAATTCGAACCTAAAAGGGTTACACTGCCGCAGTTTGTCAATAACTTATATTTATCTCAACAATTTGTCTTTTATTTTTAGCTACGATAAAAAGCAAACTCAGAAAGCATCACATCTAATCGTCCTCTCTACATCTAAGTCTCGTAAGTGAAATAAATTAAACTTGCTTTTAAATATTTTTTAACTCATTTACAGGTTTTTTTTTTTAATTTTTCTATATTTCTTAATTCATTTTCCAATATTCCCATGATTTTTTATCGAAAAAGTATGATAAAAGATATAGACAAAAATGTACAATATTTTAAGTAAACTAAAAATGTTCATTTAGAACGTAAAATTCTTTAATCCTTTGCTTTAGCTAATAAGGTCTCCAATTTGGCAGTTATATAAGTTTTTACAGAATTTGGAATATGTTCAACCCTTGATTCCGAAATATCGCGAAGAATAGCATCCATAATGCTTAACTCCTAAATATACGTATTCATACAGATGGGTGGGAAAGCAAAAATATGTCAAAATTTCAATTTTTGCAAAGTTTTATTTCATAGTATTAAAAAAAAAAAGTTTTATAAATATATAGGGTAAGGTTAGCCAAACTAAGTAAATCTGACCACCCACAGATTCTTAAAAAACGGCCAAACTACAACGATTTTTTTTTCAATTTATTTTGTATGAATATTTACTTACAAATTTGTTCCAGTTTAATATATTGATTGAAAAAAATCTGTCCATATTCTATAAATATAGTGCAAATAGCTCTGATGAGTTACTTAGTTATTCCATCCAATCATTCTTTATTGACATTTATTCAACTTTCCTTTCAATTTGTATGCCCTAATTATAAATTTATTAGGCAAATATATTGTGCTTTTGATTTATAATCCAAAAGTCAATAAATTTAGATCATATATATGCTAAATCAGCCAAAATAATTGGCGGTCGCGTTTACCCCATGATTTTTGAAAATTACAAAAATTGTCTTAGAAAAATCTCAAAAATTAATAATGAAGTTATTAGTAGATCAATAAAGTTTGGAAAAGCGTTAGACTTAATTTGGTATATCGGACGAGTTGATCCGATGTTAAATAAGCATTTTATAGCCAAAACCAAGTAATATATTGTGTTTGCTCTATTTTATCTTATATTATATATTTGCATATTATATCATCGACGAGCCTTGAATAAGAAAATACCTTTAGAGGAGCGAAAATTTAAATTTCATACGACGAGAGATGATTATCATCGTTTGGCGCTACAACTCTTTGTGAGCTTTGGCAATGCAGAATATAATGCCTCCAGGTTGCACGATTATTGCTGATTCTTTCCATTTTTTGTCTTAATCTTAGCATATCCTCTTTAGTATTTCCAACCATCACGATCTTGATCTACCTCTTGATCTAATAATGTATGACGTTGCATCTAAGATTTCTTTTAAGCTCTAGAGGTTTCATATCGTGACACGTGGCCTAACTACCTTATTCTTTGTGCTTTAGTGAAATTTACGATGTTTTCTCCGCTAGTAATAAAAATTGAAAATGAAAATAAGTCGTAGTAAACATTAAAAAAATTACGATTTATTTTATTTTAACAATATTCCACCAAATCGGTGTGATTTATATTCACACCAAATAAAGAAAGTATAAAAACAATTGTTAAAAAAATGAATGGGTATATTTAAGGAACATGCTTTAAAAAATACGAATTTTTAATATTTTTTGTAAGAAAATGGGTTGGTTAAAAAATATATAAATATGTTTTTTAAATAGTTTAGTAAAAATTTTGAACTTAAGGGGGACTTACTTATGTAACAGGTCGTTTTTCGTGTTTCTGCTGTATATATTTTATTACGTTATCAGTCTTTAAACGTGTTTTTCCGAAAGTCCTCTTTTTAGAGGTGGGGTGAACGTTTTCCAAAAATCTGCCTGACCGATCTTGTCATACTAAACATTTTTATCATCAGAAAACATGTCGCAATAGATAGACACGAGCTTTTTTGAAATTCTTGTCCAAAAATTTTAAACAGCCTTGAATAGCAGAAAAAAGTGAAAAAAAAAATTTTTTTTTTCAGAATTCTATTACTATAAGAATTTTTTGAATATTTGAAAAAGCTCGTGTCTATCCATAGCCAAGGGGATGAAAAAATTAATTTTAATTTTTTTGGATTCTGATAATCTGATCGGTCAAAATCATTCACCCCGTGCGCCCTGGGCACTTTTGACGAGGACGCAGTGAAGGACGTGTAGCGGTCACATACGTCATTTTTATGTAAAAACAAAAAAAAAATTGCTTCCTGAAATCATTTGTAGTTTTCTAGTAATCAATTTTTGAATATTGTGCTCGGAAATGAGGTATTACATAGTAAGACCCCCTTAAGTCTAAAATATTTAGCAGCTTAGTCAAAATTCAATGAAAATTAAAATAAAAATAGTGATGGGAAAAATTCAGAAACATACTTCAAAAAAATTAAATTTTTTATATTTATCATTTTAAATAGTCTTAGTTTAAAAAAAATGGGTTAAAAAAATTTCAGTAGCTTAGTCACAATTAAATAAAAACGCAGCAAGTTAATTTCAAAGACAGAAAACTTCCGAACAATTTTTTTTTGGATCTTTGCATCTTTGGCATTTACTCGATGGGGACAGTTTTCAGAACCTTATCCTTATTTAATAAGAATTTTCGACTTGGGCACAATAACGTGTAACTTACCCAAACCAAACATGTAATTTTGATAAAAAAAATTGTTAAACAGAAATTATATGGCTTTAAAAATCTTTTGAAAAGTTAGTGTGAAAAATCGCAATTGATAAAAGTTCGTAGTAAAGAGATTTTATGATTTTTCTTTCATTTTTTAAAACCAAGAAGCTGGTAGTGACACAATAAACAAATCTTCACGTAACGAAATTAGATATGTACATAAGTGGAAATGTGAGAGTATCAGTCAGAAGTCGTAGTAATAGCTGAGTTTGTGGGGTATTGCCCTTAAAATTTTTTAAGTCGGCTCAAGTTTCAGATCCGATTCTTAGGAAAATTGTTTTTACATTTTCGCTTGAATTGAAAAAAAAAAGTTGTATTTGTATTTCTTGTAAAATATATAACTTGCTGTTTTGTTTATTATATTTTTTAATTACTATTGTATAATTGCTTAAGTTTTTACTTCAAAAATAAAATTTTGAAATAATATCTTAATGCGAATTTTTATTTAAAAATTGCAAAATAACTCTTATTTAAGATTAAGCAGATGATGGGGGTCCAATGGCCGCGCCCTATTTCATTTTATTTCATATTTATTTCGTTCACTCAAATGACAGGCTTAAATATTAAAGCAAAAACATATGCACAATCCTATAATACCCCTGACCCTATTTATGCAGGGTATAAAGAAATGAATATGGCGGCGCCGCCATTTTGTTGCTGCTGCTGCTGTTTATGACTTGCGCTTGCAGCCATAAATAAACTTCTCCTGGCAGGTAATAATTTTCTACACAGTGCCTCCAGTGCCCCTGCCCCACTGTCTTACCGGCACCCTCTCTAAGCCTCGCTTTCATAATGTTAAAGCTTATTTAATTTTTCAAAACGTTAGCTTGTTTCAAATTAATTACTTTATGGGGCTAGGATATTGATGTTAAGCCTTGAAATAAACGTAACCACCTGTTTAAGCCTTTTCTACCAGCCGGAGGCAAAACTGTCAATTGCAACGTTAAAACCAAATAGAACTTAGAGTTGTGTATTTTACCTTGTGCATAATTTTGTGCTGAGAATTGTAGCTGGGGCTAAATATGACCGCAGGCAAAGTCCTGATTATTTTGAAATCCCCTCAGGAAACGCTAATCCCTGATGCAATTTCAGTTTGGTTTTAGGATATGCATATAAGAAGCTTTTGCTGCAGGCGACTTTACTGACTTTAATGGGTTTACTAATAAATTTAAAAATGACCATAAAAACGTACTGCCCTTCAAGGACACTCATGCAGGGCATGAATGTCCTCCATGGTTTCTATGTGTAGACAAAAGAAGAAGAATATTTACAATTTAGTTGAAAACAGGCTACAAAAACCACATGCCCAACAGATGGCGTATATGTTAGTATTTATGGATGGATTTTTTGAGAATGACCCTAGCTACACACAGTGGCGGGCAGAATATTAGTTATGCCAGTAGTTCAAAATAGGCAGACAAGCTAGCTGTTGGATATACTTTTACAGATTTTGAGATTTCGATTTTTGGAAGAGAAATTCATATAGACAAGACTGCAACTCGATCATCTTTTTGTTTGTATAAAAGTTAAAGGTATAAATTTTTTTAATTCTAAAATTTGAACATTTGGGTCAAAAAAATAAAAAAATTTCCATTGACTAAATTAAGATGACTAATTTAATATAGATTTATCGATGACAAAAGTACTTATACACAATTACCCAGATCCTGGACCCGGCAACCGTTTACCTGCTTTAATGTTGGCCTGCTAGCTATAGTGGATTCAGACAATTTTTTTGATATTCGTTGTCGTTATCTAGAGTATAATCTGGGTGACTACTTACATATTTACTGCGTAGGTGGCCTTCTCAACCAGTTAGCAAGTTACAGCCGACCTCAAGAACTCTTGCCAGGACCCTATCCTTCTAGCGAGTCATTTCCAATATGTTACACCAAGTGTAGACAGGTTTTCCTCTAGTTGGTCCTTCCATCGGAGTCGCGGTCTGCCTCTTCGTGGTGCGTCGTTGACCTCGAGCTTCTTCGTCCATCCGAGCCAGCGCAAATGTTTAAGATCGACTAGAGGCTTCGATATCGAGATTATCTCTTTGGCCGTTCGTAAGAACACATATATCTCAGAGATAGCTGGAGCTACAATAAAAAATCTTACGGACTCAACTCCCTTTCTAGGTGACGGGAAGAAAGTTCATTTAATTTTCATTATATCGAGGCTATATTATAACGTATAGATTTCCCAGGGCTATTTTAAATACCTTAAAAAAGATTTTGATGGATAATTGGTTTGGTTTTTAAAGGCCATCGAAACCATTTCGAAATTTTTTTGAGCTCCTGAGCACTCTTTAAAATTTTGTCAAATTTGTTTACCATATCACAGCCGATCGGTCAAAAAAAACCGAACTTACATGTGCCATCGAACGGAACAAGTAATAATCGCACGACGCTATATCTGGGGAAGACGACGGATAGGGTAAGAATCTCCTGAAGCCGAGGGCTATCATGTTGTACGAATCGCTCTTTCAAGGCTCTGCTCGTATTGTGAGCCGAATTTTGTGCTGGACTTAATTGCATCAATTGGAGTCGACACTGTTGCTCAGTGATAGCTCGGAGGTGGTTCCACACAATATTTTGTATAAACTGCAACCAAGCCACATCGCAAAAACGTAACCGTGCAGTCCCCACGACCTTCTCTACTTTGCGTTACTGTAATAAATCCATTTTTCATCACCCGACACTGGATCTGTTGTTCAAAACCGTAAAAATGAATATCGTAATAGAGCTCCATCGCGTCAGATTATAAGGAACACAAGGGCTTTCGCAGATACTGAGTGGGTTTCCTAAGAAATGCATGGCAGGCACACAGCAGGTTTTGGATACTTTCTATCTCTTCCCCATCCTCACAGCTGCGACAGACGTCGTTGTAGGGGACAAGCATCCTCTCAATCAGAACGCCTTTGGCGCAGTGCCCCAGTGCAGCTCCTGTCACCCTCCTAGTCCTACTCTTGTTAGAGCCGCAAGAGTGCTCGGAGATGTGACAGACGGACAAAGTGGCCCATTGTCTTTCTACGTCGGATCTGACTATCTTCCTAATCTCTGAAAGAACATCTTACTATATTCGTAACATATGAGGCCATAGGTAGCTCTGATCCTTTTCTAGCATACTCATCAGCCCCCTTCGTTTCCAGGTATCCCAGATTGAACGGGTAGACAGACAGAGGGTGATCGAGTAATAATGGATTGTGTTCAGCGCTGCCATGGTGAAAGTTTACTTTTTATTGCGTGCAATGAAAGAACCTTGATAGATGCTTGGCTATCGATAATAAATAGACACAGTTCTTTGGATTGTCAAAAATCATAGTTGCTTGGGGGATATCTTTCTATGCTGAAGTGAAAAACCAATCACGGAACGTTGTTTCACTTACAGCAGCATCTTCTTTAGCAATGACACATCTTTGCATTAAAGAAAAGTTGAAGTTACCCCATCTAAGGAACTAAGTTTCTCTCAATACAAATATTGTTAAATTCTGGAAGTTTGTAAAACAAAAACGAATATTTCGTCTTTGAGGTATGAAACTGCTAAATCTGCGCACGACTTTGATTTATAATTATTTTTATAATCCATTTGGGAAGCAGTTGGTATTATCCATAAGGAGCAGAATGTTTTCTACATGTGTCGATAACTAACCCAGTTGCACCTCGTAGAAGGTACCTAAGGATGACATATAATGTCGATCTAGCTTAGCCTAGACTCAGTTAACTAGAGTCTCCTATATGAGCCAAATAAAATAAATTTTTCTTTTGTGATAAAAATGTTGCAACCCTATTTTTTGCCCGAAAATTTCTTCACTAGCAGAACACACCTGGCGCAACAATTTCGCATGGTCAAATCTGAGATAATGATATTTTGGACGCTACCGTACGAAGTTCCAAACTCATCAACACTCAAATTAAGGTTTGTGCACTGGTTAAAGTTCAGGAGCGACTTTACTTCCTGACGTGATGTGCTAATTCTAACCCAGGATTTAGATTCTAAATTACTTCCGGAAATGACCCTTAGCCTTCCGATAGCTGGCATGACCCTGTTATTTGTAGACCTGAGTAATCATTTGTTTTTTATCAAGAAAATGCCCAATTTTAATAAATAATTAATTAATTTAATTCCTGCAATAATGCAGGTTCTAATTAATCTTACATTTTTTACAGCGCGTTAGAACTCTTTCAGAAAAGCTTTTAGCAATCGGACTTGTCCATATTTCAATTTGGCGTTACTGCAAAGGAAATCAAAATTTTTCAGTTGATTTTATTCTACCTGAGATAGACCAAAGGGGTTTTCTTATTTGACGACTGCGATGCCAAACTCCTTGGAAACCCACTTCCTTATATAACACACCATTACTATTAGAAAACATATTCACCGTATGCACACATATTTTATTTTAAATTTTGGCCAGTTCCAATATATTAGCCGCCACTGTATACCATAGTAAGTGCAATACACTCCATGTTTTATTTAGGCATGGACACATAATGACTATTTTATGAAGTACGCGCCAAAAACTTTGGCTGGTGCACAAAGTCGTGCTGATGTTGCCATGCCCCATGCTCCTTGAGGCAAGATTGTGCATGTTTTGTTTTTATTGTCCTTTGTTCCCCCGTCTATGTATGTATTTATGTAAGCTTATTTAAGCCATGTTCACATGTATGTATCTCTGTATGCATGTGTGTGCTAATGTGGTCCAAACTTTCATCTTTGTTATTGCCCATTTAGTATGGGTAGCTTTTCCGTATCTTGTGCTTTATGGTTCAGCGCTCAGCATTGCCTGTTCTGGAGTTTAATTTTAGTTTGCCATAAATGACCTAACGTCCGAACTTGTAGAGAGGTATAAAGAACCTGTCAATAACTGCCCATATCGTTTGTATATTATAAATCTTAAGCCTTCACATCTCCCATAGACACAGGCAGCATCAAACTCAATCAGTTGCAAGGATATGTGGCAAGGCAGAGTCTGCAATCAAACATGCATTGCTGCACTGCTCTGTTTGTGAGCGGACAAAGCCCAGATCATGTCCAGCATGCAAATGTGCACCGGTTACCTGCAGCTGTATTAGCGTGAGTCCTGTTTGCAGCAGGACTACCATCTCCACAGCAATTGTTTGCTATTTAGCAGTTCGTTAGCTCCAAATGTGCAAGGCCATGTATGCACAGGACCACGGCTTACTGACTAACTAATTGCTTTGGAGGCTTAGTTTATGTTCGAGCTACTTGTAAGGGAGAAGAAAGACGTTGAATTGAATTCGGAAGAATAGCTGAATAGATGAATAGATGGCTTAATTTATCATTCAAATAATAGAGCGATGTGCTTGGGGAACATCTTGACGTCTTGTCATTGCTACCAATTTAACAAGTTATCGAGTTAATGAGGCATATTAAGTTTTTCTCGAGGCCCTATGATCTACGGCGAGTCAAGGATTGCAGAAGGAGGGATAATAAAGTATTTTAAATTTGCGTTGAAAGTTATCAGGATGGCTGATTAAATTCATATGTCTGTTTATCGCTCCTGCCGTCCATCTGGCTGTCCCTCCATTTTAAGTAGACCAAAGGGTGCATGAAAGTAACATAATTCCCCCTTCTCATGGGGCCTAATAACAGCTATATGATATTGTTGTCCGATCTAGATCAAATGCCGCGCATACTATATCTTTATTTTCCTCAAAAATAGCTGATTTTGTCCAGATAGATAGATACATGACTGTGATATGACCAAAACTAATTTTCAATACATGACTTATATGAATATAGATAGCGCCTTCGATAGTATCCCACCACTAGTGCCCCGTGGTTAATCGGCTAGTAACATCGTTCAATATGTACTATTGTAGAATGCGAATAAAGCTTTGTCTCTTCTTGTTAATGAGCCTTACTAATGAGTACCGTGACTCGGGCCCGATGAGAGGGTGAAGTGTGTGGGGGGTGTGTAGTCTTTTCAGGATTTCCAGATACTTAAAGATCGGCAGGGGATTTAGGAAGTCCTCAGCCCAAAGCATGGTCTCATGCATGTGCAGGAGCACTGCGATTCGAATCCTGCTAGTGGATACTGCCACTTAAAATAAATACTGAAAAGGCGGCATCTGAGATCCCCAAAATAATGTCATATAGATATGTCCGTCTTCAATGAATTTTTTTGATGTCATACGAGGTGTGTTCAAAAGGTATCGCGAATTTTGAATTTTCGCGGGTTACGTATATTTGATTATCGATTTTATTGTGGCGTTATGTTGGTACTCATGTCTCTCACTTATGCCGACAAGCTCGGCCATTTTGAATGTTCACTTAATTGTCGACAGCTGCTTTGATTGCACTTGTTTTGGCTCGTCTTCCATTTTTACCTATTCAAAAAAATGGATCAAATAACCTGTATCAAATTTTGTGTGAAAAACGAAGTTAAGTGAGCGGATGCATTCCGAATGTTGACAGTGGCATACGGAGAAGCTACCTTGGACCGAAGCAACGCTTATCGGTGGTACAAAATGTTCTCAGAAGGCCGAGAAGATGTGAACAAAGAAGAGCGTGCCGGAAGCCCGAGCACTTCAACAACAGGCGAAAAAATTTATGAAGTGAAGAAAATGGTATTGGCCAATCGTCGAATAACCATTAGAGAAGTTGCTGAGGACCTAGACATATCGATTGGCTCGTGCCATTCGATTATTATCAATGATTTGGACATGAGACGGGTCGCCGCGGAATTCGTACCAAAATGACTCAATTTCGACCAAAACCATCATTGCTTGAACATTGCTAATGAGACGTTGGACTTTGTCCACGACGACCCAAATTTGCTCCAGAGGGTCATAACTGGTGACGAATCGTGGGTTTATGGTTACGACGTGGAAACCAAAGCTCAATCATCTCAATGGAAGCTGCAGCACGAACCAAGACCAGAAAAAGCGCGGCAAGTTCGGTCGAATGTGAAAGTTTTGCTTACAGCTCTCTTCGATTGCAGGGGCGTGGTGCATCATGAGTTCTTGCCACAGGGTAGAACGGTCAATAAGGAATATTACCTGCAAGCTATGCGCAATTTGCGCGAAGCAATCCGCCAGAAACGCCCGGATTTTTGGAAGAACAAATATTGGCTTTTGCACTACGATAACGCCCCTGCTCACATATCGTTGCTTGTGCGCGACTTTTTGTCAATTATTATGTCTACGAGCTTCGTATTTCACCAGATCTGGCCCCCTGTGATTTTTTTTTTGTTCCCTAAACTGAAGAGGCCCATGAAAGGACGACGCTACGCTACGATTGACGAGATAAAGACGGCATCGAAGGAGGTGCTGAACAAGAAAAAAAATTAATTTTTGAAGTGCTTCGAAGATTGGAAAACCAGTCCTCACAAGTGTATAATATATCATGGGGATTACTTTGAAGGGGACAAAATAGATATTCATGAATAAATAAATAATTTTTGAAAAAACACAAAATTCGCGATACTTTTTGAACACACCTCGAATATGATAAGAGCTTGAAACAATTTTAAGGTTATAATGCTTTTGAAGATATCGTAGACATAATAATATGATAAGCATTTTGTCATAAAGGACTTGAGTCTGCTACGCCTCCTTCTGTCCGTTACATGCATTGCACAATTCTAGTATACCCTTTGTACATATATGTAGATATAGGGTATAAAATGTCGAGTCGATGGCCCTAGCTGCTAGCACTCTTTTTTCTAGTTAATTATATTATAAATAATATATTTCGAAACTTCTTAAAAAATTTCATTCATATTGCATCTGCTGCTTATAAAATGGAATTTATTATAATTAGTTGGAAAGTTTGCGCATTATCAGTAAGCAATATTTTTGTATTTTCCCATACATTTTATGTGTTATGATTAGAGAACAGCGGGCAAAGCCCAAGCGGCTGCTGTGTGACTTGACTATATAAAAAGACCTCTAGACTGGCTTATGATTATAGCTCGTCCAGCAACGTTCCAGCAAACATAAATTATATCAAAATGAAAGCTTTCCAGTTCTGCGGCTTTGTTTTGGCGCTTATTTTGGCTTTGGCCAGCGCAGCACCCGAACGTAAGTTGTCAGAACTAAACTTTTTTAATAAATTTAAATTAATTAAATATTTTTTTATTTAATTTATTTTATGCAGCTCAAGGCACATTGCTTATACAAACGAATAACGCTCAGGGTATATTTACTGGAAAGTAAAAATAAACATTTTAAAATCTAACACAAAATAAAAAATAAAATTTAAATATAAAAATATAAACTGTTTTATTTTTGGCTCATACAATATTTATAAAGTGCACGGTGCTGCGCTGTTGGTAGCGTCATATAGTCTGAAACAAGCGACTACCATCTCGGGAACGCAGTTTGGTAAAGTGTTCTATCTGTTCCAGGCTTATGGAAAAGGACTGCGGATAGATTATCCAATCGCTGGGCAGCTGAACCATCCCATTGTCATAGATGCCCGTGTATCAAGTAGTTATCAAAGGGACGCATCAAGGCACCCACATCAAAGGGTGGAAACTCTACGGAGGAGTCGGCATGCTCAACGCTGCGCAGATTTTCCACAACCGGCTCCAATTGACTATTATATAAGGCCAAGACGTGTAAATATGCTATGGAGATATATTCCGGATCTGTGCGTATTGCAGCAGAGTTCCGATGCAAACCGTGTATTTCCATGGCAAAGTTGATTGATTCAATTGAGTGCCCACAACGATCCTTGCCCCACTTGAAGGTAATGTCCTCGAGGTAGTAACAGCCATTGAAACCCGTTGCACTTATAAAAGGTTTTCGTTCGTCACCGTTGACAATGCACATGACTACGGCTGGGCCATTATTTTCCAGCAGCACAGCCTCGGGAATCATATCATAATCAGTCCACTGCAGTAGCTCTTGTAGAGTACGTTGATGCACATTTCCTGGTGAAATATTAAAAGGCGGCGCTTGTCTTTGTCCTCCACGAAATCTAATGTTGGCAGCACTGAATAAGTCGGAGTACAAGATACGCGCCGTATGGAAATGTACCAGCAACAGCAAGGATATGCCACAACAGAGCAGGATCAAGAGAATGTCCGATTAAAAGGCCACGGCAAACATTTCATCATAGATGCCCGCCATACCAAACTTGAAATGCACCAACATTGTAATAATTTTTCTTTTTGGCAGCAAATAATAAATCTAAAAAGTTATAAGCGTTGGTAACAAACCCCAGACCTATATGAAGCAGAAGTTATACATTTTTTTCAGCAATAATAAATTTAACTCACTGAGACTGATAAATTTTGTAAAACTGAATAAACTAAACCAAATAAAATATTTGTGATGAATTTAGAAACAGTTTTCTAAGGCTACTTTGTTAATATCTGAAAGTATTTAAGAGCACTTTTATTTGTTCCCAGAAAAGTGTTGGAAAGTCTTTTTATGTGCTTTCGCATTACTAGACTGCTAAATTCATTAGAGTTGATTTGGGTCGAAGACTTATATGCAATACCCATCTTCTTAGATTCCATTTCCCTTACTTTCCAACACTTTTCTGGGAACAAATAAAAGTGCTCTTAAATACTTTCAGATATTAACAAAGTAGCCTTATAAAACTGTTTCTGAATTCAGCACAAATATTTTATTTTTAGTCAGTTTTACAACATTTGCCAGTCTCAGTGAGTTATGCTAATTATTGCCGAGAAAAATTTATAATTTCATCTTTTTATAGATCTGGGGTTTCTTACTTTATAGAAGATTTAATACTTGCTGCTTAAAAGAAAGATTACTGCCATGTTGGTATATTTGTGGTTTGGTATGGTGGACATCTATGGTAAAATGTTTGCTGCAACCTTCCAATCGGATATGTTTCTAATCCTGCTCTGTTGCGGTATATCATTCCTGTTGCTGGTACATTTCCATACGGCTCGTATCGTCTACTCCGACTTATTCAGAGCTGCCAACATTAGACAAAGACAAGCGCCGCCTTTTAATATTTCAACCGGAAATGTGCATCAACGTAACTCCTTACAAGATCTACTGCAGTGGACCGACTATGATATGCTTCCCGAGGCTGTGCTGCTTGAAAATAATGGCCAAGCCGTAGTCATGCGCATTGTCTACGGTGACGAATGCAAACCTTTTATAAGTGCCCGAGGTTTCAATGGCCGCTACTACCTCGAGGAGATTACCTTCAAGTGGGGCAAGGATCGCTGCGAGCACTCAATTGCATCAATCAACTTTGCCATGGAAATTCACGTTTTGCATCGAAACTCTGCAGCAATTGGCACTTCTCCGGAATATATCTCCATAGCATATTTACACGTCTTGGCCTTACATAATAGTCAACTGGAGCCAGTTGTGGAAAATCTGCGTAGCATTGAGCATGCCGACTCCTGCGTAGAGCTTCCACCCTTTGATGTCGGTGCCTTACTGCGTCCCTTTGATAACAACTACTATCGATACACGGGCATCTATGATAATGGCTTCGTTCATCTGCCCAGCGATTGGATAATCTATCCGCAGTCCTTTTCAATAAGCATGGAACAGATGGAACACTTTACCAAACTGCGTTCCCGAGATGGTAGTCGCTTGTTTCAGACTGTACGACGCTACCAACAGCGGAGCACCGTGCACTTTATAAATATTGTTTGAGCCAAAAAAGAAAACAGTTTTACATTTTTATATTTAATTTTTATTTTGTGTTAAATTTATAAATGTTAGCTCCTACTTTCCAGTAAATATGCCCTGTGCGTTGTCAGTTTGTATAAGAATTGTGCCTTGAGCTGTATAGAATAAATTAAATACAAAAATATTTAATTAATTTAAATTATTATAAAAGTTTAGTTCTGACAACTTACGCTCGGGTGCTGCGCTGGCCAAAGCCAAAATAAGCGCCAAGACAAATCCACAGATCTGGAAAGCTTTCATTTTGATATAATTTGTGTTTGCTGAAACGTTGCTGGACGAGCTATAATCATCTGGCAGTCGGTGAGCTGTTTATATAGCCAAGCCACACAGCAGCCGCTTGGGCTTTGCCCGCTGCTCTTTAATCTTATCACATAAAAAGTGTGGGAATATACAAATATATTGTTTACTGATAATGTGCAAACTTTTCAAGTATTCTAGAAATTCCAGTTTATAAACAGTAGATGCAATATGAATTAAACGAAATTTTTATTTATATACTAATTATTATAATATAACTAACTAGATAAACGACTGCTAGCTGTTAGGGCCATCGACTCGATTGTCATATTGAATGTAGCTTAATTGGTTTGGTTTTTGGAGGAACTTAAATGTTACATTAACATATTATTACGCGGAGTTGGGATAATTAAGAATATTAGTTAAATGGTAACCAAGTACATCAAGCGATTTTTATACCCTGTATCGTATGGTACCAAGGGTATATTAAGTTTGTGCAAGCCGAAAATGTATGTAACATGTGGAAGGAGTCGTCGGAGACACCCCAATATTACCTAAAATATGATCAGGGTGAATAGAGAAGTCGATATACCCATGTCCGTCTGTCCGTCTGTCCGTCCGTTCGTCTATCCGTCTGTCTATTAGAACGCCTAGATCTCAGATATGGTAAGAGCTAGAGTAACCAAACTTTCACATTAGATGCCATATTATTCCATAGGAAACAAGCTTATTTTATTTTTTTGATATAGGGGATAACTTATATAGCTCCTATATGGGTGTTTGAGACGACCTCGACAAAAAAAAAGTTTTAGATGGATAATTCGTTTGTTCATGAAGGTGTTGTAAATTTGGTATTCAAAAGTTTTTTATAGTTCCCAATCACTGTACCAAGTTTGGTCAAAATCGGTTGACTATATCATATAGCTTCCATTGGACAGATCGGCCAAAATAACTTTTTAAAGCAAAATTCGCTATATTTCGTTTCTTAATAAAGATATCGTAACCAGATTTGGCGATTGAAGGTTTTTTGGAGCACTTAAGCAATGTGATATTTGAACAAAATCGGTTGACTATATCATATAGCTCCCATAGGGCCGATCTTCCAAAATCGAATCGATTTTTGTTGTGTTTCGTTTGTTTGTTAAGATATTGGGACCAAATTTGGTATTCGTAAGTTTTTTATAGTTCCTTAGCAGTACACTAAATTTGATCAAAATCGGTTGCCTATATCATATAGCTCCCATAGGACCAATCGGTCCAAAAAAAACGTTTTTATGCAAAATTCGTTGTGTTTCGTCTGTTTGTAAAGATATTTGAACTAAATTCGGCATTCAGATCTTTTATAAGGCATTTAAGAATGCACTGGGTTAGAATTTTATTGAAATCTGTTGACTATATTGTATAGTTCCCATAGGAGCGATTGGAAAAAAAAATGTTTGCTTAAAAATTCTTCTGTTTTTGGTGAAGGAACCGGATTTTTTGGCAAGCTAGTGGTACAGGGAATCCCAAAGTCGTCCGCGCCCGACTTTACGTACGCCATTTTTGTTTTTCCATTTTTTTTACGTTATATAAGCTACTTATAAAAACATAAATAAAATTTACGCGCTGTACCTCGACTTACCAACTTTAATCAGTTTTGGAGCCAGTTTAAACTAAGGCTTAATTATGACGTAGTACCATGAAGCATGGCGCCACTCTTGTGTAGCTTTTCCTCTTATTTTCTTGCTTGCTATTTTCCTTTAAAATTGATTTTTTTGAGTTGGAAACACTTTAAGGCTGCTTTGGCAATCCAACAATTTGGAGCAGTCCAACCTACTGACTATTTGACTAGAAGTTTGCGAATGCATTGAGGCACATAGTCAAAGAAAATTGCACTGCAGCTGTAATTTTGCCCGTTTTCCTTTTAATCTGACGCGCTGGGAAAATTTTTCATTTCGTTTTCAATGCGCTTCACGCTTACCAAATGCTCGCCAATTTCAAACTCTTAAATTGAAAAATAAAAAACAAAAACAAAAAAGTGCTCCAGAAATTAATTCTCGATAAACGCCCTTGGCCACAAAAATGCGAAATTTTGTTGCGCTACAAAACTTGGTTTTCAGGATAAGAGTTCTCAACCAGTTTACAGCTGCGCCACAAACTAAGCACCAACAATAATGAAAAGCTCTAGGAAATTCGCTTTTCTTATTTTCTAAATGCCCTCGATAAAGCAACTGACAGGTGACTTTTGGCTACTTCCAGCGTAATGCTAATACCCGACAATTCACTTTGATAATAGACATAAAAGGGAATGTTGATGTCAGGGGTGGTTCAAAAAAGGGGCTACAAATTGCATTCACAGCCCTAGACAATGTTTAACTTTTCCAAGATACAAAGAAATTTTAATGGTTTCAGCTCCCACACCCTTTTGTTTTGAGAGGCGCTCCTGGTTGGATTTGTAGCTACTTTTGCTGCAACTGCCAAGGAGAAATTAACAAGAACCAGCAGAAAATTGTGGAAAATTCTTCTGGCCAGCGGCTGCTTTTGGTAGCAAACACTCCGCACACGTTCAGAAACCAAAATCAAACAAGAAAATCCAAACAATAGCAGAATTCAGTTAAACACTGCAGTGGAACATCTCAAAACTTCACCAGACAAGTTGCCTCAGAGCCAAGCGGAGAAGGAATCCTGCAGTTGGGAAAGACCAACTATGGGATACCCTACAGATGAACTTGGAAAAGTGCTATACTCTGCATTCAATTAATCCTAAAAAAAATTATCTATTACAATACAAATGTATCAGGAAATTATTTTTATTAGTAGGAATTTCGGGAAATTCTTTTAAGAAAACGTCAGAGTTTCTTTATTTATATAGAGGAAGGCAGATGTTAAATTGAAACTTTTTCTACGAAATTTTAAACCGATCCTAGGATTTGTTCGAATAATTCTCTTAAGACATTTGGGTGCCCGAATTGAATCATGCATATGAGAAAATAATAGGTGTTATTTGGAAACATTTTTTAACTTGCTCTTATAATCTCCAAAGTCTATGTGTCCATAAGAACAGATTAGCCAGCACACATTTTAATGGTTTTGGCGTCTTTGAACAAACTTAAAAACTTCAAAATCTCGACTTTACTATCTTGAATAAGGCTTTCACAATCTATATCAAATAACCAAATAATGAAAAATCACTTTGTGATCTCAAAATTTGCAACAAAATAACCAAATATCCAAAAAGATTTGAATACAATCTGCCTCTAATACTTACTTCACAATCACTTTTAGAGATTTAAAGTTCTCCAATAAAGGTTTCAAAATACTTAACAAAAATTCAGAGAACCACAACCTCTAATTGAGATTACAAAATAAAATATCGCATACGATTTTTAACCATCCTGTAACAGCATTTTTATACCCTGTACCGTATGGTACCAAGGGTATATTAAGTTTGTGCAAGCCGAAAATGTATGTAACATATAGAAGGAGACGTCGAAGACACCCCAAAGTTACCTAAAATATGATCAGGGTGAATAGAGAAGTCGATATACCCATGTCCGTCTGTCCGTCTGTCCGTCCGTCCGTGTGAACGCCTAGATCTCAGAGATGGTAAGAGCTAGAGTTACCAAACTTTCACATTAGATCCCATATTATTCCATAGGAGGCAAGTTTTTTTTTTTTTTTTTTTTTGATATCGGGGATAAATTATATAGCTCCCATGGGGTGTTTAAGACGACCTCGACAAAAAAAAAAAGTTTTAGATGAATAATTCGTTTGTTTATGAAGATATCGTAACCAAATTTGGTATTCGAAAGCTTTTTATAGTTATCAATCACTGTACCAAATTTGATCGAAATCGGTTGACTACTATATCATATAGCTCACATAGGACCGATCGGCCAAAATAAGTTTTTTAAAGAAAAATTCGCTATATTTCGTTTTATAACAATGATATCGTAACCAGATTTGGCGTTTGGAAATTTTTTAGACCACTTAAGCAATGTGCCAAATTTGAACAAAATCGGTTGACTATATCATATAGCTCCCATAGGTCCGATCTTCCAAAAATACGATTTTTTAACAAAATTTGTTTGTTTCGTTTGTTTGTTAAGATATTGGGACCAAATTTGACATTCGTGAGTATTTTATAGTTCCTAAGCACTGTACTAAATTTAATCCAAATCGTTTGACTAGACAATATAGCTCCCATAGGACCAATCGGTCCAAAAACACGTTTTTTATACAAATTTCGATGTGTTTTGTTTGTTTGTAAAGATATTTGAAATAAATTTGACATTCATATCCTTTTTAAGGTATTTAAGCACTGTGTCAAATTTTATGGAAATCGGTTGACTACATCATGTAGCTCCCATAGGAACGATCGGTCAAAAAAAAAATTTTGCTTAAAAATTCTCTTCTGTTTTTGGTTTTTTGTGAAGAAATCGGACTTTATTACAAGCTAGTGGTACAGGGTATCCTAAAGTCGTCCGCGCCCGACTTTACGTCCGCCATTTTTTAAAATCCATAATTTCAAAAACTGAAAGAATTAGTATCTCAAAAAATATTTCAAAATCTTATATGGAAATTTCAAAATCACAAATCGAGATTTAAAAATCTGCAAAAGAGATTTAACTATCTTCTACTGAAATGAATTAAACTCTTAAAAATATTTTAGAAAAAAAAACTGTTTAAGAGATGTCTAGTGCTCCAATAAAGATTCTTATCTTATCTAATCTCAAACAAAAAATATCAAAACTTACTAAAGAATCACTCCATCGAATTGGCATTCCAAGATCTCCTATAAAATTTCAAACATCTTATAGTTATCTTGGGTGAGATTTTAAATGCAACCCCTTAATTCTGAAATCTTTCAAAATGTTAAACGGATATATCAAAAAACTATATAAAAATCCCAACCCCTACTTGAAATTTTCA
The DNA here is from genome assembly GCA_037043745.1 of Chymomyza amoena. Taxonomy (NCBI): domain Eukaryota; kingdom Metazoa; phylum Arthropoda; class Insecta; order Diptera; family Drosophilidae; genus Chymomyza; species Chymomyza amoena. The sequence goes on from JBAMAX010001282.1 coordinate 265,195, forward strand.
AATATGCAGCAAAGTTTACATATAGTAATGCAATAAAATTCTAAAGTATCCTGCTTCTACATTACATTTTTATTTTTAATTTTACAATTTCTAATATTAATTCCGAACCTCAATCTTGCTAAAAAAAGATTTTACAATTTTTAACAGATATTTCAAATCTGTATATCTGGAATTACTACCTCGAGACTAAGATTTCAAAATTTATAAAAAAATTTCTGAATATGAAATTAGATTTCAAAGTATTTTGAAGGAGCATAAGATATGATAAAAACTATTTACCAGGGCCAAACGGAAAATGTACCATTTCAAATAGAGATTTAAAAAACCCAAAGAAATTTCAAAGCCAATGGGGATTTCATAATCTCGTATAGAAAATTCAATGTGTGCAAGAAAGATTTCCAAGTCTTTTTACAACAACTTTCGAAATTTATATAAAAAATTACAATCTTAAATAAGAACTTAAAAATATTCGGTAGGGATATTCAAATCTCTATTAGAGATTTCAAATCTTTATACAGTGAGCTTAAAATTTTCTGTAAAAAGGTGAAATTTTCAGCATTTCGAAAAGATTCTGCTAAATCTTCAAAAGACATTTCAAAATCTTGAATATATATTTAATAAAGATATACAAAAAACTCAATCTTTTAAAATATCAAATAAATAAATAAGATTTTAGACTTTCTATTGGAAGTTTTTGAATCTCTTTTGGAGATTTTTTAAAATATTTTGGAGATTCTCCATTTTTTTAATATTTAAAAATCTCTATTTGAACTCTTAAACTATTGCACAAGAAAAATTTTGTTTTTTTATTTTTAATCTCTCTCTTTTCGAAATTATAAAATTTTATTTCAAATTTTAAAATCTCCAGTATAGATTTATAATCTTTATATCTTTTTGAAATATAACAACATCGTTTAATAACGATTTAAAAAAATCAAATCTTTCGAAATATGTAATAAATAAATAAGAATGTGGATTTTCTATTACAAGTTTGTAGATCTCTGTTTAGGAAATTTCGTAAACCATTTTAGGGATTCATAATTTTTGTTTTATATTTCAAAATGTCTATTCGAAATAAAAAAGTTTTAGTGACAATAATCACCTTAGATATTAAAATGCTCCCGAAGAGATTTAAAGTATTCAGAAGTGATTTATTTTCTACATTAAAAGGTTAAAATCTGTATATGATTACGAAATCCATATTACCAGATTATAATCCTTTTAATAAGTTTTCGCAATTTTTTTAAGGATTTTAAAAACCTTTACAACTTGAATTGCTTGAAATTTCTATATAGAGATTATGAAATATCTATTGTGACGCACATAGGAGTTTTTTCTCTAAACCTCTGTTTGAGACTAATAAATTCTCTATAGGAGACTGCTAAATCATCTTTAAAGATAATTTGAAATCTCGAATTCAAAATTTTGAAATCTTAATATTTTCTTTGCAATTCTTTATTGTTTATTTTTAATTAAGAACTATCAGATAATTAATCAAATCTTATTATAATTTCATTTACAAATAATATTAAAATTTGTATATCTTTAATGGGTTCTCGATAGTTGGCGATTGGCTGGATGGTCTCAAAAAAAAATTTGCAAATGCTTTTACAAGTAAGCTGCATTCCAAGAGAAATTCCAAAACCTACTAAAGAACTCATTTCAAAAACTCAGACGTATTACTTAAATTTTGAATCCCATCCTGTTCCATACTTCCGCCCAAAGGCAATGTACCCACTTAAGGTGCCAGGTATTGGACGCACAGGCTTTAGTAGCTCGGCATAGTTCTACTTCAAACGTTGCCAAAGGATATGCGCACATAAATTGTTGTTAGCTGGAATTTCTCAGTTGCGAAATCAAAAGGATTAGGTTTTAAGACTTGGTCATTTGCTGCCTTTTGGACTCCTGGCTTATAGTCCTTAGCTGTTATAGTCGCATTCCGTCTCGAAATCAACACCAAGCGGCCAGGAGCATCGATGCCGCCCAAGCTTCACTTCGGCGTCGATGTGGACGCGCAAAGCCAACCTCAGATACGCCTCCAGTCATTGCGTTAACCAGCCAACTTCTATTACAATTTATTTCAGGCGTAAAACCAGCGAAGGAAATATTTGCGGTAAAAGTTTAAAATAATTGTTGATGTAACGAAGCATGCAGTGTTGTAAAGGACCAAGAGGGTGGGATGGGATTTGGCATACTGTAAGTATGGAACAATAGGCCACAACGACGACGAAATAGTTTTCGCTTGGAAAATTGTTTAAAGTTTTGCCATCCTACACTGGCTTCATATAAATATTGTTGCCGGCTGTTGGACTCTCCTCCTCTGTGCTCCTCCGTCGACTGCTCCAATGTTGCCACTTGCCACTAGTATTTGTGTTTGAGTGGCCGCAGTTGTGGCAGGTCCCGGCACAATAGACGAAGGATCTCCATTGTTGTTATCGTTGTTGTGCCTACAATTCGTGTTACCCGGCGCGGCTAAACAAGTGCAAACTGCCACTTTGGCCACATTTTAAAATGGCTCAACTGCAACATGGCAGTCTGAAGCCTGCCACAGGCGTTGGGCAACCAAGTAATTAAAAGGCACAGCATCCTACGAAAGCTATTTCAATTTCGAATGTACAAAATTTTGGTATTAACCGAAGGACTAGAGACAACAAAAAGTTAACTATTAAAATCAAGGCACTCTACGCTGTATTTGTTGGAGCGGGTAATTCTAGTATTTTTAGATCAAATCTGACATCTGGTTAGTGACAGTTTTATATCCGAAATATGTTTATAATCACAAAGAAAATAGAGTCTTCGCCCATATGTGTATTTAAGAATTCCTTTTTAACTTAATAAAGTATATCAAGTGTGTTTCAATAGTTCACATTTTGGTAACAAACTCCTTTCATTAATGATGAACGTTTTTGCTTAACTTCCACTTCAAAAAGAAAAATAACGGCATTTGGGGAAAATTTTAAAAAAATTAAATTTTTGTGTTTAGAACGAGCATTAGTCGGGTTGTTATATTAGGCGTGTGGTCCAAGACATGATATTTACTACTAAGAGGATCCACAGCCGTTTTTTGGGTGACATGGACTTGGATAACAAGGCAAGTGTCACAAAAGTTAGGAGAACACATTATTTCCAGTACAGGCAATGTCAAGTAACCGCCACGTTTTAAGGGTGTTCAATTTTATTCTATGATCTTACGATCAAAAACTAACAAAAAATAGTCGTCTGGACTATTCTGCAATCCAACCAAACTTTTCGAAACAAGTAATGACTTCTATAATGTGAGTTTTATCTCTGACATCAATTATAATATAAAAAGTATATATGATATTTAAACATTAAAAATTTACAAAAATAATTTTAATATCCAATTTTTAAATTATATAATTATTTTTTCATTTATAGAAAGTTAATTCAAAATTATAAGAGATTCGTAGCCAGAGCAACCTAGGTCTTCAGGCTGGATATGAATATAACCTAAAAATATTAAAGAATAATTGAAAAATTAGTTTGGTATAAAACAAGTAATCTTTTAAAACTATTTTATTAAATAGTTTAAATTTCTCTCGCAGCTAAGTCGGATAAGAATCACATAAGAAATACATTTTGGTGAAATTGGCAGCACCAAAATATGTGATTTCAAAACGAATGTCTTGTCGTTAAATTGTATTCTTTAAAAAAAATATTATTATTATTATAGACAATTCTAAGTCTGCTTAATTTACAAATTTAGGTAATTATTCTTATAGCCTATCTCCATATAGACTTTTTTGTATCCAGCATGGTTTCGAGATTTTTTGGCATGCTCTCTCAAGACTTTGGAAAATTTTATTATAGTATTTTTTTTTCTCTCAAGACTTTTTAAAAAATTCGAATATATTAACCTATGGATGAAAATGTAAAAAATGTATATGAAAGAAATTAAAACTTGAATATTTTTGTTGACTAATTTTTATTGACTAAAACTAAAAGGCTTCGCAACATGATCGCTTCGCTCAGGGGCTCTTTCATTTCCTCCTTCCTTTCAACAAACAATACATCCCACATTACAAAGATCAGGAAGAAACACTAATTTCTAAATTCACTGTGTCGTAATCTTTCGAATTTAGCCAACAATATTTAATTTATTTTTCTAGTGGTGTGTCCAAGGTCGTTCGATGCTTGGTATTTCCGCCTGCTATGAACTCTATCTCGATATTCTTTTGCAAATGCAAGTGCCAAAATTTGAGGGGGAATTTGGGGTACGTATTTTCGGTAGACAATCTGCTCTGCACCATTTTCATCTATAGCTTGACATTTTCGAATTTCGTAATTTTTTTTACAAAAAATTTTGTATTTTTAACCCCCGACGCAAAAAGAGGGGTGTTATAAGTTTAACGTGTCTGTCTGTTTGTCTGTCTGTTTGTCTGTCTGTCTATGGCATCGTAGCTCCCGAACGCATGCAGTGATTTCAATTTAGTTTTTTTTGTATTAAAGGTGAATTATGTGCGAGTGTTGTTAGACATGTTTGATGAAAATCGGTTGAGCCGTTTAAAAGTTGTGGGGAGTGAAAGTGGGGAGAAAAACATCAACTTTGTCCGATTGGCTTAAAATTTTGTCCTATTGTAGCTGATGACGTCACTGATTCGAATCTGAGGTTATTTTTGCTCTATCTCTTCTCGTTTAGAAGCTATGGCCATTTGAAGTTAAAACATCAACTTTGTCCGATTGGCTTAAAATTTGGTCCGATTGTAACTGACGACGCCACTGATTCGAATCTGAGGTTATTTTTAACCCCCGACGCAAAAAGAGGGGTGTTATAAGTTTGACGTGTCTGTCTGTCTGTTTGTCTGTCTGTCTATGGCATCGTAGCTCCCGAACGCATGCAGTGATTTCAATTTAGTTTTTTTGTATTAAAGGAATGTGTGCGAGTGTTATTAGGCATGTTTGATGAAAATCGGTTGAGCCGTTTAAAAGTTGTGGGAGTGAAAGTGGGGAGAATGGGTATAAAAAAAGCAAACGAGCTTGACCTTAAATGTAATCTATACCTTAACAAGATTCTAAATTATAGTAAGTATATTATAATATATTGTACTAAAGTCTAACTTAACCTAACCTACCTATAAAAAGTATGAAATAAAAATTAAATTAAAATTTAAAAAACCCCACGAACTTAAGTAATTTTCATTTAAAAAGTAAAAAATAATAAAAGAAACTTAATGTTAAAGTACCTAAGAATCTATTAATAATTCTAAAAAAATACGTCGCGTTGGGGGACCGCTCCTAAACTAACAATTTAAATACAAATAGTCTAATTAAGCAACAAAGATTAACTAAAAACCAAATTTAGAAAATACTTCAAAAACTTTCATAGAATTACTTCAAAAAATTTGCATGTAAGATACGACCGTCAACGACGTCTGCCCTCGCGTGTCCCCCAACGCGACGTATTTTTAGAATTATTAATAGATTCTTAGGCTACTTAACATTAAGTTTCTTTATTATTTTTTACTTTTTAAATGAAAATTACTTAAGTTCGGGGGTTTTTTAAATTTTTAATTTAATTTTATTTAAGAAAATTATGCAAAATATTTATACTTTAGTATCTTCCTTATCCTCGTCATGAGAGATGTATAGTTGCTCGAATTTTGGAGAATCCCAATGATTCTTACTCTTCTCGAGCGACTTTATTTTTTGATCTTTTATGGAATTTTTAACACTTTTTGGCAGTTACCGAGATAAACAAATATTTTCCGACAGTTACTAAGTAAACTAATGTTTTTAGAGCGTTACAATTTGCTTTATTTTTATGAGTTTTGCTTAAAGCTAGCCTATAAAAATTAATTTTCATGTCTCTGGAATATTTTTTCTAAAATTTCAAATGTATTGTCGTAGTAACTACTTGACTAAGTAAAGTAAATTCAAAAACCTTGGTTTAAAAATAAAAAATTCACATATCAATTCACACAAACAGTTCCATATTTGAAAATATTGCATTTTAAATAATCAAATTAAAATAATTTTTTTGTCACATTAACATTTTTATTTACATATACCATATGTAGAATTTTTCTTAATTTTTAGCAATTATTTAGAAAAAGTTCTAATTAACGTTTAGATAAAAATTTTTTTAAATTTAGTTCATTCATAAAAGTTAAAGTTTAAGCAATAGTATTATACAAAAAAACTGATCCTTTATCAAAATCGGTAAGAAATCTTTTTTATATGAAATTAACAAAATATGGAATTATTGTTACTATTGTAACAATCTTCTTCAGTCTTCCAGTACATATTTTATTTTTTTTTTGCTAGAAGTAAATATATTTTTCTACAGTAGTCTAATAACCTTTATCGGCATGTCCAATATGGCGTTCAGTGCCGTCGAAAGTAGAGTAGTGTCCATTCACTAAGATCGTCGATCCTTAGGCGCTATGATTTTTTTTCCAAGTATTTTTTAGTAATCTTTGGAGAGATATTGTTAAAAAAGTTTACATATTGAGCTAAAATCGCGAATAATCTAAGTTGACTTGAGCTTTGTTGACCCTGGATGTTTATCCGCTTGACTATGTCACTGTTATGATATAACTTATATAGTTTCTTTCTTTTATCGAAAGCAATAATCGCTTTCCAACGCTTAAAGGGACAAAGATCTTCCAAAAGCATTCGACAAATTAAAGCAAAATTATCAATAGCATAAGAATCTTTCTCCACTCTAAGGTCGCGCGTACTCAGAGCGCTGACATGAGCTTACACGACATGAATTTTCAAGCACAAAAAAGTCAAACACACTGTAGTCTATGATATCGCGTACACAGCGTTCATAAGCTGATGAAATTAGCATATACAAAAAATAATGCAGCCGACCGCTCTGATAAGTTCAGGTCATGTCTGCGCTCTGTGTACCTGATGGGTGATCTTAAACATCGGTAACAGATGGTGTACATCCAAAATGTCAAAACGATGATAAATATGAGTCCGTATTTCGGCGTCAAAATATAATTCTATTGACGTCTTTTGTAATTAATTTATTTCCACGAATGCAAGTAGGTCTGGTCTAATCACGTTTGCGTTGAATAAACTCTACACGTCAAACGTCAAAGACAGCTCTCGCATCCAAGACGCATTGATAACAAGTTTTTGTGCAAATTGTTATTGGCAAATCCCCGACTGGAATCAGCAAATGCGTCTTTGTGCAAATACAAAACTGCGTAATATTATTATAATGATGCAGAAGCTTATAGAGCTTATATTAGATGTAAACAACGATCATAACAATTTGATGGCTCAGTGCACGTGTAGGGAACCGGTTGCAATTAGAGAGCGACTGATAAAACGCAATATTCATCTGAAAGCGAATACTGTGCAAAAATTCAAGATCTTTAAATTACTGGTAAATAGATTTAAAAACTGGTAGTTGTGTTTAGTATTTACAAGTTTTATTTATAAGTTTTGGGAAAAGAACATATTTAAAAGTAATAGTTAACGTTATCCATAACATTGCTCCATTTCAATTTCCAAAGAATTAACCAGTGCGAATGTATTGAGTGTTGTCAGTCTGGACAAGAACAGTGCCGGCTATAAATATAAAAAACAGTTCAAAAAAATAATTTAATATTTTATAAATTTTTAAGATTTTTTTTTTTTAAGACTTACGTTCTGGCTGAGGTTGGGGCACAGCGCTGGTCAGAGCAGCGAACATTGCCAAGAGCAGAGCACAAGCGCCGAAGAATTTCATATTTGTAGTGTTTAGTGAAAGCTTTTAACTTTGATGCTGTTTTGTTTAGCGAAACGAACGCGCTTTTATACCCGCCGGAGACTTGGGAAATTCCTATCAGCTCTGGGAATTTGCAGGTTAATAGATCGACGGCATTGCAAGTGAATACCTAATTATCGCTGCTCAATCAGCTGTATATAGAATATTTATGTATAGAATGTGCGTCTGTGTGCCAGTTCTCAATGCAAGTTTTATAAACAACTCTTGGTATTCGGGATTTTCAAGACACGTTTGCTGCAAGTCTCAAAACATGAGCTGAGCGTTTCACGAGAATTCCTCTATTATTTTTAATAGATTTAACATTTGTATATCGGTCAATTGTATTTATCTGGTTTTATGTCGCAATTCTCAAGACTTCTGGTTCTATAAAAAAATATTTGTTTACTTTTTGAACAAATTATTTACGTGTTAGAAGTTTTGCTGAAATAATTGATATGCCAGTTTATAGCTAATTTTTTTAAATAATTGGGATTTTCAATATATTTTAAGTAATTGTTTACACGAGACGCATTAAGGGATCATCCATAAACTAAGTGATGCTGATTTTCGTTATTATTATTATTATTATTAGACCCTCCTCCCCCTTGTTACACAGTAATGAAATATTTTTGAAGATTTTCCATATGATTTTTTGTCTCGAGAATGATCCCTTAAGGGACTTCTAGAAATCTTCGTTATGAGCGAATTCTTTACATATTTTGAACATTATCTTTAAAGCTGGGAATTTTAGAACTTCATCGGAAATTACACTATGCTTTATGTTGTTTCTGGTCCATCCCCTAATAAATATAATTTGCTTAAAAGTGTGAAACGTTTTAATTATTAAGCTCGCAGCTTTCTGCTTATCAAAGTTAATATCTATATATATGTATATTCCTTTTTTTTTGTATCTCAGATTATAAAAAAGCCATTTTTATTATTCAAAATTTAACTACAGTACAGATAGTTGATAGTCTATTAAAAAAATAGTTCATCGCTATTTTTTTAATTTCTATAAAAAAATAATATATATAAAGTTAACGCAACCCTGGGGACTCCAATAAGCTTTTCTTCAATAGTCCGTATATTTGAATATTTCGGAAGAAAATAATAAGAAAAGAATACGAAATTTTTCACTTTTTCTTTTTCTTTTTTCCGTGAATGCATAATTAAAAAAATTGGGAATGTTAAAGTCAGGCGCTTACGACTTTGAGATACGCTGTAACCTGTAGCAACAAACAAAGAAGTATGCCGCAAAAAAACTTTTTTCTACCGATTGTTCCTAGAGACCCTGATAGAGTCTGTCGATTTTGACAAAATTTGAAAACCTATCAAAGTCAAGATCTGCTTAAGATATCTCTATCAATAAAAGGAAATCAACTAAGGTATGTCCCAAAATATCTTTTGTCCGATAGGCCGTACATTGGTTCTTTAATGTAATCAATCAATTTCTATAAAATTATAAAATAATCGACTTCTATAATATTTGCTTAAGTGCTTGGGATCTTTTAAAAACAGCTGAACAATAATCTATATTACGCATATAAATCATTAGTTATTCTTCAATAATAATCTTAGCCCTATGTAACATATCCACTATAAGGAAATAGATATTATGATAGATATTTATATATTTTCCATAAAATAATAATGGATCTAATCCGTAATGTAGGTTACGATCAAGTCTGCATGTCTCATGTCTCTAGCCATATCTGCTTACACTTTTCGTTACACTGGGGATCTCGATCGGCTTGAACAAACTTAGTAGACCATTCGTTCTTTTTTATTTAAGAAAGCCATTTTTTCTGAGCAGAATTTTTTGAAAAATAAAATTAAGATTACAAAAGTTAAATTAATAAAATTTTGCATATTAGCGATTATTTTATAAATTTAATGATTTCTCGTAAAATGGAAATATGGCTTAAAAATTAAAAAAATATAGCATCAAAGGATTTTTTACACAAAAAATTTCATATGCAAATTTAAAAAATGAGAATTATTATTGGGTTAATTATTATATAGATAAAATTAATTAATAATTTTTCGTTGTATATATTTATTTACAAGATTAACTTATAATAAAAATTACAAGAGTCCTCAGCTTGTTAAAATTAAAATTAAATATATTTATAAAATTAAATTAATTAAATTTGGCATATATACAATTATTTTATTAAAAACTAGCCCGGCCTCCGCTGCGCTCAGACGCTCGCTTCGCTCGCTCGTCTAGATCTGAAATCTTTCCGATTGGAAAACATCGTCCGATTGATCGATGAGTGGATTAATTTCATCATGAAATTTTCAACCACTCGCCATCTTTACATTTTAACCATGTTTAATGGAGATTTGGTAGTTTTCTTCTCGGCATTGTAAGCAGTATCTGATATTAATGTTTTCGTGCACTAATAATGTTAACCTATAATGGCGATAGGATGTCTTTATTTTTTCACGTTCACTCAAGACAAACCACAGATTAAAAAATATTGCGTAACGCGGTCCGCGAAAGCCGCGAAACAGGAGTGTGGAAGGCTTCGCGGCTAACTTTGCGGCGTTCGCGCCCGTGAACACACCATGAAGGTATAGTCGATAAATGAAAAAAAATGTTAGGAGTGGCAACCCTTATCTCTTAGGGGTATGAAAAATAGATGTTGGCCGATTCTCAGACCTGCCCAATAAGCACACAAAATTTCATGAGAATCGGTCTAGCCGTTTCGGAGGAGTATGTTCACACAAAAACCAATATTCACAAAAATGCGTATATCTCACGATCCAATTCACAAAAACTCTAACACACGCAAAAATCAGATTTGAAATTCATCGACTCGTTCATGATAACACCGATAGCACGTAAAACATAAGTTTCTTCTTATATATAAAATTCTAGTTTCACAATGTTAGTTACCATACTCCTCCGAAACGGCTTTACCGATTCTCATGAAATTTTGTGTGCCTCAATAAAATAAAATTTATAACGTTTATAATTTTTGTGTTTCCTTTCGACAAAAACAATTAACTAATAAATATTAGTTAATCTGACAATGTACACAATGCCAACCTAAATTAAAAAAAAAATTGTATTGGAAAATCAGATTGTCCTTTTTAGTATTTTCGTCGCAATTTTGTAATATTTTTACATAGCCTATTCTCGTCCTAGGAGGCTTCTGAACATTTTAAAAAAAGTCCCATTAAAATCGGACAAAGGGTTTAGCGTTCAACCTCGTACAAACAGATATACACTTTTTTTTATATATAAGATATGATTTCTGGTAATATGGAATATGTTTAAATTGTTTTTAACATCAAATGAAAACATAAAAATAAAATTTTTTTAAAAAAATTGTTAACTACAAAATACGCCTTTTTTAGAAAAATGTAGAAAATAATTTCTTGTTACAATAAACAATATTTTTATTGCTTATAAAAATTTTTGTTGTACTTATTATTAACTTCTGAAAAAACTACAAGAATCCTCGGTTTGAGTTTAAGAATTTTTTAAGTCATTCAAAATTGTTTCCAAAATTACAGTGGAAACTTTTTGGAGTTGACAATTTTTTAAAAAGCATCGATTCTAGTTATGAGAATAGCAGAATAGTTAATATTCCCTTAATAGCTTTTAGTTTTTTTTTTATAATTTAAAATTTTTATCTAGTGAGTAATACATTTTTATACAATTTATAGGACTTGAATTGTTCAACCCGCAAATTCAGCGCAAGCTTTCTAATAAATAAGATTTATTTTATTATCTCTAGAAATTTAACAAATATTTAAACGTCAGAGTTTAAACCGGATTTGGTGCGGTGCTTCCAAGAACACTTTTTTTTTCTTAAATTGAAGTAGGAGACGGCAGGCTACACCTTTCCAAAACGTACCAAACCGTTTTAGATAGGGTATCTGTTAGCCATGTATATCTAATATTAATATTTCTTAGATAAACTAGTTAGATATTATATAGAATTTCAGGAATTGAAATGCTACAATGAAGATTGCAATAATTTAAACAAAGCAACTAATAAATAAGCTTTCCAAGTAAATGCAATAAAATCCGGTATTAATTATAATAATATTTACCTAATTACTTATAATTACTTATAACTATAATCATTAAAATGTTTATAGAACATAAACTAAGAAATTTGCATACTGGTAACCTTACTCAATTTAAATCATTTGTAATACCTTATCAGCTGCATACTCTAACGGTCATGACACTGGGTATTTTCTATAATATATAATATACTATAAGCGCATATATACAAACAATATACAACACACTAGATTAAATATTCTTTGGAGAATTCCCCAACTCTCAGCTTGCGTTTTGCGATTTGCGCTATAAAAGCTCAGCTGGAAACGTTTCCATATCATTCAACAATCGAACAACAAAGCATCATCATGAACTGCTTGAAAATCTGCGGCTTTGTCTTTGCTCTCATTGTGGCTTTGTCCACTGCACAAGCTGGTTAGTATTTATTAAAAAAAAACGTTGATTTGTTTTTGACGACAAAAAAATAAAAAATAATTGGACTACAATGAATAAATATTTAATTTAATTTTGTCATTCGCAGCTACCCAAGTCTTGAAGGCAGACGGACACACTTTGGTGCAAACCGACAGGGGTCAATATATTCGCAAGAACTAGAAAAGTTGTTTGAAATTTAAAGCTGGCTGAGAAATAAAGTATTTTTTATATAAAATCAAATATGATATTTGTTTATTTAAATTACAAGTTGCAGTTGTCAAATTTAAAGCTGTTTCAAAAGCTGTACACAGTGGGCAAAATAAAGTAAAAATCATAAAATAAAACAAAATGAAATAAAATAAAATTAAAATAAATAAAATAAATTTAAAAAAAAATAAATAAAGTAAAATAAAATACAATAAATACAATAAAATTCAATAAAATAAAATAAAGCAAAATAATATAAAGTAAAATAAAATTAAAAAAAATAAAATAAATCAAATGAAATAAAATAATACAAAATAAAGTGTTATAGCCTGAATGCCTTACTTGTTTTGACTGCTTACCTTTTTATAACTTAGAATTAACTTTTACCTTAAAATTATATAGGTAAATTAATAAAACAAAAAATGGCGTACGTAAAGTCGGGCGCGGACGACTTTAGGATACCCTGTACCACTAGCTTGTAATAAAGTCCGATTTCTTCACAAAAAACCAAAAACAGAAGAATTTTTAAGCAAAAATTTGTTTTTTGACAGATCATTCCTATAGGAGCTATATGATACAGTCAACCGATTTCAATAAAATTTGACACAGTGCTTAAATACCTTAAAAAAGATCTGAATGCCGAAGTTAGATCAAATATCTTTACAAACAAACGAAACACATCGAATTTTGTATAAAAAACGTGTTTTTGGGCCGATTGGTCCTATGGGAGCTATATAGTCTAGTCAACCGATTTGAATTAAATTTAGTACAGTGCTTAGGAACTATAAAATACTCACGAATGTCAAATTTGGTCCCAATATCTTAACAAACAAACGAAACACAACAAATTTAGTTAAAAAATCGATTTTTTGGAAGATCGGACCTATGGGAGCTATATGATATAGTCAACCGATTTGGTTCAAATTTGGCACATTGCTTAAGTGCTCTAAAAAATTTCCAAACGCCAAATCTGGTTACGATATCTTTGTAATAAAACGAAATATAACGAATTTTTCTTTAAAAAAGTTATTTTGGCCGATCGGTCCTATGTGAGCTATATGATATAGTCAACCGATTTTGATCAAATTTGGTAGAGTGATTGAGAACTATAAAAAACTCTCGAATACCATACGATATCTTCATAAACAAACGAATTATTCATCTAAAACTTTTTTTTTTGTCGAGGTCGTCTCAAACACCCATATGGGAGCTATATAATTTAACCCCGATATCAAAAAATAAAATAAACTTGTCTCCAATGGAATAATATGGGATCTAATGTGAAAGTTTGGTAACTCTAGCTCTTACCATCTCTGAGATCTAGGCGTTCACACGGACGGTCAGACGGACGGACGGACAGACGGACATGGGTATATCGACTTCTCTATTCACCCTGATCATATTTTAGGTAACTTTGGGGTGTCTCCGACGTCTCCTTCTATATGTTACATACATTTTCGGCTTGCACAAACTTAATATACCCTTGGTACCATACGGTACAGGGTATAAAAAGTTTTTTTTTTCAAAAGATTGTGCTTAGAGCCCCTCTTATAGTTTACCAATTTTGATTAAATTTGAGAAACCTATCAAAGTCAAGATCTGCTTACGATCTATATATATAAAAGAAACTTATGTTGTACATGTTATGTATGATTTTTGTGTGTGTTAGAGGTTGTCCATACGGAGGTTTTAAGCCTATTTTGATTTGTTTGTGTGTATTGATATACGAGATATTTTTGTGAATATCGGTTCGCGTGCCGGAAAACCATCTGTACTGTATGTTTATACAGAAAACGCAAAAACCAAAAATATTGGATACCATAGAGCTTTGCAATAAAATTGTATTATTTTGATTGATTCAAAATTACATGATTTCTAAGAGTGATAGCAATTGTTAGTGGTTGTTATGCGCAATATATTTCCTCTTCAAAAACTAGCAGAGCTCTAAATAATCCCTTAAAATTTCAGAAAAAAAAATTACTTTTTTCCAGCAAACATAATTTTTAAGCGTTTATAGTCCCCATAGGTATATTAGAGAGGACTTTAAGAAAATAAATACAAAATACAACATTTTAGAACTATACTTCGTATTTTACTTACTATATATCTTCATAAACTGTCGTAGCTAAAATTTTAATTCCATTGTTTTTAAGGTATCTCAAGGCCTGTACAAACTTTCGCATTTTCCAAATTCAAGAGAATTACATCCATGAAATAATAAAAACGTTTACCTACTTATGATGAATATTTATAATGCATACAGAAATAAAATCCATTTTGAAAAGATGAAGAATTCTACTGACTTAGAGGACCATTTTTAAGATCACTAAAGACCAAAGGAAACATAAGCACTTTAGATTTCATAGAATTATTGCTTGGGTCCATCGACAGGAATTTCGAGGTATTGACTAAGCATTTAAAGGGCCACATTGAAATAATACCTTTGTTGACGGGTTCCCTTTTGGGACGACTGCAAAGTTAAAAAATTCTTGATAAATTTTAATAAACTGGTAAACAGTGAAAAACTGTTGGGATGGTCTAGTATCTAGTAGCTCCAAAATAAAAAAAGTTTTTTAAAATTTAGGTCTACATGACGACACTTTCGCTTACAGCTCTCAAAGCACCCAATCTTTGATTGTTCCAAATCCTCATGCAGAATTGGATCATTCTTCAGAAATATAAATATGGCAATACAAAATTATAAAAAATATTTTAAAATTTCTTAAACACTATTACAAGAAATGATATATTAATTACAAAGCAAGCAACCGCATTTTTTTTTAAGAATAGACAAAAAAAATCATTTTTGATTTTCAATACATTAAGGATTAAGGAATTTAAAGACGTCTGTCAACAGATTATTGGTATCTTTGAGGTCAATGTTCCGCGGCTCTGAAGATATTGATATTTTCCAAAATTTGTCGATGTTATTAGGTTAATCTTTCTTCTATATTTTTGAAATACCAATGCGTTAAAAATATGAAGACTGGCATACATTTTTCATTTGCAATAATAAATAAATTGCTTAAAATTTAAATTCAAAAAATTATTTTTGTTAAAAATCTTAATAATCAACGATTACTTTTATATTATTTTATTTTTTGTATTTTCACAATTTATCTGTTATTTAATAATAAGCAAATTTACCAAATAATACTAAAAAAAAATATAAACATGATAGCAAGTTTCCACTAAAACCTACTATGGTGTAAATTACACTTATATGAATAAAATAAATATGGAAAAGCCCTTAGAATAAAAAAATTATTGTACAATCAAACATAAACAAAAGAATATGTCAAAATATATATAAAATTATTCACTGAACTGGGTTTTGTAAAAAAAAATAATATCAAACATAAAAAAATTTGTTTTGGAAATAGCAAATTTCAGTCATTGAACTTCGACATGCTCCTTTTTTATTTTATTTAAAATAAATTAAAATATAATTGAATCAAAATAAATTCAGTCATTGAGCGTCGACGTAGTCCATTTTTATTTTATTTAATATAATATTCAATAGTAGGTTTCAATGGAAACTTGCTGCTATATTTATATATTTTTTTTTTTATAATTATTTTTCAAATTTACTAATTGTCAAATAACAAAAAGATTGTGAAAATAAAAATAATAAAAAAATATAATCGTTATTGTTTTTATTATTATTATTTAGTAAATTTACTTATTGTCTAACAAGACAAATTTCAAACAAAATATGGAAAAAATTTAGTATAGACTAGCATAAGTTCTAGCATTCAATAACAAATTGTTTTAAATATATTTTAATAATTATTAGTTTATTTCTGTTCTTACTAATGTTTGATTTCACATGTGTTACAAAAATGGAATATGAAACAGCCCTTAACATAAAAAACTTTCAATCCAATTTAAATTACTTAAATAAAATAAAAAACAAATTTAATTTGGAAATAGCGAGATACTTAATATAATTCGAACATATTAAATTTTTTTAACAATTAAGCTATACAAATTTTAATTCATTGAGCGTCGACGTGCTTTTTTAATTTTGTGTAGTATAAGTAAGGCTTAGTAACAATTTCATCAAAAAAACAAAGCTGCAAAAAATCAAATTACTTAACAGATTCTAATTATTTAATAATATAGTAATTTTTCTACGAATCAATAAAAAAAAATTAATTTCATAACAACATAAATCAAAAATGTAACCATTTCGACCACAGTGCGCCGTTTTCAAATTTAAATAAAACGTACGTTAAGCGCTGTTAATATTTTGGCTTAATTGTGTGTAAACACTGTCCAACCAGCACGAACACATAGTCGCTTGTGGCGGTTGTGGTCACAGCTGACTGCTTATTTTTATTTATTTGCGCACATGTGTACACACTGAACACGATCGGCTGCTGCAGACAGCTGTTGATTTAGTGGACAATTTTTGGCGGCAACTTTAGCGCAACATTTAAAGAAAATGTTTTTATTTATAAATTTAAACTTGCTCAATAAGATTTAAATGCATTAAATATTATTAAATACGCAGCGCAACAACTTGGCTTAACAATAATGGTGGCATTTATTATTTATAACTAAAGCGCAATTAGCAGGCAAGCAGCTTAGGCGCAAGGCGAGCTTAGAAAAGCAATTAGAGTATATAAATAGCAAGTACACATGTTTATATACATTTATGCACAAATTAACTATATATTTGTTTAGTTTGCAGCTGCTCCATGCACATGTCATTGGCATGCTTTGGCTACTGGACTACTACAGACGCTACACCACATGACGTTGTCTGCATCATCTTATCGCGGTCTAGAAACAACACAGCACAGCCAAGGGTCAGCTGCAGCCGTGGCCAGCTTTGCCAAGTGTCCTAGGGCACACAACAAATGTAACAACAACAGGATTTGGAAAACCGCAATCGGGCTATCATCAACGCGCCAAGCAGACGGCCGTCAGTACAGTTTTGACAACGTCGACGCGCGCCAACGAACCACGGAATTAGAACACCCCGCTGAAAACCATGACAGCACCAGCGTTAGCAGCAGCAGCAGCTCTAGGAGCTACACAAACGCCCACGCCGCCTGCACCTAAAAGTCTAAATGCGCTGCTGCACATACCCGCGCACATGGAGCTGAGCCAAATTGAGTTGATCTATCGGGCGGAGGGTAATGCAAATTTGGTGCTTGCATTGCCGCAATTTAAAAAAGTTTTACGTTTGCCAAAAATGATATCCAGCAGACAGTCAGAGCAGCAGAAGCAACAGCAGCACAGTCGCCAGCAGGCGGAGCCGGAAGCCAAACAACAACAACAAGCAGAGACAGCAGGACAACAGGGGCAGTGCCATGTTTCCGCTCCAACTAAAGCATCAAGCGCTAAAGGTTCGTCTACTAGTAGTATACTATAGCTACAACTGTATGCTGGTTTGTGGCCACTTTTTTTTTTTTGTTGGTTGCTGCTCTTGCTGCTGTGGCAGGAAATGGTTGCGTGCAACTTCAAACACCCAGCGTCAAACCAACCAAACGCAGCAAAATAGCCGCAATAGCAAGCGCCAACATACACTTTGGCTTGCCATCTTCAACCCGTTGCGTCTTCCTGCAGGCGGCCAATTTGTGTATTGTGCTTTGGGTATTGCTTGGTTGGCTGGTTAGTAGAGGCAGCTGGGAGCTGGCTTTTACTTCCTTTTTTCATTGCAACAAATGTGTTTATTTCATTTATCTTATTTTCTTTTTGGGTTTTCTCTATTTTTAGCTGGCGACTTGACAATGCCGGATTTTATGGCTTATATCGAGATAATACGTCGTCTATTAGGAAATGAGTTTGTCTGTCAGGCGGATATTGTTGCCATACCAAAGGAAAGCGATAGATTTTGGATAAACGAGCACATACGCGCCGCAAGACCAAGTGAGTCCGAGACGAAACATGTTCATATCTTTCAACGCTGGCAGGGTAAATGTATGTGTTGGTCCATTGTGGCATAGTTGCTGCTGTTGCACAAGAAATTGTAAATTCCTTCTGATTTTTCTGCTATTTTTTTTTAGTTTGTGTATTTGATCAGTGCCACTGCATTGCATCCGCCTCGTCTGCTAGCACTTTGTGCTTTGGCTTGCTTATGGCTTAGACTTTGGCCGTTGTCCAAGTGCCTTTTAAGCCAACTGAACTGCAATCAATCATAAACGAGCTTTTTAGTGTGCGGCTGCATCCCTTTCACTGACATTTACGATGCACACGTTACACATGAGCGAGCTTCCAATGCCAGGCCCCCAATACTACGGTTACGAACAATTTTACTTCAAAATAGTTTCGGTACACATGGGACTGATTAGTGCCAAAGCTGCCTGCCGGTGGTTCCCATGCTTGACTAGCAATAGTCGCTTCAACCATATATCAAAATTCGTTTTTATAGCTAGCTGCAGTGTGTAGCGTGCTGCAAGTAGCGTAAATGCGAGGGCAGGCTGACGAGTAGGTGCTGTACTGGGTTAGAAGGGACTACTTGAGGTGTATACAGCTGGTTCACCTCTAAGTGGTTGTCGTGAGACTTAAGTCAACTAAGTGTAGAGTGAGCTCGATACGAGATTTCTTCCTGGTCTGTCAGGATCTTATTATATCGTTCTGTTTACTTGGTATGCCTTCTGCGCATCCATTCGTAGCCAATCAGCTGAAACTTTGACAGCAACCTACTAATAGAAAATGTTAACCACAGACTTAACTTGTTTTCTTGACTACTCCAATTACTTGTCAGACTGCACCCGTTTGATCCATGTAGTTGTAGCAACAGGCGCTCCAGACCACACACACACACACACTAAGCCGCGCTCAGCTGCAATTTATCATCTTTGTGGGACATTGCGCGGCTAACCCAGGCGTCTATATATCAATAAACGCCATCTAACCATGCCCTTCCCTACTTTACATTCATGTTTGTTGCTCTTCTCATCTTTTGCTTTGTTTTTTTTATTCTGTACAACAGTTTCGCGTCTGGATAAGGAATTTGTTGGGCAATTCGGCCTGCTGCTGCCAGATGTGACCCAATTGCCAGCCACGTTCGATGTTTTACTTGCCAATTTACAGGTGAGTGTCTGGTCAGCTAGCCATCCAGTCAGCCAGCTATCCAGTCAGCCAGCCAGCCATTCAGCTAGCCAGTCCTCCAGCGGTTTAACGTAGCATTCCAGCGTTACCTCTTTGGCTGACCAAATAAATTGTATATTTTGTACAAGGACAATATTGGCATTTTTGCCATATGCTGGTGGCACTAAGGCGGTTTTGTTTGCCCCCACTCACACACCCAAAAAACCCGCAATACGATACACCAATATGACCGCTAGTTTTCTATTCCGGCTTACCCCTCGCGCGTCCATGCTTAGGCACATAAATCAAGCTCGATTCTTTGTTTTGAATTAAAGTGGGCAACAGTGTAAACACTTTGTTGTAGCAGGCAGGCTTCACTGTAGCCATGCCGTTTATATGTGTGTGTTTGGTTATAAAAGACGCCCGAAATTGCTTTGAAAGTGCTACGGGCTGGTGAACGTTGGTTGGTGTAGTGTTTTTTTTTTGACCACTTGGTATACAGAATTTATGGCTTTGGTGGCATAGCATTGACCGAAATAAAATTGCGCTTGTGTTGGCATAAAGAAAAACCAAACCAATACCAATAACTAACGCCATATTCAGACAGAGCAAACCCAAAAAATATTTTCGCAGAGTTCTTAAGAAGTCTGCAGCGGTTGTAGTCCCAAAGTGTCCCTTTACCATTTGGAGTGCAACGAGCTTCATTTTAGTACCTCCGCGAGCTATCAATATGGTTTTAATGCATCTCTGGGTGAAGAAAGTTGTAAATTGGAGTTTTAATATTCAGAAACATAAAGAATGTAGAAGGGCGATGGAGTCTATAAGACAGCCAGACCATGTTGTCTCGTGTTGCAGTAGCTGCATCTGAGTACGAAGTTAAAAAACTAGAATAGAATGCCGTAAAATAGAGGTTACCTCTGAAACCTAACATAATAGGTGCTTTTAACTCAATCCCAAAAAAACATAGAAGAAACAAACTCCGCACAATCGGACTTCAAATATTATTTGGGGTGTTTCAATAAGCAGACATACGAAAGTGAATGACCATGTTTTCTCAATAATTGAACGCGGATCTGGGATCGGACATATTTAACAAAACCCCTAAAAACATGATGTTTGTAGATTATTTAAAAAAAAACCTATTGAAGGTTTTTTGACCTAAGTTTCGAATTCAGCGTTCCCAAAAACATATAAAAAAACAATGTATAAAGGGCACCGAAAAAAAATTTGAGAATTTTTTTTGAGTTGAGATAGAACCAAGACCACTTGGAAAAACTCTGAAAGCGGATTCGCACTTAGCGCGTTTTAAAACGTACGAAAATACTTAAATGTCTCGTCCCGAAAACATTGTTTATAACGAAACTCGCTGATTACAAAATATTTGAGTTCTTGATTATTACCTTTAATATAAAAGTCGGGCGCGGACGACTTTGGGATACTTTGTACCTTGCAATAAAACCCGATATATTGCTTAAAAACACCAAAAGACATTAGATAGCCAAATTAGACTACAATACCTTTATTACAAACAAAAACAGACGAAAAAAGTTTTTTTGACCGTTTGGTCCTATGAAACCTATCGGGAACTATAAAAAACTATTGAGTTCCAAATTTGGCTACGATATCTTTATAATCAAACACTCCTATGAATATATAATGTAACCCCGATATCAAGAAAATAAAATAAACTTATATCCTATGAAATAATAAGGGTTCTCATCTGAAAGTTTGATTTCTCTAGCTCTTACCATCTCTGAAATCTAGGCGTTCATAACGCCAGACAGACAGACGGACATGGGTGTATCGACTTCTCTAGTCTCCCTGATCGTACTTTAGCTAACTTGAGGGGGTCCCCGATGGCTTTTCGGCTTGCACAAACTTTGTACTATACGGTAAAGGGTATAATTATTTCAATCGGATCTTTTTTGCTCTAGGACGCTTAGTTTTCGAGTTATAGCCATTTGAAGTTAGAAAACTAAAATTTTTCGAAATGGCTTCAAAATGCGCTCCTTTTTCGCTCAGGAAGCTTAGTTTACGAGATATAGCCATTTGAAGTTGGAAAAATAATCTTTGGTAGATAGGCTTCAAATTTTCATATTCATATAGATTGAAACGCAGCTAATATGAATCCACGCTCCTTTTTGCTCTAGGATGCTTAATTTACGATATATAGCCATTTGAAGTTGGATAAAAGTCCGATTTGCTTCAAATTACGGTCATTGAGATAGAAATGTTTTTTCAGAGTTCCTTATCCCAGGCCCAGGCTTTACTGCATTTATTAGACATTTTAGAGAATTTCGACTTTTTTAATTAAAATTTATTCCAAAATAAGAAAAAAATGTTGACTGCTAAGAAAATTTGGAATACGACTAATTTTGACGTATTGAAGCCCCTTTGGTCAATTAAATTTTAATAGGACCTCTGGGGAAAGAGACAAATCACGTTAAAAAAAAATTCTAATTTTTAAAATAAAATATTTTTTACGTTATTGCTTTCTCAAATCATTTTAGAGAAGATTTTGAATACTAAATAATTAAGAAATATATGACGAATTTGTGATTAGAAAAATAAACTATTCAAGATATATACATATTTGTTAATAAAGAACCCAGATTTTTGATACACATCTAAAATACAGCAAAGTCAAAAAGATAAATCGTTTTGAAAGAATCATTTCTCTGGAAAAGATAAATTTAAATCTGAGCTCTAAAGAAACTGAATAACCACAGCAAAAAGGTATAATTCTTTAAAAAAATGAATTCTTGCCGAAATGAAAGTTTTTGTTGTTGCTTCTCCAAACCAAGGTAAATCCTTTTTAAAAACAAAATTCTCTAGAAAAGATAAAGTTTAATCTGACTGTTATTAAAAATAAATTTTTCCTCCAAATCACTTAATATATCACTTATAAGTTAACTATAATACAGATTTCGATTTCTCTAACTTCGCTGTATCTTGATTTCGATAGCATTAATCATTCGAAATAAAACCTATAAGATGAAAAGAGTCTATAATAGAAAAATATGAAAATTTATTTATTTATTTATTTATTTATTTATTTATTTATTTAAGGAGTACAACTAAGCACAGTTGACATTAAATATTATAGAAAAAAAATATAAAAAAACCAGTAAATTTACTTAGAGAACAAAAATAGAAAGTATAACTAATCCGCGTATCTAGCCCGATGGGTGAACTTTTTAATGATATGCACCTTCTCACATCAAGAACTGGCCAGACACTTGGATTTACAATATAAAAGTTGAAAAAAGGAAGCAAGATAAAAGTTAAACATATCAAAAATAACAAAAAATAAATAAATAAAAATATAAGAAAAAAGTGCCAAGGGAGCACCGTTGACCAAAAGAAACATTCATAATATAGGATTGGTCAAGGATACTCGTAGTGGCAAATCAAGATAACTGAGGATAGAAGAGGTGATAGATTGAATAGACTGTTCGAAAGAGAGGAAATTATAGAAGTTATTATAATTAGAGCATAAGACACGGAAAGGATCGTGTAAAGCATAATTAGATCTACAAAATTGTAAGGCTAAAGGTTGGAAATTACGAGTTGCTCTAGAAGGAATGACAAAAGTAACTTTGCTAAGAAGTACACTAAAATCGATAAGACCGAGTAACAGCTTATGCAAGAATAACACGCCATGGCATGTTCTGCGATGATTTAAAGAAGGCAATTTTATAAACCGAAGTCTATCAGAATATGGCGGCAGTCGGATGTTTGTGTCCCAGTTAAGCCACGAAGTGCAAAGAGAAGAAATTGCTTTTGTACGGACTCAATCATGTCTTGATAAACATGGTATTGAGGACTCCAAACGCAAGAACAATATTCTAAAATATGACGGACGAGAGAGATATAAAGTAGTTTGGTTGTGTAAGGGCCGTTAAACTCTTTAGACCAACGCTTAATAAAAGCAAGAACACCTCTAGCTCTATTGACGATATTGCAAATATGGTTATTGAATTTAAGGTTATGGTCGAACAAAACACCAAGGTCGGCCACACACTCGATGCGTTCTAGGGTAGAAGATTCTAAATAGTAAGTAGCCAAATAAGGAGCAGAACGATAAAATGTCATAACATTACATTTTGACTTGTTCCGAAAGAGATGGTTGAAGTTGCACCAAAAAAAAAAAAATCATTCTGAAGAAGTAAATGCTTATTTTTATCGGAATAGGACAGACAAAGTTTGACATCGTCCGCATACATTAGAATGCAAGAAGATTTGATTACTTGCGGGAGATCATTTAAAAATAAATTAAAAAGAAGAGGGCCAAGATGGCTACCTTGAGGTACCCCAGACGTGACCTTAATTTCTTTAGATTTGCAGCCTTTAAAAACTACCTTTTGGACTCGATTTGATAAGTAGGATGAAATCCAACTTAAAAGGCAAGACGGAAACCCCAGATGTGAGAGTTTTACAATGAGAGGATTATGGTTTACCGAGTCAAATGCTTTACTGAAGTCAGTATAAATGACATCAGTTTGCTTTTTTTCGGTAAAAGCTAGATTGATAATAGACGAAAGTTCTAAAAGGTTAGTAGAAGTGGACCGACGTTTTATAAACCCATGTTGGGAGTCCGACATTAAAGAACGACAGTAGTGTTGCAATTGTGATGTGACAATCCTTTCAAAAACTTTAGGAATTGATGATAGCTTGGCAATACCACGGTAGTTCTCAATGTTGGACTTGGAACCTTTTTTATGAATAGGGATAATAAAGGATTCATTCCAGATGGCCGGAAGACAAGAATATTTTAAAGAAGTGCGGAAAAGAACAGATAATGGCATAACAAGAGAGTGAGCACAATGCTTTAAAACGCAACTAGGAATGGCATCGGGGCCAGGGCAGAAGGATGATTTAACGGACAGTAGGGATTGCAACACGTCCGTTTCTAAGATCACTGAAGAAGGAATTAGATTAGAATGAGGAAGGTTATAGGGATAGTTAGGGTCAGTGTTATTAGGGTTGACAGAATAGGTGGTTTGAAAAAAATTTGCAAATAAGTCAGCGATTTCAGAATTATTAGAAGAGCTTACATTTTTTAAATATAGCGATGCAGGAAATAAGGAAGATTTACGTTTTGAATTAACAAAAGAAAAAATTTTTTGGGATCACTACAGAAGTTGAGCCGACAACGGGAAAGATAATTATTGTAGCAAACTCTATTAAGAAGAATGAACTTGCTGCGTATAATAGAAAATTTATAAAAGTCAAAAGGAGATCCTGATGTCTTAAATTTTTTGTAAGAGGAAGACTTACGATTTTTTAAAGAGGACAGAGTAGTAGTAAACCAAGGTGGCTTTAAAGAAGGAGTCACGACAGAATAAGGAACAAAGAGATCAAAATCAGCGTATAAAACCCGATAGAAGTTGGTAATGGAAAGTTCAAAGTTATCAGTAGGCAACAAAGGCAACCAGTTAATTTCGGACAAAATTTTTATTATTATTATTTTTCTTTTATTAGGACGATTTTTAATTGAAAACAGAAAATAGATTTTCCAATCACTCATATGAAAAAAAATCAATAAGACTAATGACGGAACAAAGACATAAGGTCAAGGGGTTTTGAATAAGATTCAAGAGAGAAGACGACTCCTTTAAAAAAATAGATTTTCAAAAAAAAACATGGTTCTTTGTTTCTTTCCCCTTTACTGAATTTGCTGTACTTTACTTGCAAATAGACAGCAAAATTCTTTCAAAAAATGCATAAATAAAAAACTTGACTTAAAAAAAGATGATTTCACTCAAAAAAGGCAAAACAGATTTTAATAAAAAAGCTTTAAGAAAGAACTGTCTAATGATAATAAAATAAATGGCCTGTTTAACTTTTATTCTTTAGGGCTTGGCAACCAGGAATAGTTAGAATCCAATTGTTTTTGTTTCCTTTGATACCTGGTCCGTTACAGACTAAAATATTCATCATCCGTACAAAATTTAGGGATAAAATTATAACAGGGCTCTTTCCAATACACCCAATAGAAATGTTTACTCTAATTAAACCGTACCAGTGTAATTGATGGGGATTCAAATTCTGTTTAAATTCAACAAAATCGAATATGAAATGGATTTTACTTTTTCGGCCCTAACTTTTTGTATCCATTGCCAAAAACTTGTCAATTGAATGCTTTTAATTGTGGACTGCATGTTAATTTTCAATTCCAAGCCAAACGTACTATACATATATAGGATTTTCCTGGTGCTGGAGCTCACCTAGGTCATAACTCATCATGCAATCAGCAACGGCCAAAAAGAAGTAAAAAAAACATTTGTTTTATGTCTTTGAAAAAGAAAAAAAACAGATGAAAAAAAAAAACGAGATCAACTGCAGCAGGAATACCAACAACATCAACGTCAGAGCTGGAGCCATGTCGGCAGGCAATTGCTGGCAGTTATAGTTGAGTTCAGGTTCATGTTTCTCGGTATGAACCTGGCCAACGATAACTTCATACAAAATGGCTGCCTATTTCATGCTTTTTTTCTGGTTTGTATGCATTGTAGAGCTGCATTTTCAAGTCAAAATGGCGTCAACGACAAACTGAACATGGAGTAAAAAGTTGGCCATTGCCAGTGCCACCAACTGGCGTAATATTTTACGCTTTTTGTTTATTTCTTTTTGCTTTTAATATAAATACTCTATACGAGTTGAGCACTATTGATTTAGTATGTAGTTTGTCAAGTATTTAGGAGGAGTGGTACAGGGTGCGCCATTTGAATGTGGTCGATGGAAACTTTTGACGCAAGAAGTTCATCGTTGATTTCGCGGTGTGACATGTCGCGCCGTCTTGTTGAAACCAAAAGCCTTTAAGACCTTTTTCAAGCATTTCTGGTAAAACAGAGTGTGCCAACATCCATCGATACCAATCCCCATTGACAGTTTCCCCAACTCTGAAGAAGAACGTACCGATGATGGTTTTTGAGCAGACACCGGCCCAAACAGTCACTTTCTTATCATGCAGTGGAGTTTGATGGATAGTATGAGGATTTTCTTTCCCCCAAAAGTCTCTCTAATCAATTTCAAGAGAGTAGAGTAGCTAGAGCTAGAGCTAACTTAGGGATCAGTTTAGATTACTGACTGTATCTTAATTTTCATTCTAATAATTTTCAACAACAGTCAGTGGATTGCCTCAAATCTCTTTCAAATGGAATTTAATACAAAAAGATGAGTAGATAGAGAGTAGAGTACCTAGAGGGCGCACTAATTTCTACCCAGTCTTTCTGCATATTGAACCATTACGTGAATTCGATGAAAAGAGCCATGTCTGTTATGGACTGATTCAGCAAACTATCTAGATCTTCAAAAAAGGGTTTCCCCAGAAACGGGTTTCATTTCCTAAGAAGGAGCTGCCCCATAATCATTCATTCGCATTGCCAAGCTGCTCAGAAAACAATCAGGCATTGTAGTTCCGCCTTGGTTTTCACTCTCCGTAATTTCCAATATAACATCCTATAGATCTTACATCCGTAAGATATGATGGTACCGCAGGTAACCCACATTGAACATGTACCCAGCTGTGGTGATCAATCAATACTGAGTAGGGTTCAGATCAACCACCCTATTACGCATAAGCTTACTCTCCATGGTTTTAAATGACAGGGCCAGAAAAGAAGTCTAACTGCCAACAATAGATAAGTTCCTTGGACTGCCGTCGCTGGCCAAACCACGTCTATCTCTCCTATAAATTCGCTGCACCTATTAGGTAGACAAAAAGAAAGCTGCATCGGTATGGTTTTTGGAAAGATTCATGTTCCTATGTCCTCTCATCCAACACTTGCTATGCAACTGCCCGGCGCTTTTAAAGACGAACCCACTTCCTGGGTAAACCATTCATTGAGAACTTGGTTTGTCTGGATTATATGCACAAAGCGGATCTGACTGCGTTTCTCGAATCCACAAAATTGTTTCTGCAATAAGAGAGACTTAGGTGACTAGGGAGGGATGCCCTAAAGTTTTTCATCTTTCTGTACTCCTCTCCTTACCCTTCTCCAATTTCTTTCCTTTTTCACACTAAGGCAACACGATGGACGTCATGGTCTCTGGGTCATCTCAGTCACTGATTGAACTGACTATTCAACCTAACCTTTGTCCTCTTGGACATTGCTCTTCTCTGTCCGGCAAAATCGTCACAAACTTGTCGTTCCATTTCTGAGTAGTCTCTCATCTTTGTCTACGCATATGCCCAAATCAGATAGGATACTATTGTGATCCGAAATAGATAACGTAAGCAGATTCAAAGTTTTACTTAGTCACAGAAAATGGACAGTATCCGAAAGCGGTTCAAGTTTTTCCCTTTATGTAAATACAACCTTGATCAAAATGTTCTTGGAATTTATTCAGGAAACCCAAATTGCAAGATTATTCATTAAAATCGATATCCCCTGCAAAGAATTTCCATCGACTGCAAAGCACTTATGCCAGCGCTTGATTCAATCCTCAAAACATTTTTATAATCGGTTACGGAGCCAGCTATGATCTTTATATGAGCCCATCTCGGATGCTGTAACGCGTTCCACGGAGCGGTTTTTTGCGTCAACCGAATAGGAAAAACTCGCCGGGAGAAAAGTTTTTACCAAATGTTTTGGTCTTTCGGCATCAGCTTTTCTTTAATCAAAATGTCTTCAACGGATATAAAAGCATTGCCCCAATCCTCTGCGCTCTGTAATGATCAATTTGCGGTTTAGGGTTATCCATTTTTTAATTGTCTTGAATTTTTTTGTCGGTTCTCGATGGCCTCGTTCATCATCGTTGAAGGATTAACGGCCACCTCTGAATCGTTCGTGTCACTGGTAAAAGACTGTTTTCTTCATAATATCGTTGCCAAAGCACTTTTGTAACACTTCCATTGTCGTCGCATCATTTTTAACGAAAAATGTAGTGCAAATAAAATTTTAAAAATGTAAAAAATGGAAATTTTACTAAGCGAGCGCTTATAATTCACAACTGCTTCAAGCAATCTTAGCTGTATGAATGCAGTACCAGTTCCTTTTTTTTTATTAACAATTTTTGTATTTACTATCTTTTTATGTCACTGCCTTA
This sequence comes from Chymomyza amoena, assembly GCA_037043745.1. Taxonomy (NCBI): domain Eukaryota; kingdom Metazoa; phylum Arthropoda; class Insecta; order Diptera; family Drosophilidae; genus Chymomyza; species Chymomyza amoena. Next base: position 293,685 of record JBAMAX010001282.1, read on the forward strand.
TTATATTAGTTATGTTCTATTATAAATGTACATATTATATAATATCAATTATGTCCTTTGTGTGGCTGATCTTTGCCAAGTCCCATTGCAAAAATTATATTGTATATATTTCAACATTCTTTTTTTATACGAAAAACGTTTAATATTTATTTAAACTCAAATTAAAGAATTGTTATAGAATTGAATATTAAAAAAAAACTGTCTTCCTCAACCAAAATAATGTTTTTTACCAAGCGAGCTCTTATAATTCACGAGTGATTAAAGCAATCTTAGCTTTGCTAGTTACTTTTTTTGAAACAAATTTTTTTATATTGCTGTCTTATATTATTTATGTATGTTTTATATAAAGTTTATTATATAATAGCAATTATGGTCTTTGTATGGCTATTAGGGTTAATCTTTTGATTAGCTTAGAGAAATTTATATTCTATATATCTGTCTAATGCAATATTCAATATCAAACTGATAGCTCTACACGGTGATGATTCCGGGAACTTTTTGAACTTTTAAAGACGCATCTAGTTTCTGGGTAAACCATTCTTTGAAGACCTAAGTAGTCTGGCTTGTATGCCCATAGCCGATCTGACCTTAAAACAAAGAAATCACACTGAGAGCTCACACTGAAAGCTTGCTCAGAATTATACTTAACCACAATTTGTATCCATTCTTTTTAAATTGCGAAAGCTACCAAAATTGGCATAGTTTCTAGAGCCTATTGAAAATACATTTTTACTCCTTTTCTAAACAATTCCATACTCAGCTGTAAATCATTTCCACAACTACCTCCCAACGCTGCAACCATCTATTTAAAAAATAGTTACCCATTGTCCTGACAATCTCCAAGTTTTTGTATTATTTAGTTCAAAGAAAACTCTGTAAGAGCACATAAACTTCGTCACCAGGAAGTATCCTTTTTCCGCTCTTGTTTTTTTTCTTACCTTTTTGCTGTTGTTGGTTTATGTTTACTCCATTTGCTGTTGTGTGCGCGAATTTTACTCCTTTTATTTTTTTGTTAAAGTAACTGTAGGTTATTTCACCTTTTGTGTAACTGCAATAAAGGATACCAAAACAGTGAAAAAATTGTGAAATAAGCCAAACGAAATAATTTGCAGGCAAAGAGCACGGCGACGATGAGGACAACGACAACGCTGGGAGATACATATGCCATCGAAATAAAACCGAAACAAGGCTGGCTGCTGTTGCCAAGTGATGTCAGCGATTTATTTGATTTAAGGCCAAAAGAAGGCGGCGGAGGCGGGAAAGGCGGAGCTGCAGCGGATACAGTAACAAAAACAGCCAAGTTAACAGCATCGAACTGTAGGTGTCGATATTGCAGCATGCAGCTGCTAAAGGTGAGTAGAAAAAAAGCGGGTTGCAAGTGGATCAGGAGCGGATCGAAAGGGGTGCCGTCGAAATAACTCAAGTTTTATAGAGTTTTTACTTAGCAGTTAAAAATCATAAAGTAAATATACAAGGATCCAGTCGGTTAGGAAACGTCGTATACTATAAATCGATTCGTTGGTAAAAAATGTTTCTGAAAATTATAGTGTCAAAAAATGTTTACAAATAGCGGTGAAAATGTATATAAAACAAGAACTAGTTCATTATTTTTATACCATGTACAAAGGTTCTATTATGATTATAACGAAAAGGAAACAGGACTCCAAACCTTTTAAAACGATTAGCATGACAAAAGAAATCAATTTAACCGTGTCCGTCTATCTATCTATCTGCTCTAGACTTCTGGAAACTTCGGCAGAAAGTCGATTAGTTGTGGAATCTATACATCAAAATTCATTCGCTTGAGAATCGTATTAACTTCAGGGTATATCTCGATCACGATGTTCCGACTGAAACTTTTCTCCTGCGAAGCATGCAGGCAGTGGAGCCCCTATTTCATTATTTGTGTTAAAGGTAAATCGATATGCTACTATTTTCTATATATCGCCGAAAATAAGTGAAACGGGTCACTTTTTCGGCCAACCTCGCCGATTTTTAGGAATTTTGCATTATATATATTATTTTTATAAATTTATATTATTTTATTGGGAAGTAGCTTTACTTATAATAAACACACTAAATTTATCGCCAAATCCCTATTAATTTTCGATAACTGAAAATTGGCCTTTTATTTTTATAATTTTCTTTGCAAGCCATATATACATATGTGAAACAATTCACAACTCTAGAGTATAGACCGAAGAGTGAGCTTTTTAACTATGAAAGTGAAAAAATAATTTTAGAAAAATAAATCTTCAAAAATTATTTATTAAGGGGAGGTTTTTTCAAATTTGGTCGAGAAAATCGATATAAAAAAGAAAGAAATGAAAGCCACATATTTGCAGAATATGTGAATGAAAGAATTTTGCGATTTGATCGATATTTATAGAAGCATCTTGAACGCAGTTAGGACGCGTGTGCGGAGGGACTTTCTAAAAACATTAATATCGTTTTTTCGGAATCCTGTTATTCATCAGAATATGATGCAAAAGTCTTGGTCTATAGTTCCGATTCCCTTTATTTAAAGCATGTTTGAAAGGATGTAATTTTTTGTATGGCTTGTATTTAATTTAAAGCATTTTTCATTTCATTTCACTACTAGAGACTGGAGAACTGAAATTCGGGGACGATGCACCGCGTGAGCTGCCATTTTTCAGTCGGTATTTTGAACTTCGCCGAGATAAAAATTTCCAATTATTGTACAATATAAATCACATTTAACAATCAAAACAGGAAGTTTGTATGTATTTTCATCATCTCACAAATAATTCCCAAACTACGCCGTCTTTTCGGCCAAATTTGAAAGAACCTCCCTTTAATCTTTTATATTAAACACTGTTTATTTCCGCGAGGTATGGGTACCGGCAATACCGGTAATAATATTATTAAATAATTTAGTCTGAATTGATTAAAAAGAAAGAAATAGTTCAGTTTGAAAAATTAAATGTTAAACATAAACTTTTTTTACCCATGAATCGATTTACAGAAAGTTTACCCTTCTTCTAAATTAATCGGGACCACTCGAATTCAAATTAAGTGTCTTTATCGTTTCCTTAAAACTTTCACAACTCAAATTTCTCTACAATCATTTTGCGAACTTTTTATTTTCCCAACCGGCTAGACGCTTAAGACCCCTTCAAAATTTTTGTTCTGGATCCGCTCCTGAATCTGGCTACTGGATATTGCCATTGCAGCTGTAAGTCATCACACCGTTCAAGTGCTGGTCGTATTTTCGTCTTGTAGTGTTTGCTATTATTGAATTTTTGGGCATTTATTTTCCGCACTTAAACGATTTTCATCTGTATACCAAAACGTTTTCCTTTGTTTTTCGTTTGCAGCTGAAGAATCATAAAATCAAACGTTTGGGCGCTTATTGCCCCTTGGAGCTATTTTCCGGGTAAGTACGAACGAATCTTGGGAAAAATGCAATAGTGCCCAGAGCATAAGAATTTTATATAATATTCTCGAGTGAAACTCAACAAGTATATTTTCCGTAACCGACTGCTGGCTACGACGGATTTTTGAGGCGCGGCTTTTGTTGCTGCAGCACGAGTTTAAGTCATAAATTTCAATCTGCTCCATTTGCGTGTCCTGTCGTGCTTCATAATTCCAACACTTTTGGGCTTCTGGCATTGGTGCTACCTATGCGCACTTTTTCCTATAACTACCTTACCCAGCATGTGTCTTCCAGTGTGTGTGTGTGTGTGGGGCATGTTGCACGTTGCATTTGTGTGACCGCGTCTGCCATTTTTGCTCTGTTTCCTTGCCGGCTTTTATTATTATGGCATGGCCAGGCGGGCTAGGCACAGGAGCTCTCGCTCTCGACCAGAAGCCTAGATGGCTCCTGGTTCATTCGTTTATTTGCGGCCCGCTGTTTTAAGTCATGCGTGCATCCGTGCACGAAATTCAATTTGCTTGCGCTTTCATTCCGGTTTACCGCCTTTGCTCCTGCTCCGGCTCCGGCTCCTCTCTGACTTTTCCGCATCTATATTGCATGTATAACTTTATAAACTTGTGCCATCCATATGTATGTGTCGGTATATATATATTTTTTATCATTCTTGTATTTACGGCCTTTGCACCTTCAAAAAGAAAAAAAAATTCGTACAATAACTTTGTTGGTTTGTATTTTTCCTTTTTTTGGTATATTTGTATTTTAATGCTATTATTCCGGGCATTCTACGGCTTATATATATTTATTTTTTGTTCCTCTTGTTTTATTTTTTTTTCGTTTTCTGCTTTTAGTTCACCCGGCCGTATGCTTGATGCCTTGGATGCACTTTTCGCCTGCCCGCAGAATAATTTACGTGTTTTTCAGAACGGCAATTTGATTTACGGTGATCATGCGAATTCGATTTCCTGTGAGGAATTGCATACTCAAGTTTTTCAAGGGTAAGCCTCCATTTTATTTTTTCTTTATTTTTCCTTGTTTGTTATGTGTTTGTGGGCTTAATTGAATTTTTTTGTTTCGGTGTATTACACTGACCACAAGGTCAGCACTTTAGTTAATACGTAAAACTTTATACAGTAGAGCTTGCAAAAGTTTCTCAGGAACATTTTGTACAAAACAAAAAAAAATATTTTTCAATCTTTATGTTGGCAGGCATATTTTTTAGTACTAAGTTAAAGCAAATAACTTTTAAAAATGGTTTAATTTATTTTAAAGGAGTACAAAAAAGTAGGTTAGGTTAGGGCGGCAGTTGGTACTGACGTCCCCACTCACTTAGGCCAAGGATATGTCCGTTGCGATACCGCTAGAGTGAGCTAGCGGTATCGCTCACCCACTTGACAGGTCCCCTATAAAAGGTGAGGAAGCCATCCGGCTGCCTGAATAAACCTTAAAAGGCATTTTGGAGTCTGTTCAGAGAGTTGAGATAAATCGTCTAATTAGTGTGACTGTAGGAACCTAAATCTTTTAATGCCCAGTCCAGAGCAGTGACAGAAGAAGTGTTCCACTGTCTCCAACTCCTCTTCATCGCCACAGCTTCTACAGAAGTCATGGTGGGGAGCATTCAACCTGGATGCATGGCTTTATACCAACCAGTGTCCCGTGATAGCACGGATAACAGATGAGCACAGGGCTCTATTCAGACAGCAAAGTTTTTTGGTTCTTTTACTTCAGTATGTCGGCCAGGTTTCCCGCCAGATTCTACACGTGTTCGATAGCCGATTCCACGTTTTATGCACAGAGAGCGAAAAAATTTCGTACACCCAGGCCATTCTTGTCTTGAAGGAGGATGCTGGTAGTTTATTTTCTAACCAGTTCATCCGCAATGCAGTTGCCCTTAAAGTCCCTAAGTCCTGGGACCCCATGAATTGGAAACTGCTCAGCCATCCTCCTCCTCTTGTTATTAAAGCCTCCCGGATTGCTGTGACCTCTGCCTGAAAGACACTGCCCAAAAAAATTCTAATTCTAATTCTAAAATTCTAATCCTCAACATAGCGCCTCCGCCTATACGGTCGTCTAGCTTGGAACCGTCCGTATATACCTTTATCAAGCCCGCTGGGCCTGGTACACCTGTAATCCACACCTCTCTGGTTGGAATATAGGCTCTGAATTTAGTAGTAAAATGATCCTACGGTATGCAGTAGTCTGTATTTTCGGGGATAAGTGAGTTCCCCTTAATAATCTTTGCATGACCAAAATCTTGATCATTCCATTTTTTTCGCCTCTCTCATGCGTAAAGCTGATAGAATGGCTTGTTTTTCCCCACTTTGTTCAGAGGTAAGATGTTTAGAATAGCATCTAATACTTCGTTTGGTGTGGAGCGTAGAGCACCACTAATGGTAAGTTCGGCGGTTCGCTGAACCTTACTTAACTTTTTAAGGTTGGTCCCCTTATCTAAGGTGAGTAGCCTGTGGACTATGTTTGGGGACATGTCCCATTTAAGTCCAATGGCTTTCTTACAAGTATATAAAGCGATCGTGACCTTTATTCTTTGATCTTCTGTGTTAAGGTTCCAGTCTAGTTTGCTGTCTAATAATAACCCGAGGTATTTGTCTGAGTCGCTAAATGTTAAAGTCGTACCATTAAGCTTGTGATTTATGAGAGAAGGAAGTTTATACTTCCTGGTGAAGTGCATAAGCTTTGTCTTATTTGGGTTTATCCCCAATCCACTATCCTTGGCCCATTCTGAGAGCGTACGCAGGGTGTTGGTCATACGCTCGCAGAGAGTTTGGGGGTATTTACCCGAGAAGGAAGCTGTCATCAGCGTATGCAGTTATTTTACATCTACCCTCCTCCAGGGTACGCAGAAGTCCATTTAAGGCGACGTTCCAAAAAAAGGGGGACAGGATTCCACCTTGCGGTTTCCCCTAGGCTTGGATGACGCTGCATTTGAGCATTTGAGCAATGAGGCTGACTAGCCGTAAATCCACCCTCAGTTTCATCAGGGCGTCTATGATAGTATCAGGTCTGACATTATGAAAGGCACCTTCAATGTTTAGAAAGGCCACTAGTGAAAATTCCATTGGCCTTAAATTATATGAAAAATTTTAATTAAATATTGAAAAATATAACGACAAAAAATATAGATACGAACGTCACTAGCCCGGTGAACTTTTTAGCGATATGCACAGAGTCAAAAAAAAAAACCGGCCAGAGACTTGAATTTGTAATAACCAAGTGGAAAAAAAGAAGTTCAAATAAAAATTAAACATTACATATATTTAGAAAAAAAAAGCCAAAAGAGCATCAATAACCAAATAGTAATTAATACCGGATTGGTTATGGAGAGGCAAGTCAAGATGCCTTAGGATAGAAGACGTAATAGATGGAATAGACCGTTCAAATGTGGCTATTGTATATACGGAAAGGATCATGCAGAGCAAAAATTATTTTAGTTGCAAGGCTAAGGGGAAAAATTACGAGTTAACATACTCTGGTAAGTACGACAAACTTTTATTAAGAAGTTTAGTAGAATCAATATGGCCAATTAAAAGCTTATGCAAGAGAAGTGAATAACTTGGGATTGTTTTGTTCAATTTTATATCATCATCATCGTTTGGCGCTACAGCTCTTTGTGAGCTTTGGCCTGCTAAACATAATGCCTCCAGGTTGCACGATTATTTGCTGATTCTTTCCAGTTTTTTATCTTAATCTTATTCATATCCTCAATTTTATATGAGAAAACCCAATTTAGTGGTTCTGGCATTTTTTAACAAGACAAAGTAAAATACTATTTTTATACCTTGTACCCAAAGGGTATATTGGACTACCTGGAAAAAACACTGTTTTTCGGGTACATAACATCAACTATCTCTGAATCTTGACATGATAGGCCAATTCTGACCCCGGATTTAGAATCTTCGTACAAATTACTTCGCGAATGACCTTTAGCTTTTCAACAACTAAACCATGTTGACATGTGTATTACATGCAGAAATACATTTTTCTGGGAAAAGGGGACCAGGATACAAGGATGAAAACCGGATGGCTTTATTAATGTGAGTGTAAACTTAAATAAATTGGCCTCAAAGAGGAAGTGGACATGCATTAGCATGAGTGGACTAATTCCTCTGCTTAATTGGCATTTTGTATCTTAGAGCTAAGAGGATAAAGTAAGGAAGGCAACGATATCCGTTTACTCATGCAAAAGAGCATTGGGAGCAAAATGGGGTCTTAAACGCCATGTTGTTCACTGGACACTGGATATTCACGACAATCAGGCCAATCATAACATAGGGAGATCTGGTATGGTGGCCGGTGCTTAATAAAAATATTGCATGGACTCTATTCAGAGGGCAACTAGTTTGAGTATCAGAGGCGCCCTTAGACAGCAGCATTAAACGTTATAATTTATCCTATTACCGATGGACCTATATAGCAAGCAGTTAGCAACGAGATCGGCCTGAAGGCCAAGAAAATCTTTGAATCTAGCCACTAGTCGTAGATTACACTCGACTATTCTGCGTCAATTTCCGCATATTCCCAGAACTACTGACTTTTTTGACTCAATGGAGTTATTCTTACCCAGACCATCCAGTGTAGGTTTCCCAGCTCGTAAAGATTGGGACTATGGTATACTAGCACGTAATAGTCTGATTACCTTTTTTAACCCTCGTCCACAGTCCATTTTTAAAACCTTCATCTACAGTCCCGGGTCTGGCCAGACCCCATACATTTACATGCATTTGTATGGGAATATATGACGCAATCTGGCTCATTTTTAGTGTTTGTTGGTAAATATTTTTATTTTCTTAACTCTCTATTTCGATTTGGCATATGTTGAGCTACCTGCATGAGGAAAAAAAATACCTAAAAGTAATTTGGATTGTAAAAAAGAGATTTTTTTTTTCGATTTTGTGATATGGTACTGACAAGGCAGCGTATGGCTTTTAGAAAGGCTTTTTTTTTTTTAACTTGCTTATAATTGAGATGATGGTGGGTGCTGGGTGGGGTTGGGTCATTTAGGGGGCAGTTCCAAGCGTTTTGGGTTATTGGTTTACTTGGGCAGAACTTTTGTGAGACTGGAGTAGAGTTCAAAAGGAGTGTTAAAACATCAAGTGGTCATGAAATAAGCGTAATAGCAGATTGACTGGTTGGATTTTCACACAAAGTACGGTTTATACTTGTACTTGCATAAGTCCAAAGTTGAGCAACAAAAGTTAACTTAGGTTCATTCCCTATTTATACATAACCTCAAAAGTACTAATTTCACCATCAGCTTATGCACGCTGTCTACGCGCTCCCATAGATCCCAACGTGCTTGTAATGCATGTGTGCATGTGTGTATGTAAGTTCATGTACATGTATTTGTAATCGCGGCCTAATTCTTGCTCTTAATACACCTGCAGCTTTTATATTTAAAGCTTCTCTTAACGCACTTAAGTTGTTTGTGTAATTTTTAATCATTTTGCTTTCTCTTTAGAATTCGGCAAAGCTTTGCCTCGTGCGCATGCTCGTTGCACTCTTTACTCATTCGATGCGTTTAGTCTTTCGTGATAAATCGAAGTGCGTGGGCGGCTTCGTTTTGTGCGGCGATCTGCATTACGCAGTGCGCGTGTGTGAGTGTAAGCATGTGTTAGTGATATACATATATGCAATAACAGTGCAAGTTGTTTTGTTTGTTTTATTTAATCAAATGCTGGCGGCAAAGCTGCTGTTATATGATCTCATGTACATATACTATATGTATATGTGTTAAAGTTCAATATTTTTTTTTCTTTTTTTTATATGTTTTTTTATGTGTTAGTGTAATAAATTGCATGCAAGTGCGTGTCCCTCGTTTAAAGCGTAATATCGTTTAAAACGTTTCGTTAAGTTTCTGTGTCTTAAGAGCTTCAAAATATACATACTATAGAATGGGCAATTAAAGGTAAATTACTGCTTGTATATAATGCATTTTAAATGTTTAACAAAATTATCAGGGCCGTATGGTACAAAGTGTATATTAAGTTTGTGCAAGCCGAAAATGTACGTAACATATAGAAGGAGTCGTCGGAGACACCCCAAAGTTACCTAAAATATGATCAGGGTGAATAGAGAAGTTGATATACCCATGTCAGTTTGTCCGTCCGTCCGCCGGCCTGTCTGTCCGTTTGAACGCCTAGATCTTAGAGATGGTAAGAGCTAGAGAAACCAAACTTTCACATTAGATCCCATATTATTCCATAGGTGACACGTTTATTTTATTTTTTTGATATCGGGGATAAAATATATAGCTCCCATATAGGTGTTTGAGACGACCGCAACAAAATAAAAGTTTTAGATGGATAATTTGTTTGTTCATGAAGATATCGCAACCAAATTCGGCATTCGACAGTTTATTTTATAGTTCCCAAGCAATGTATCATCTATCTTATAGCTCCCATAGGAACGATCGGCCAAAATAACTTTTTTTAAATACAAAATTCGCTATATTTCATTTTTTAATAAAAATATCGTAACCAGATTTGGCATTCAGAAGTTTTTTAGATTACCCAAGCATTGCACCAAATTTGAACAAACTTGGTTGACTATATCATATAGCTCCCATAGGGCCGATCTTCCAAAGACATCGATTTTTTAACAAAATTTGTTGTGTTTCGTTTGTTTGTTAAGATATTGGGACCAAATTTGACATTCGTGAGTATTTTATAGTTCATAAGCACTGTACTTAATTTAATCCAAATCGTTTGACTAGATCATATAGCTCTCATAGGACCAATCGGTCCAAAAACACGTTTTTTATACAAAATTCGATGTGTTTTGTTTGTTTGTAAAGATATTTGAAATAAATTTGGCATTCAGATCTTTTTAAGGTATTAAAGTACTGTGTCAAAAAAGATCGAAATCGGTTGACTGTATAGGTTGATCATATAGCTCCCATAGGAACGATCGGTCCAAAAAAAAATGTTTGCTTAAAAATTGTTCTGTTTTTATTTTTTTATGAAGGAATCGGATTTTATTGCAAGCTAGTGGTAGTAGTGGTACATCCCAAAGTCGTCCGCGCCCTACTTCACGTACGCCATTTTTTAAATAGCCCACAAAATATTGTTTCTAGTTTGCTCATAGTGTGAAATAAATATATTTGTAACCTCTTAAAATTGTTTCCAATCAATATTATTTTTAAATCTTCTTGTCTTAAAAGAAGTGAATTAACAAAAATGGAATTTACACTAGTTAAAAAATTTTAGGGTCAGCGAGTGAACCTTTTAATAAAAAGTTTTTAAGGTAATTTTGGGTCGAGAAACCAAAATGACATTCATTTTGTTTATTTAAGAACCTATTTGGAGATTTTTTCGAAACCTTTTTGGTACTTTTTTTTTAGTTATTCGTCAATATCACGTGAACAAACTTTGAATCGAAATAAAGGGTGTTTTTTTATAGTAACACAAGTTAAAATCTTGAAATTCAAAGCAGTTTTAATATTAATGAAACGGGTTTTATTTGATAGAATTTTATGACATTACCAACACCAGTTTTCACAAGCTGCCCGCAGCATTTGCAGATTTTCAATTGTGTCCGGTTTATCGGCGTGGACATGTAAAAGTAATTTTTAGTGGGTGTAATGATGTTTTGACAAAAGCTTGTGGATTATCCTCACGACAAATCTGTTTATTTATGTACCCATTCAAATAAAAATGGGTCTAATCTGAGAACAGAATCTATCTATATATAAAAATGAAATGCTGTACGTTTATGATTGTATAACTCTGAAACGGTTGGACGAATTTGCCTAAATTTATAATATTTTGTTTCTTATAGTGTGTAGAAGGTTTATAGCACAAAAAGTTTTGAGTAATTTGTAAGGAGGGGGTTGCAACCCCTAACATTTTTTAAATTTTTCGACAAATTTCTTTTAATTTTTTTTTTTGTGGCATTGTGTACATTGTCAGATTAACTAATGTTAATGTTTTATGTGTTACGGGTGTTCTCATGAACGCGATGAAGAATTTCAAATATGATTTTTGTGTATGTTAGAAGTTGTCAATACGCAGGTTTTAAGCCTATTGCGATGTGAATGTGGGTATTTTTTCGTGAATTTTTTTGAGAATTTTTGTGAATATCGTGAATATAGCATAGTAGAAAATTGGTCAACACCGGGTATTGGACATTAAGTGCAGACAGACGCATAGTCGCAAAGGGGTTGAAATGTAGTTTCTATGGGGCATGAATTTATTAGAGCTGCGAGCTCTCTTAAGAATACTTAAGTTCGTCCATACGGCTTTTTAGAGAGTCATGAAAGTCAACTAATCCAAAAATCTTATGATTGTCTAGATAAGCTAACTAGAGATTCTTACGATTTTTACTTTAAGAGTATTTAAAAAGTTAAGGCAGGACGACGTCTGCTGGGCTCACTAGTTTTGAATAAGTTTGACGAAAGAAACCATTAATAACAAAATTTCAACAATTTGCAAGCACTGATCTGGTGTGAGCCCATCCATAATGAAGTGTCAAAGCCAAACTTAACAAAAACCAACTATTATTTGTTAAAATGTGTTGTCACATAAAGCAGTATTATCAACTCAAATTTGTGAACCTCTTAAAAAAAACTCAATTTATTGAATATAAATAATTTCATAAACATTTTAAAGCTTTTCCTTATAACTAAAAATGACAGATTTTCGTCTATAGTTGACTAAAAAGCAAATCACCGTAAAAATTGTTATGTTTTTGCTAAAATATTAAAATCTTTTGTTATCACATCACTGCCAAATTTCAATCCACTTTTATAATCACTTCTTTTTATTCAGAGCTTTTTCCACATGCTGCCAACATTTTATAATATTTTATTATATTTTAGTCTAATCTTTGCCCAATTTTTGTGGCCAATTTCTGTTGTACACGCAAATATTCAATAAATAATGCAAACAATACGAAAATACAAATTCTCTAGTGCCAAGCGTTAACAATACTGTTTTTATTTTTATTTCCATGCTACTCAACACCTTTCAACACACACACACTCACAACAAAACACTCTCAATAACAATAACAAAAACATGGAATATGCATGGAAAATGCTAACAAACGAATTTTTCGAAAAACTGACCATAAAATCACTGAAATTCTCCAGTGAAATTATGGTGCTTATAAAACATTTGTTGGTCGCCACTCTGCTCAGGGAATACGGAAGCCACCACGTAGCAGGAGACGACAATGTGAACTTAGCAGCTGCAACAGAAGCAGCTTCGACAAACGTGGAATCCAATCCAGTTGAGGCAAAGAAGACAAAAGCTGAAGCTGCTGAGGTGGCAACTAAATCAGCTGGAGAGGCGGCAGGTGGCAGTGGATATGGCAATACTGGTAATAGTGATGGGGATGAGGATTGCGATGGGGATGATGCTGGTGACTTTGTCAAAGCTGTTGCTGTTACTGCTGCTGCTGGTCAGCCACAGTATTCCTCGAGTGCAACAACAATGGAAGCTGCTGAAAAAGCAAACCAACGGCATACAAAGCGTATCAGAATAACACCAAAAACAACAACAACGACGCAGACAAAACAAACAACAACAACAGCAATTGTTGGTAAGAGCGAAAAGGAGCATATAACAACAACAACAACAATGAACTGGACAAAGTCAACGAATGTGGTGGCAATGGCAACTCGAACGGAAACAAAAACGGAAACGGAAGCAGAGGCGACTCAAGCACAAATCAACAAAGCGGAAATATTCCGCTTACCAAAAAATTGTGTCCTGCAAAAAATTTTAAATTTACAATTGTTGGCCAAGGTGAGTTTGCACTATAGTACTCTAGTAGGTAGTAGCTCCTAATGTTTACCTGGGCAAAATACGAGTACAAGAAAAACAACAACAACAACAACAAATATGGCTACAAATTCCAGGCAACAAAAAATTGGGGAATACCTGACGTTGGGATATGGTGGTATAGCTGGTACCCTTATTCCGGGTGAAAAATAATGTTACTTAAAAAGTTTGTAGTGTCAAGTTTAGTAGTGTGAACTGCTTGTTTGTTGTTTACAAGCAGTTTTCGATAAGATGGCAAAGTCATAACTTTAATATTTTTGGACCTTTTGTAAGTCACTACCTAAGAGGCCGTAACCAATCTATACAATTTTTACAGCCCTGCCCCTAACCGCAGTGAATGCCACCTCCCTGGTTGTCCCGTAGTCAATCTTAACTCATCGCAATTGTAAAAAACAAAATGCCGAAAATTTAAAAATTTGTTGGAACATTGGAAATTTTTGAAACCCTCACGCCGTAGTATATGCCTCCTCCCTAGTTGTCACAGTCATTCGTAAGCCCTTATTTTTTTAAAAAAAGTCGAACATTTAAATATTTTATTTATTTTATTTATATTTAATAATTAAAAAAAAATGGTCCATTATTTCTAGAAAAAGATATTTTCCTACCAAATATTATTGACTACGTGCCATAAAAGTAGACCCGGCTACCCGGTTGTGTAACCCAGCATGGCATTTTTAAGATGCCGTCTCTCCCTTAATGGGTCACTTAATTTGAGTATTGTCTCTTAGAAGTATGGATATCAGAAGAAATGAAGCATTGTTAGTAATCCAGACATTTTTCTCTTAAGAAAAACTTTCAAAAAAGTACGAACTGTCGTTTTCAACAGGGAAAAATTATGTTTATTAGTTACTAGAGGGCCCGGCAGACGTTTTCCTGCCCAAACTTTTTCAATAGTCTTAAAGTGTATAAACATCGTAAGATAAGCAAACAGTTTTCAGAATAAATTTTTTTTGTACCTTAGAAGTGTGAGAATCAGAAGAAAATAAGTTTTTTTCGTAAGTCGAGACATTTTTCACCTAAGAAAAATTTTCAAAAATGTCCAAACTGCTGTTTCGAACAAGTGAAAATAAGTTTTCAGTATCTAATTTTTTCCCACTTTAGAAGTGTAGAAATCAGTAGAATAGATATACAATTTTTAATTAATTCAAGGCAATATTTCGAACAAAAAATAATTAAATCCTACGTTCAAAATTTTGTTTCTTAGTTATCTTAATCCCAAATTGCTTATATACAGTCTAGCAAGCTTCTACATCTTTTAAGCCTTTAACTTGTTGGGGAATATATGGCCTCTGTAAAGCATCTAAATCGTATCCAGTTTTGTATCAATTGCTTTACTTCGCTGCAGGAACGTCCTGATTCTTTAGCTTCTTTAAAAACATGGATGACGCCGATCCTTTTCTTCGATTAAAAGCAGTTTTCATTACCAATTTTTATACCCTGTACCGTATGGTACTAAGGGTATATTAAGTTTGTGCAAGCCGAAAATGTATGTAACATATAGAAGGAGACGTCGGAGACACCCCAAAGTTACCTAAACTATGATCAGGGTGAATAGAGAAGTCGATATACCCATGTCCGTCTGTCCGTCTGTCCGTCTGTCCGTCCGTGTGAACGCCTAGATCTCAGAGATGGTAAGAGCTAGAGTTACCAAACTTTCACATTAGATCCCATATTATTCCATAGGAGGCAAGTTTATTTTATTTTTTTGATATCGGGGATAAATTATATAGCTCCCATGGGGGTGTTTGAGACGACCTCGACAAAAAAAAGCGTTTTAGATGAATAATTCGTTTGTTTATGAAGATATCGTAACGAAATTTGGTATTCGAAAGTTTTTTATAGTTCCGAATCACTGTACCAAATTTGATCGAAATCGGTTGACTATATCATATAGCTCCCATAGGACCGATCGGCCAAAATAACTTTTTTAAAGAAAAATTCGCTATATTTCGTTTTTTAATAAAGATATCGTAACCAGATTTGGCGTTTGGAAATTTTTTAGACCACTTAAGCAATGTGCCAAATTTGAACAAAATCGGTTGACTATATCATATAGCTCCCATAGGTCCGATCTTCCAAAAAATCGATTTTTTAACAAAATTTGTTGTGTTTCGTTTGTTTGTTAAGATATTAGGACCAAATTTGACATTTGTGAGTATTTTATAGTTCCTAAGCACTGTACTAAATTTAATCCAAATCGGTTGACTAGATCATATAGCTCCCATAGGACCAATCGGTCCAAAAATACGTTTTTTATACAAAATTCGATGTGTTTTGTTTGTTTGTAAAGATATTTGAAATAAATTTGGCATTCATATCTTTTTTAAGGTATTTAAGCACTGTGTCAAATTTTATTTAAATCGGTTGACTATATCATAAAGCTCCCATAGGAACGATCGGTCAAAAAAATTTTTGCTTAAAAATTCTTCTGTTTTCGGTTTTTTGTGAAGAAATCTGACTTTATTACAAGCTAGTGGTACAGGGTATTTTTTAAAATTATATTTCTGAGATACACAAAGATCAAAACATTTGTTTTGTTTCAATAGAAGTCAGTAAATTCAGCAATAGGTATATAAAAAGGTTATTACACCCTAGTCTAGCCTTAAATTGATCAAATGTGTATAATACAAAATTTCAAAGATCTAATATCCTTAATATCAGATCTTAATCTCTAAGATTTTAATTGAGAATTTCAATTTTTTACTACTTATAATATTAAAATATACATATAGAAATATATGCATGTATGTGCACTCAACAAGCAGTTCAGCCTTCTTTTTTTTAAATTTTATTTCTGTGATACACAAAGACCTAAACATTTGAATTGCAAAAGAAGAAGTCAGTAAAGTCAGCAGTAGGTACAGAGAAAGATTATTCGACCATAGACTAGCCTTAAATTCATCAAATTTATATAATAGATGACTTTAAAGATTTCAGGTTCTTGATTTCTCAAGCTGATTTTAATTAAAAATTTTCATTTTTTTTGCTAAATTGAATTGTGAAAATATTTTTCCGGAAATTGTAATATACAATGCGCACGCTGAATACTTTCGTGTTATTTTAATTACTTAAAGTTGGCCGAACTATCCTTACTATATCACAAATTAGCACGATCTGTCAACTAGTTCAAAAATTGCCGAAAAGTATTTAAGGCGGACAGTTTAAATTAAAATTTCCGGAAAATAAATTGTCATAATTTATATTATTGAAATAAACATTAGTTCGCATATAGTAAAAAGTTTGTGCATTGACTAGCCGCTCTTGTTATTGTTGAATTTATTTTATGTAATGCCTAATGATTATTTTTGGGAAAGATTGTAAATAAAATTGGTAGACAAAATGAATAATAAATTTATTTATTCATTTCTGAAATATTTTGTCTGAACGTTTGTGAAAAGTTTTAAGTCCTTACGAAAAGCTGTTTGGGAAACCAAAAGAAAATAAATTATACTAGAAAATATCAGAAAGCAAGACACAGTCGAGCAACTGCCACAAATTGGTAGATAACTTAAGTTTTTCCACGAAAAAGTTTAAACTGCTTGTGCATAGTTCAACAAGCAGTTTCCAATTGAATGGTCAAATACAAAAATAATATATTTCTAAGATATTGTCTGAATGTAAGTGAAGACTTAAAAGCTAACAGAAGTGTGCAAAAGAAAATAAATTCTAGCAGAAAATATTGTAAAAAAAATGTTTATTTCACAAACATTTTATCATGAAAAACATTTTTACAAAAACGAACTGCTTTGGTTTCGTTTGAATAAAATAAATTCTACTAGAAAATATCAGAAAGTAGGACATGGACGAGACTCTGCCATGAAGTGGTAGATCATTTAAGTTTTTCCACGAAAAAAGTCAAAGCTGCTTGTGTGCAGTTCAACAAGCAGTTTATAATCGTATGGTAAAAGGCAAAAATTATATTTCTTAGAAATTTGTCTAAATGTATGTGAGGATTTAAAAGCTGCTCAAAAAGGAAGTGTAGGCAAAGGAAAATAAATGCTATAAAAAATTTTTCCAGCAAAATAGTACAACATAAGCATTTTTCCTGGAAAAAATTTACAAAGTCAAAATTGATTTGGTTGAATTTACGTGAGCTCTATAAATCTAAGCTAACAGAAAAAAGCAAAAGAAAATAAAATTCTAGAAATTTTTACAAAATAAATGGATATTACATACATTTTCCACGAAACAAAACAAAAACTAAACTGCTTTGGTTGAGCGTAACAAGCAGTTTCAATTAACATTTCTGTATGAAATTATGATTCAAGAAATTTCACATCAGTCCAAATTAAAGTCAAAAAGAAGTTTTAAAAAAATGTTTAGCAAGTTTAAGGTTACCATAAGCAGTGCGGAAAAAAAAGAATTCAGGGAAGAAGTAAAAAAAAATACCGAAATTTCTTTACAAAGAATAGGATAAATTCAAGGCGTTAGCAGGGTAAGTGGTATTAATATATAAATAGCTTTTAAGTAAGCCCAAACTTCACATAGCTGTAATTGGTAGGTTACTTTATGATTTTTTCACTGATTTGGTTGTATTTCAAATCTTGAAAAAATTAAAAAAACAAAAAAAAAACTGATTTTGACAAAACCGAAGACGATATCCTAGGCTGAGATAATTATCAAAAAGCTTAAATATAGTTTTTTCGATTTATTGTTTGAATCTGCATATGAGAAAACCTCAAAAATACATTTTTATTGTATCGATGCAATTTATGAAGCCGAGACGATGATGCAGGAGACGGTATTAAATTGTTTCGATCTATATCCAAAAAACCTAGCACGTCAATATTCTGAGATAGCCGTCAAAATCCCTTTTTTTTGTGGATCGATGTTATTTAAGCCTATACGGGGGAACGAATGATGAAGCCGAGACGATACCCGAGAATGTCAGGATAACCTCCAAAAAGCTTACATAATTTTTTATTTGTCGATTTATTGTTTGAATCTGCATCCAAAAAATCTCGGACGTCAATTTTCTGAGAAAACCTCAAAATACATTATATTTTGGGTCGATGTTACTGACGCTTATCCGGGAAAAAAATGATAAAGCCGAGACGATACAGGAGATTGTGAAATTGTTTGTATCTATCTCTAAAAAACCTATGACGTCAATGTACTGAGAAAACCTCGGAAGTATCCGGGTGAACGAATGATGTAGCCGAAGATAACTTCCAAAAAACTTACATAATTTTTTCCGATTTATTCTTCGAATCTGTATCCAGGACTTCAAGATTCTGTGAAAACTTCCAGAATACTTTTTTTGTGGGTCATGTCATTTATACAAAGAAATTTCTAAACTTTTTTTTGTCGATTTATTGTTTGAATCTGCATCCAAAAAATCTAGGTCGTCAATTTTCCGGGAAAACCTCAAAATACATTATTATTGGGTCGATGTTATTGCCGCTTATCCGGGGATGATGAAAAGATAAAGCCGCGACGATACAGGAGGGTGTTAATTTGTTTGAATCTGTCTCCAAAAAACCTAGGGCGTCAATGTTCTGAGAAAACCTCTGAAGTATCCGGGGGAACGAATGATGAAGCCGAAGATAACTTCCAAAAAACTTTTTTTTCGAGAAACTGTATCAAGGACGTCAATGTTCTAAGAAAACCTCTAAAATATTTTTTTTCCTGGGTTATTTCATTACACAAAGAAATTGTCCACTGCTTGTTCACAGTCCAACAAGCAGTTTTAAATTTGAACGCTTTTTGACGTGTAATTTTATTTCTGCCGGTTTATTCTTGAAAAACTTATTTCGCATAAACTTTTTTAAATATATTGATTCCAACACCTATGCACTCATGCAGTTGTACTTCGCTGAAGTGCCATCCAAGGTGATGCTCATCAATTCGTTCCATGACGTCTACTTCTGCTTGTGGCATACATGACGTGTATCCATAATACCCAAGATTCCATGCGTCAGGGTATACAAAAACAAAAACATACTACTAGAAATTCTAAGCAAAAAACAACAACTGCTTGAACGAGTGTCAGCAGAGTTAGTGAATATAGTGAATTGGAATAGGCAAGTGCAATTGAAAGATGGCATCTCTAGCAGTTTCAATCGGTGGCAGCAACTTATTTTTTCAAGTGTAGCCTAAACAACTTCAATAAGCCATACAAAACATAGCAGAACGGAAGAGAAAGCGACAGAGAGAGAGAGAGTGACTAAGGGAGAGTGTTCGGAGTGCTGGGAGTGCTCCATAGACAGCCCGTATAAATAAAAAAAACTGGTGCAAGTAGGTGGTTAGGTGATGGTGATATTTCAACAATACTTGAAGCCAGTGGCATTGCCACAAGGCACAAAACGTGGCACAAAAGTGAAAAAAAAAAACGAAAAAAGTGAAATTGAAAAGGCAGCTAAACGACTAACGGTCAGTGGGATTTGTTAAATGTCGCTCACTTGGCTGCCAGCCAACACTGGACAAGTGCTAGAGACCCACTCCTGCTCACACCTCCTCCCCAAGCTGCTTGGCCAAGTGTAATAAGGTTTTTGTCTCCTTTTCCATGGCGAAAGGTTTCCCAGTGTTGGTCTACGATTTAACTTTGTTTTGTCATTCTCGATTGCAATTACAGCGGCATTTGCGCTATATGTGGCAAACGGGTTGTGCCCAGGACTCCACACCCAGCTACCAGGCGCTGCATTCCCTGCTGGCTCAGGACGAACTTAAACACCTGACGCCGGAACAGGAGTATATGCTGGGTGCCACGGCGCTGGACTGCTCAATAATGGTGACGTTTCAGGAAATAGCACATTGTGCGGCCAAAGGGTAATATGTCAGGATTCATTGTAATGGCTAATCAAGTGACTCATCATACTGTCTATTGAACATTGTAGCGTCAAGTCGGAGGCGGAGTTGGAGTCGGAGTCAGGTCCATTGTCCCTGCAACCTTGGCATGTGCATTTGGCACAGTTTAAGCCGTGACTTCTTAACCAAAGTGACCGTACTGGATCTGGATCCCAAGCCGGATAGTCATTTTCATAAATTTATAAAGCAAACAAAAGAAATTGAAAAATGTTTAAAAGCATTTAATTAATTAATAAAGCTTACAAAGAGACTATGAAAACAAAAAAAATCAAACACCGATGCATATTGAATGCGGCGCGCAGCAAACTGTGCTACACTTTTTTTTAATACTCTGTAAATTGGCCAGAGTATTACAAGCTACGCAGGAAGTTTGTAACATCATTAGATAAATAAGTACATTTTTTGCAGTAAAAAACTAGCGGACTTTTAAGTAGCTATTGACTTTAAATTTGTTGGAATACAGTGCCACATCTTGAAGCAAACAGCTCGTTGTGACGTCATTTAAAAATAAATACAATTTTGTAATACAAAGTCCGATTGAGGTGGAGCCTTATGACCTTAAATTTTTTGCGATAAAGTGTCGGCTGCTCATCGATAGTCGACGATCAGTGAATTTCACAACCTACTCGATGAGTTTGTGACGTCATTAGTACTATCAGATCCACTGTTGATCGATAGGTAACTATCGAGTAGTCGACGGCATAGTACTCATCGATAGTCGACGATGGTATCATTCACAAGTTTGTTTAATGTTTTAAACAAGAAGGATATTTTATTTTGTATATTTCGATATATAATGCATGTTTTTGATCCAATATATAGTGTGGTTCATAGAATTAAATTTGAATGTTCACATTTTGCTACAGACAAACATCTGAGTATGAGTGAATGTCTCGACGTTTTACCTTGAAAGGTTGGTTCATGACACATAGTCAAAAGTACTTCAGTAACTGACCAGTATGAACTCGGCAATCGCAGTACCCTCGATACACGTCAATTCCTGCGCATTTTTACAGCACTAAGAAATATAGCATTGCAATGTTTGTTTCCAATCTCGTCTAGACGAAGCAGAAGCTCATCTGTTGATGACGGACTATTGCCATAGCATAAATCATTCACCATACCAGAGATAATAGTGCAGAAAACATCATAATCGCAGATGCTTGGTAACCAATTCACAACGTCATTTTTGCTAATTATGATATTTTTCCTCAATGGTTGCAACCTCCTCAGATAAGTCCCTAGATTGTCGTATTAGTTGCGGTTACACGAGTTCATACTATACTTGTTAAAGTCCAAGCATTATACCATCTGTTCGAAGAACCGGTCGGCCAACATTTCTTTTTAGTTCAAGGTATCGACTGTATTTAATCAATTTTTTCACCAATTTTCGAAGCAAGACGCCCCAAACCAAATTCGCGCCAAATTGTCATTTGTTGTGGGTGCATGTAAAACCTCATAGGAACGATACTAGCGATAGCTAGTCCGAGTTGTATGTGTAGCCTTCATCCGACTTAAAGATGATTTTTGTGATCAAAGTCGTCAGCTCTCAAAGATAATGCGGTCGAAGAATCATAAACTTGCTCGAAGGACGTTTGTAGTACGTCACTAACTCTCTTCAGGCCCGCTAGTTGTCTCATATGGCAACATGTGAGTATAAATGCCAAATAATCACCAGCTATATCGAATTATTTTCCATTGTTTATTGTTTTTATCAAGTAGTCTATTTTATTTTGTGTATTTCTAATTCTATAACAATAGCATGTTTTTGTTTATATATTTAATATATTATTATATATTATACTTCTTTTGTATTTAAAACACTGAGTTCCCTAAAAATTTCTGCAAAAAGTGTTTTTTGGTTTACCTTACATAAATAATTAATAATATATTCGATATTAGTTTTATTAACACAAAAAGTAGTGTATAAGCTTTAAAAAACGAAATTAGTAATTATTAATAGAAATTTAAAATTATAACTACGTGTTAAGTTTTTAGAAAGAACTTTTTGGTCGAAATTTGGTTCTGTTTTGATTAATTTTTACAAAAATTTATTTAAACTTATTTTTACATATTTTATGAACACATTTTATTAACCCATTTTCTTCCTCTGTTGCTTACACGCAATATAAGTTTCAAAACTCTTATGTCCCTTGTGTATGAATGTATTGGCAAAATATTTTTTGTCTTAAAGGTAAATATTTAGGCTACCAACTTCTCCTTATTCCGAACTTCTTTAAAACGCACCCTAACAGACATACTTCAGCTTCTATTTTGGACAAATTTTAAACAGTAAATTAAAAAATAACTGATTGCAAATTCTTTATCTTCTTGACTTAAAAATAGCTTGCATTCCTTCTTGAATAAATCATTATGAATGATAAAATTCTTTAACTCTTCTTTACTCATCCGACTATTCAAATCGTCGAGCAATGTGCCAACGTTGCGTATACGCAATATGAGGCGCAAAAATTATAAAATTTTTTGCAAATGAGTAATTTAAGGCGCATTAAAGTAAGCCACCAATTTCAAACAAAATTATTTTATACAAAGCCATCATAGCATCTACGTGGATGCCTGGAATTCAAGTTTGGGGAACGACAGCTAAATCAAGACTAAAGAAAACTCAATCGCTACAATATAAAACACTACGCCAAATAACAGATGCTCCTTGGTATATTAGGAATAAGAATTTACATAAAGATTATATATAATATAGATATATAATATAGGGAAGAGCATTAATAATATTAGCGGAAGATATAATAGCATGATTGAAAAACACACCCAAATTCGCTAGCCTTGGCTCTTGAGGGTCATCGACCAAGGCGAAGATTGAAATGATTACACCCTTCCGATCTAAAAATCTGAAAAATTTCGTAAAAAATCTACAAATCGTGTAAATCTGTTTTTAATATTAGACATAATACCTTAGTACTGTGTTTCGATTATACTAAGCTATTATTATTGGATTATAGCCTTAATTTTAAATAGGCTGATTGCCAATATATAAAAATATATTTTTTGTTTCATAAATTAATGCAATTTATTTTCGCAATCTCGATAAATGAACTTTAACGATAGTCCAGTTATAATGAATTAAAATAAAATAGGTTTTAAAAATAAACTTTACAGGTATCATGATATTAATCATTTTATTTTGCCTTTTGTTATTGTAATATACTGTTTCTAACGATTTTGAGAAACTAACAGGTAAACATAAAAATTGTTTCCAAAATTTCTGAACTTAAAACTAAAGCATTACGAACCAAAAAAAGAGCGATTTTCACTTTTTATAAATTGTGTTTGAACTACCTAACATTTTTCAATTTTAAAGATTTGCTTTATTGGCAAAAAAGTATAAAATTTGCTTAAAGCTAGCATTTATTAAAAGAGAGATTAGATTTTATTCATATTATATTTCAATTAAAAAATTACTTATGTATATTTTTATATCTAAGTTGGCTAAAGCTGCTTAAAAAAATTTTAAATTTTTCTACCTTAATATTTTTAAAAGGAAATATTTTTCAAAGTACCTGTATTTTTAGATATGTTAATTTAGGTTTTGTGGTTTTTTATTCCTCTATATGATTGTATATTCCAAATATTTTTATTTTTAATGCACTTCAAATGTTTTAAAAAATTTTTGTAATATTTAATAAAACACATATTTATTGTTTATATGATGGAAAAAAAATTAAATATGGCCGATCGGAAAACAGTCATGTTGCAGAACGTTTGTCATGATATCTCAACTTCGGATGACTTGAAACACAAGAACCAAATTGATTTTTAAAGAATTCATTTTAAGCCATTTTTAGAAATAATTCTAAGCCATTAGAAGAATTAATTCTAAATAATTCTACCCCTAATAAATAAAATAATATTAGCCACTTATAATGTAAAAAATTAAGTAATTATTTTAAGTTTATACATAATCGTTATATAGCCATAGGAAAATGTAAAAAACCTTAGCCCAAAGAAAAAATAAAGTTGTATAAATTTACTAACTATTTATAAGGTCTTGATTTTCATTGATTTTAAGATTACAATTTTCTTAATGCTCGAGATAAAAGTTTATCAATCATCGCAATATTAGTTTTTATATATTGGATAGTAATGTGAGAGGTTCGATATCATCTTCAATATTTTGATTTGCTTTGTTTGCAGTTTTTTTTTAAATGGGCTTAAATACTTAAAAATGTTGTAAGAACTCTTTTTTTATAATTAATTTGTTTTGTTAGTTTATAACAAATTTAAAATTTAAACTTTGAGTATTTCGTCATCTTTCTAATAAGTTTGTGATTATTAGTTTTTATCTCTGTTTGTGCGGAAGTAAAAATGAAGCTAAAATGTTTGGCAAGATAATTCCAATTATAGGTGACAGTACTCGATGAGTAGCGTAAATCCGTACAAGCACTTTACGTTCTGGGGCAATTTTTTTTGATCCTATATTTAATTAAATTTTTTCCATAATATTGAACATGGTATCGTTGGAAAGAGTATTAAATAAGCTTAGTTATGCTTTTGGAAACATTTTATACAGAATTTAATTTTTTCTTTTGCTATAGTTACCTCCAGTCAAGAATAGACAAGAAGTAAAAAGAAATCGAAGTCAGAGTAAAATCTGCAAAAGCCTAACAATATGTATCTTAAATAACTTCTAAATAGGACACCTTGTTTATGGGGTGGCTGGAAAACTTAGTTGAAGGATCTCTTTTTGTCCGTTCTTATGCGATTGTCGGAAGACCTCATAAATCTGTTTTGGCGACGTAGAAATGTAAACTTGAAATTCTGCTAAAAGGTAGTGATAAGAGTTGAAATTCCTTATCTTATCACCCATTTTTCATTACACAAATCGCCCAAAATTAGCTTCTTTGTATTGATTACCGAGATCGATTAGGCTCTTTTTTTATATTAAATTTGTATGCTACCGAAGAATCCTAATGGAAGGCTAATCATAGGCGTTTTGCTGTATGAAAAATATGTGATGACCTGGTCCATAAAAAAATATTACCAAAAATTCCTATATCATGGCCAAAAATTCCTAACATTAAAATAATAAAATTTAAAATTTCTGATTTTTATAAGACGTAAATCAAAAATTCTACCGAAACATATCGAAAAACTCAACTACAGAAATAAGAGCCCAATCTGATATCTCGATAATCGATCATCATCGGCATTATTGCTTTATGATAAATGTCTGATGACCTGGTCCTATTGCAAATACTTTTGGCAGTCTGTCTGCCCTCTAGACCATGCAGGCCTTATAAGAACTTATATATGTAGTCTGCTCTAAAAAAGGATTCCGGGTTGTCAGTTAGTCAAGTTGGTGAAGTATACCTATGAATATCCTAATTAGGCACAGAGCATTACGACTATCGTTGTCCAGCAGCCTTCTTCTAAAACCTACACCTAGATGTGTGTTTGTGTGTGTGTGTGTGTGTGTGGGTTTCGGAGTTTCTGGTCGCACCTCTAAAAACGTTTTACCGCAGCTTGACAGCGAAAAGGCAAACGGCGGCAAACAAGCCACAGACCAAAGAACTGCGCGGGTGTTGCAGGGGCAAGGACTCGCTCGCTTGAACCGGCCGCAAAAAAAATGAGAGGGAGAGCGAGAGAAAAAAAAACAACAAAATATATGTATAACAAAATGGCAGCGCACATGCCGTGAACACTCCTTAATTAATTTCCATGCGAATGCGACGTTACGGCAGGAACAGAAACAACAACAGCAACAACAATAACAACAGGCGAACATACGTTGTAAGGGCGCCGCAGGATATGTCAGTTACGGGCGCTATGTCTGTGTGTGCGTGTGTGTGTGTAGGTGGCGCCACTGTCTCATTTTTTTTCCGTACCATATTTTATTTTATATTTTTTGTTTTTTATGGAAAGTTATGCTGATGGGTTAAGCCCGCGTTGTGCCAGTTTTGTAGCAACCTCCGTCAGGCGCTGTTCTCGCGTACTCCTGTAAAAAGGACACGCTGCAGTTGCATTCGTATTAGTTTTTATACTTGTGTGCAGTTGTAAATTTGCGCAGATTGAATTAGAATAAAAGTCGAGATGGGCAACAAAGTTGTGACATTCACCGAACACCAATTGGACGACTATCAGGTGAACTAAACTAAACACACTGCTAAGATTTATGCGTATTAATTAAATTTCTTTTATCGTTTTACTTAAAGGATTGCACGTTCTTTACACGCAAGGAGATTCTGCGGTAGGATTCAAGCTTAATTCATTGAATGTATCACGGGGCGTATGCTTTATATGTGGCATACAAACTTAGCCTCCAGTGAATGGCGTGCAGGACAAACCATTCGTATTATATATTTTTGGCGTAGGACATAATAAGCAAAAACTATTTCATTTCGTTTTCATATTCGTATTATTGCCATGTCAAATACATGCAGACCGTAAAAGCAAGGCAGGCTCCATTGTTTGTGCATCCTTTTGTTCGCCATGTTAAAGACTACAGAGCTGGAGAACCGGAGAGCAGATGCTGCTCATCAGGTTTGGTTCTCTCACATTTTTTGTTTATATACCCTTCCGGGTGGTATTATAGCATTGTTTTGTAATTTATTTATTAAAAAGTTTTCATTCAAACAGGAAGTAGTAGTATTGAAAAAAATATACCATATGAATCTGTAGTCATGGCAATGCGTGATAGTAAAAAACCCTGCAGGCACTTAAAAAAAAAGAATTCTTTGAAGCAATTTTGCATTTATGCTTTGAGGCTTATTGTAGAATTCTAGGAAAATGTATTACTGGGTTATAGTGGATGGCTGGCTTACTTTAAAAAAGGACAACGTTTCGTATTTTTTTAAAGGTAAAGGCTCACTGCCCTTATCAAAGGTAGAAACAGTCAGCAAAAACTGCTTTAAATATTATCTGTTAATTTTTTTATTAGTCAAAGTGAAATTTCATTGAATTTGGTCGGCTTAAGACTTCAAGAAAAATTGAATTAATTCGCGAATGTACGTATTATGTTAATTTTTTCTTAAAAATGTAATGCCTCCAGCTCTGGGAGGTATTTACGAAGCGTCGAACATAAACCAATCGAGATAATTATAATCACATTGATAAAAGGAACTTTTAGTCAGATGCACCTTCTTCTAACTTTTACATTCATGTCACGAATCTGTTATTTCCTTATCCCAATTCGTACAAGGTTTTTACACTGAGTATTTGTGAAAAACGAGAAATAATTAGTTCAATGTTGGGTAGTGCATTTTTTAGGGGTCGCTTGATTTAAGGAACAAAAAATTAACATACCTCTTCAAAAAATTATTTTCTTATATTTTTTAAAAGTTAATCTGGTCAATATTAAAATAAAAAATATTACGTGAAAGTATTTTTTCGATTTCAATGAATTGGACAATATAAAATTGTTATGTTAGTTTTAATAAAAATTTGGCATAAAAGTACTTGAGGTATTTTGTTTAAGTAGAAAATATAAAATTTATAGTCAAATTATTTTATATTATTATATAAATTATTTATATTATGATTTAAAGCAAAAAGCTGAATATTTTTTAAATTGAACGTAGGACATAATAAGCAATAACTACATATTTACAATAAGCTTATAAATTTTTAAGGAGAAAGAATTAAAAAACTCGCCAGATTAAACCTTTTCACGTTTAATTTTTGTACCCTATACCGAATGGTACAAAGGGTATATTAAGTTCGTGCAAGCTGAAAATGTATGTTAGATGTAGAAGGAGTCGTGGAGACACCCCAAAGTTACGTAAAAGGGTAGTTTTTTTATTTTTTTGATATCGGGGTTAAATTATATAGCTCCCATAGGGGTGTTTCAGACGACATCGAAAAAAAGAAAAAGTCTTAGAAGAATAATTAGTTTGTTTATGAAGATATCGTAACCAAATTTGGCATTCGAAAGTTTTTTAGAGTATCCAAGCATTGTACTAAATTTGAACAAAATCGGTTGACTATATCATATAACGGATGATTCATTAAGACCTTTTTTTTAATGATTTGGCAAATCCAAATTTTAAAGGAATGATGGGATCTTTATTTATGATTTCGAAAGGATAAGGATTTTAAATGGTCCATCCTGAAGGTCCAATTTTCCATGACTCGTTCAAGCATTTCCACTGGTATTTGGCCAATAACACGAGTAATGTTGGCTTCCAAGGCCTCAATCGTTGCTGGTTTGTCCACGTAAACTTTTGACTTTACGTAACTCCAAAGAAAAAAGTCGAGCGGTGTGATATCGCACGATCTTGGCGGCCAAGGTACGGGCCCCGTACGTGAAATTAAGCGCTCACCAAATTGACCTCGCAATAGAGCCATTGTTTCATTGGCAATGTGGACCGGAGCGCCATCCTGTTGGAACCAAATGTCGTCGAGACCACGGGCAACAATTTCAGACAGCAAAAAGTCCGTTAACATGGTCCGATAACGTGCGCCATTGATGGTAACGTTCGCACCTTGCTCATTTTTAAAAAAATACGGACAATCATTGGCCACCAGCCCACAGACCGCACCAAACCCTTGTTTTTCTTGGATATAATGGCAGCTGGTGAACCTCTTCGGGTTGATCTTCTCCCCAAATACGGCGATTTTGCTTATTCTCGAAACCTTGGAGTCCAAAGTGGGCCTCATCACTGAACAAAAATTTGGGTCGAACACAACGGATTTTCATCGATCTTACCAAGAGCCCATTCACTAAAACGGCAACGTGCAGGCAACGTGATTTGCCAATGAATACTGAACAACTTTGCCTTTGACAGCTGTCATGGATCACGCGTGATCCACACGAAAATCCCTATTGAAAAAGAAAGGTCTTAATGAATCACCCTTTAGCTCCCATAGGGCTGATCTTCCAAAATATCCATTTGAATAAAATTAGTTGTGCTTCGTTTGTTTATAAAGATAATGGAACCAAATTTGGCACTTGTAAGCTTTTTATAGGTCTCATGCATTGTATAATACCAATTTTTATTAAAATCGGTTGACTATATCATATAGCTCCCATAGGAACGATCGGTCAAAAAAAATTGTTGCTTAAATATTCTTCTGTTTTTGGTTTTTTATGAAGGAGCAGGATTTTATTGCAAGCCCGTCCGCGCGCGACTTTACGTATGCCATTTTTAATACCAAATAAGCCCTAAACTAGACTACAACAATTCACAAGAAATGCCTTTAACAAATATTAAGCGAATATTTTAGATTATTAGAATGAAATTTCTTATCGAAGCTTAGAGCAAAAATCGTCACGTAACGAATAAATGCATTTAAAAAACAAACTTAAAGTCGACTCGAATGCCATTGTCAATATGTTAAAAAAATATGTAAAATATAATTTTTTGATTTTATTTAGTTTGCTTCATTTTTATAATTATTAAGTTTTTGCTTAAAGCTGGATAAAAGTCTTTTCAACTGGAATATAGTATAGAATATTATGAATATTTATTTAAAGTTTATTTATATATAGGCGAAAGACCGTGAAATATTCAGAAAACTATTTATAAGGTCTTGATTTTCCTTGACATCTAGATAACATTTTCTTGTTTTTTAAGATATAAGTTAATTAATCATGTACTAAAATTAATATCTTATATATAAATATTTCAGTTCAATATCATCTTAATATTTTGTTTTGCTTTGTTTGTAGTGTTTTTAAAAGAGTTTTGGTTTTATTCATTAAATTTTGTGTCATACATATTTTCCAAAAATATTAATTGAGTTTATAACCTTGTCAGTGACTAAATAAATCAGCCTACAGTCAAATGTAGTTAAAAAACCAAGGTTTGATTCCCAGTATACCTACTATATAATTTTTTCCATTAAAAAATCTTTAAGTGATTTATTTATTGTGAACAAAATAGAGATATCGTAAGGAAATGAGGCAGCCTACAAACAAAACTAAACTCGAATCCGAGGATCGATCATTAATATATATTAAGAATATAATTTCTTTTATAATAATTGATACTTTGTAAATGATTCTTTTTTTAAATTTTTATAATAAATCAGTATTTATCCTAAACTATTGAATGAATGTTCAATGTTGATCTTTAAAACTTAATTCGTTTTAGCAATAACTATTTTGAATTTAATTTTTTTAATAACTTTTTTTATATGGTTTTTAATAAAAAAATATTTTAATTTTAACTACTTTGAATATAATTTTTTTAAAACATATTTTATACAGTTTTTAATACCAAATATTTTTATTTTAAGTTTTTTTAATATTAATTACTTTTTTGTATACAATATTTAATACTAATTAATATAAATTTTTATTTGCGAAAGATTTTTATTTGAAATTTTTTCAATATAATTTACTTTTTTGTATATAATATTTAATACTAATTAATATAAATTGATAATTTGTTCATCAATTAAAGACACCGCCGTTCGGATTCGGCTATAAACTGTAGGTCCCTGTTCTGTTCGAATAGTTACTAATAGAGATCCCCTATGACCCTCCTCCAAGGGGTCTAACAGGAAATTATTTTTTATAATTTGTTCATAATTAATAAACAATCCTTAAATATTAAAGAAACATTGTATAACAACCAAATCTGCCTGTGTTCATTCTTTTTTTTCTGCGATTTTTTTTTGTTCGGTCCCAATTATCCGCACAAAATCCAACTTGACTGTACTTACCTTGAAAAAAAAACGAGCGTATAGAATTTCGTTTCGACGGAGTTCCCATTTTTCCGTTTCAATCATGTTTTTTTCTATTTTAAAGTTGATGGTAAGTTTTGAGCTTTTTTGCGTAAAAAAAACAGTTTTTTGTCAGAGTTTGCGAAGCTTATCACAATTTGAGGGTTGCCTTTATACGAATATCATCTTATTTACTTATTTACAAAGGATACTACAATCTTTTTTACATATGTTTTTCCATTTTCTGACCAACCGAAGCCATGCTTTTTTTCAATTTTAATGTTGAGGTTAGGTTTTGTTTTTTTTTGCAAACAAGCAACTGGTAGTTGATTTGTTAGGGTTACCATCACGCTATTTTTAAAAATTTTTAAAAACCAATTAATACACCATAAATCTAAACGAAGAATATAGAACAAAAAGCTTTTGAAATCTTTTATAAATTTTAGTTTTTAGTTATTTAGTTTGAAATTTTTTTTTTTTGATTTAAAATTTATTCCCATCGATTAAAAATATTAGTTGTAGCAAAAACTACATTAAATGAAATATGCTTAAAGCAAATAAACAGCTGCTTGCGACTTGTTTTGCTTTAAAAAAAAAACAACATATGAACATTTACAAGACCTATAAACCTTTAAAGTGCTAATAAAGCTCGTAAAATAACTTTATCCATAAGGATATAAAAAAGTCGTTGCGATAAAATTAGTTTTCGCTGTTGTTTTTAATTTATTATTTATTTCGCAGCGTGCATAAACGTTTTCGTGAGCTGCGTCCGGATTTGGTGCCACGCCAAATGACCGAGGGTCAGGCCTCAAGTGTCAAGGTTCCACGCGAATGCATTGAGAAAATGCCGGAGTTGCGTGAGAATCCGTTTCGCAGACGTATCTGTAAGTACAAAACCCAAATACACTAGCAAAAAAAAAAAAAAATAATCTGTACGCCCATTTGCCATGCCTGTAATGCCATTGCGGAACGCTGCTCCGCCATATTGTATGGCACTCAGGCGAGGCCTTCTCACGCGATGGTCTGGGTAATTTATCCTTTGAGGACTTTTTGGACGCGTTGTCCGTGTTTAGCGAACAAGCGCCAAGAGACATTAAAGTTTTCTACGCTTTTAAAATTTATGGTAAGTTTCTGGCGCTGCTCTCTCGCCCTCTCACCCTCTCTCTATATGCGAATTTTCCCTCTGCTTTCTATTTTTCTTTGCTTATTTTTGTTGTTGTTTGCTGCTATTGTTGTTGCTGTCTTTGTTTATGCATTTCCTCTATGCGTGTGTATGTGTGGATGTATCTGTGTGAATGTATGTATCTGTGTCTATGTCTGCTGGCTTTTGTATCTGGTGGCATGCAGAATGGAACGCATTGCGTTGGTTTCACTCTGTAATTTGTGGCCATGTGCCATGGGCTGCAGCCAAAGTTCAAGGCCAGTCATAAATTCTAATAAGTATTTTAATTGAAAATTTAAATTAGAATTAGGCAAAGATATTTCGTACATCTGACAAATTAACTTATTTCAATAAATTTTAGTCTTTTAGACTGTATTCTCATAGCTCAGTTGGAGTAGCTGCTAACACTGGCACAAAAATTAAATTTAAGCAAAAGCAATAAAACTAGCTTATAAATTGTAAACGTTTTTAATATCCTCAACATATTTTAGTTGGCAAGCTAAAATCGAAAATGAAATCCATCAATTTTTTTATTGATTTATATTGATCTCGAAATATTTAGAAAAATCAATTTTTCAAAAATTAAAAAGAAAAGTTACAAAATATCTCAAAATCCGTTCCATGAAAAAGCTTTTTAACTTCATTTTCGGTTTTAGCGGGTCATTTTACTACGGGCACAACTAACACATTTTGAGGATACATTTTGTTTTCTTAGTTCCCATACCATTAAAAGTATTTGTTAAACTTTCTGATATTTGAAGGTGTTTTTTGGAAACTGACTTATCCTCGACGTTGCTTTTGTTTACTATAGCTGGTAAGAAAGAAGTTTACCATACATTTTTCAACCCTGGGCAGATATCAAAGAAGAGAACTGTTGTTAAGACCTGCCCACTATGTTAGCACGTTTGGAAAAGATTGCAAGAAATTAGGTGGGCATTAGTTAATTCGTAGTATCTAGGCGACTAGGCAGTCGTGCAAATGCACTGATCCTTGTACGGTAGCACTCCGTTGGGAAGTTCCATTCTGTTCCTTGCTTGTCTTTCATATGAGATTTTATTGACTCATCATCCAAGATCTTTTTTCCGCCCTATGCTGTGTATAAGATCGACAACTACAGTTATATTGTTCTTGTCAAGGAAATAATAATAATAATAATCCAAGATATTTGGCGAGGCAAGTTGAGAGAACCTATTTAACGCCGTCTCCAAAATCGAGGAGTTCATACTGACGTACAAAAATGTCTCTGACCATTTCAATTGTCCTCCTTACAATTTTGGAGATATCTGATCTCTGATAATTAGCCCCAAAAGCCCAATGGCCTGCACATACGCCATTAATTTGTTTGGATTAAGGGCAACAACGATCTCCGGTGAGAAAATGTACATGCCCAGGAGATTGCTTCTTTTGGGTATAAGTGCCACGCATTCACATATTCTATGCACTCAACTTGCTTTCTCCATGTTACAGAAGCGATATAAAATACAATGTCCCATCAGGATCCTCACGGTATTTTGGCCGTGAGTTATCATGACTTTGAATCTACGGTTGATGCTAGAGAGGAGAGTTTTTGACTTCTTAAGCCCTGGTATATGTGCCAGTGAAGCAGACGTTTATTTTCTTCCATACTCCATTCTTTGTAGGTCCCGTACGACGTGGTACCAATCCCACAGTATGGCTAAGATCCATTTAGCGGTGTTGATACACCCGTCCTTGCTAATCTGTCTGCCAGATAATTTTCAGGGATATTGTTGTGTCCTGAAAACCATCTGATCATAAGCTACTTTCTGGCTCCTAATTTGTCCAGTGCAGTTCTCACTTCATTATGCAGCCTTGATGAGATCTTGGCTCTATTAAGTGTCTTTATCGCTGCATGACTGTCATATAAGATGATATTTATCATGATATTTAGTCATGGGACCCACTACCCCCAGGTCACTTCCTTCATCGGTGAGTGATTTATCTGTTTACCACTTTATTGTTTGTGGTTTCATTGGATGAACTGATTTAAGAGATGTCGAAGCCACTTTCATGCTGAGTTTGATATCGAAGTTATGATAGTACTTGTATTAGGTGTCTATTATGTGTATAGACTTATACTGTATCTATAAGTTAGTACCAAACACTTTATTATTAAAAACAATTATAACACTAGCTTATAACTTTAAAGGTCATCGAGCGAACCTTCACATAAAAGTTTTTTTAGAGTAATTTTTTTTTCTTAAACACCGTTTTGGATATTAATTGTTCTCGTGAACAATTCTTACCCGATTTTAAAGATCTTAGACTCGAAATGTTCCTACAAAAAAAATCTTATTTAGCTTAAATAAT
Source organism: Chymomyza amoena (assembly GCA_037043745.1). Lineage (NCBI taxonomy): Eukaryota > Metazoa > Arthropoda > Insecta > Diptera > Drosophilidae > Chymomyza > Chymomyza amoena. The sequence goes on from JBAMAX010001282.1 coordinate 327,817, forward strand.
TTTCACAAATTTTTTTTCCTTCATAAAAACGAAGCTAAAAATTTGTAATTTTGAGAAATGATCGAAAATTAAACTTTTCGACTTTGGTTGCTTGTACTTGCTCACTGTAAAGAGCGATGAATACCTTTCGATCTAATTGACTTTCATATTGATACAAATTTGCTTACGAAATATAAACGAATAACCGAAAAAAGTTTACAAAAACACGTTTTTCGAGAAATCTCGAAAGCGGTGCTTAAGAAAAAAATGTCTATTTCGTGTTTCTTGGCACAAAATTACCCTAAAAACGCATTTTTATTGTTTTTTTAAAATAGTTTAATTCCATAATTTAAATAATCACATATCAAAATAACATACAATTAGATAAGTTACGTACAGCGCTTTTTTAAGTATGTTCTCAACTCCCCAAAATAATTTGGCTTCTTACAAACATAAACATTTTTAATATCCTCAAAATTAAATTTCCGTCCACTATATGTTTTTTTTGTATTCCCATGAATGTCTATAAAGCTTTTCCTATTTTTTCTACAATTAATTAGAATTTCCTGTCCAGTTAGCCAAGCTACAATTTTTTATATCTCCTTACAAATTTATATCTACCACTTTCTTTTTGAAGACAGGCAATCAAATATAAGCATAATAAAAAGGAAAAAATCCTTACAACAAATAACCAAAAAAGGATTTTCTTAAGTTTAAAACAGCTGAGTGTTATTTAAGAGCTCTTTGTTAAGCATTGAAAAGAGCAAACCATTCATAACCTTTCTTGTAACATCCATCAGGGTTCAATGGACAATAGAAACTAGAACCATAAACATTTACTTGTGCATCAAATTAAATTCAAAATTCTGACAACAATAGACTTTATATACATATTTTGAAATGTCTGTCAAAACATGACAGCTTTAAAATATATAGAACTAAATACACTGAGCAAAATAAATGCTCATGAAAGCAAATAACAAAATATTAATTCAATCAGCTGGGGTATTCACTTTGTCTGGCATAAATGCAAAAGAGCAACAACTGGTCGTACTTAAGAAAATGTGGATTTATGCTCGATTTAACTAATTGGCTATGAAAAGTAGGACTCTTGGGGGAGTTCTTCACTTCGAAGAGTACGCAAAAGACTTTTAACCCATTATTTTAACTTTTAGCGGTGTCTTTATCCTCCACTAATATAATAATATACTATATTATGTTAGCAAATATTAAAAACATTAACTATTCTGCTTTTAAAAATATTTTACCCACTCAGGTTACTTTTCATACTCCTTACTCGGACATCTTGCTTTTATGCCTCATTGTTAGGGGTGTTCACGACGCTACGCGGGCATTTGTGCCTTTAGGCATTTATGCACGACAAAGTGAACACTCCAAATGTGTTTTATTGCTTTCAAAAGTATTAATTTAATTTTTTTTTAAACTAGTTTCCTGCTAAATGTTTACCTTGAAATATATCATCATCATTTCCTTTAACTCCTACTGGTTCATAGGGTCTCAAAAGTTAATGTATTTTTTTATGTAAATATATTTTTAAGGTAATATTTAGTTTTTATTTCTTAAATCTATATCTATAATATGGAGTTTTTTTGTTTTTTTTTCGCCATTTTCAATATATTTCTTAAGGGGTACATTTAAAATTTTGTTTGAATTTTTGACATTTTGCATTCTATAAAGGACGAAAAAATAAAGATTTTTGAATAAGTTTCATATAAATATATTAATATAACTCACCCATATTTTCAACAATTTAGATTCTTTTGAATGAAGATCTTTCTCATCAGATTTCTAGCTTTTTCCTTTTTTTCAAGGCATCTTTCATATTTTTATTTTATATATTTATATTTCTTATAAAAATTTATATATCGCTCCTATATATTCTTTCATATTATAAACTTTCTTCGATCAGCTTCAAAACTCTGAAAAAAAAGAACAAAGTTAATCATAAGCACTCGATTAATTTAAATTTATATTTTACATCACCTCTTAAGCTTCTTTTCCATTTCTGTCGCACAGTGTAGCTCATACTTTATTTAAACAAAGTCCAGTTTGATTGTCCATCTTTGTGTCCTCTTGCATAACTTTATAGATTTCGACCAGGATGGCTTCATTGGGCACGCCGACCTCATGTCCTGCCTAACAACAATGACCAAAAACGAACTAAGTCCGGAGGAGCATCAGCAGATTGCCGACAAGGTAATCGAAGAGGCCGACGTCGATGGAGATGGGAAGTTATCAATATTGGAATTCGAGCATGTAATATTGCGTGCTCCCGATTTTCTATCCACATTTCACATAAGAATATAAAATTTTACATATAAAGCTACAAAATATGTGTATTGTTATGGGGGATTTTGCTTTAAGTCCATCAATTTGTTTATTATACTTTGTATAGATGTACGAGGGCAGTTTTAAAAATATTGGGCAGAGCCAAATTTAGCATTTATGTCAGAGTTTTGAATATTTGTTCAACCTTGTGATAAGAGCTAAAAAGATGGCCACTTAAATACTGAAGTATGAAGCGATCAAACGTTTTTTGAAGAAGAACAAACGATGTTATAATATAAAAAATTTGACGATGTTTTTGGTGACTTGGTACCTTTAAAAAAATTCTATGGTCAGCTGAGTTTGAACGTGGATAAACAAACATTGTTATTGAAGTCCAACCTAACTTAGAGGTCCCACAATAAGAAGTTAAGCTGCGATCTCAGCTGAATTAATGGAAAATACGAGTATATTGTACAGATATATGGTAAAAACTAACTGACAAGTGGGTGCCTCGATGTCTTGCGATATTTGGCGTCGTTCGGCGATTTCAAAAAACAATTTTTTTTTTTTTTGCGATAAATTTCTAACAAGGCATTTCAGCGTTCATGCAGGACAATTTCTAACAAGGTGCACAGCATAAACTAAATATTTTTATTTATTTAAAATTGTGTAAGTTGGAATTTATTCTAAGGAACAAAGTAATTTTAAACCTACAACAACATAAACCTTCAGGCTAAAAAATTCGATATTTATTTATATATTCAGTAAAGTAGGCCTACATTAAAACTAAATATTTTATATAGTTCAAAGAATATGGTGGGTCTTTACAGTCAGAAAAAATTAACCAATTTTAATCGCTAGGAATATTAATGCTTAAAAACATGTTAGATACTCAACGTTACAAAATCCTTAGATGCATTAAACCAACTGTTTGCTTCTCACTAGCATTATTATAGCTCTTAAATTAAAAATTAAAATAGGCATATAAATAAAAAAAAAAAAATGATTACAATACAAGAATATTTGTGGTTCATATACAAAATCTGTTTACTTGTACATTATGTGGCTTTAACCAGTTGTGAATCGTAAACTTCATAAGTGACAAAAACGTTTATATAAGACATCAGTTGTAAATTATGCCAACACATTTTATTTAAGGGCTAGAACGAAGTTGTTCAGTTGAAGTTAGAATAAATAAAATTAAATATAGACAAAATAATTATGCGGCTATAACTAGTTGGATCAAAAAGTTCACGGAATCATCATCGCTGTGGCGATTCCAGTCACCCAATTTAATGCCTCTTTTTTTTCTTAATTTGGTGACGGAAACATTAACACAATTAATGCATTAAATCCATTTAAGACATTTTGGTTCAAGATTTGGACCTCAGAAGTGTCGCTGCTGTTGCCGAAAGACCTGAATTTCATGAGAAAAAAATACAAGATTTCCCAAACCATTTGGGTAAAAACGGAATGAATTGGATAGTGCAACAACTTTCGATTAAAATTTATTAATTTTTCTGCCTGTTTGTTAAAGACCCACCATTTCCTTTGTGCTATATATAACATTTTTAGTTTAAGTCTGGTGGCCTATGTAGCTGAGGTTATAATCCATTATAATTTAAAATTTGCTTACTACTTTATAACTAACTAACGGGTGATTCATTAAGACCTTTTTTTTAATGATTTGGCAAATCCAAATTTTAAAGGAATGATGGGATCTTTATTTATGATTTCGAAAGGATATTTTATGGCATTTATTTTTTAAAAATAATCTAGTTCAAATGTTGGCCGCAACTGCGTTTTAAATGGTCCATCCTGAAGGTCCAATTTTGCATGACTCGTTCAAGCATTTCCACTGGTATTTGGCCAATGGCACGAGTAATGTTGGCTTCCAAGGCCTAAATCGTTGCTGGTTTGTCCATGTAAACTGTTGACTTTACGTAACCCCAAAGAAAAAAGTCAAGCGGTGTGATATCGCACGATGTTGGCGGCCAAGGTACGGGTCCCGTACGTGAAATTAATCTCTCACCAAATTGACCTCGCAATAGAGCCATTGTTTCATTGGCAATGTGAACCGAAGCGTCATCCTGTTGGAACCAAATGTCGTCGTGATCACGGGCAACAATTTCAGACAGCAATATATAAATAAATATCTAATTTTTCACCCGATTTTTCTACCGGCGAGTTTTTTCTATTCGGTTGACTTAAAAAATTGTTCCATGGAACATGTTATCGCATATTTTATTGCATATTTGGATATGAGAAAATTATCCTACAATTGGATGTAAGCTCGCGATGTTTGGCGATGCTGGGCGTTGTCTTCCGATATTTGGCGATGTTCGATTGCTATGGAAAATTTTTTGAATGTGAGAAAATTATCTTCTGACTGGGTGATGTGATATTTTGGTATATTTGGCATTGTCTGACTATATTTTATCGATGTTTAATTGCAATAAACAATTTTCGCCTCGTTTCAATACTGTGTAGCTAACTTGGATCTCTCATATTACAATACGAATCAATGAACTCTTTAAGCTAAAGGATCTATGCGAATTGTATAACAAAAAAATCCATAACCTTAAACAAAAGAGGGCCTAGTATCCATAGCGAGATGATGAAAACGTCGCTGATTATGATGAGAATGATGATTTTGATGAGCATGATGATTATAATGACAATAATTATTGATGACGGTAAAATTGATGATGTGACGATTATGATTATGACGTGACGATTACGATGATGATGATGATGATAGTGACGACGATGATGTCTTTGAATAAAGCAAAACGATAAAAAATTTGAATAATTCCATTATTTCCACGCGTATCAAAATTTTGTACCTAATAAAAATTTCTAAAAATTTTGTAGGAATTGCATTAAATATTGGATATTTAAATATTGAAAAAGACTCTGAAAATTTTATTTACCCCATAAGCTATGCATAAAGTAGAAGGCATATATCAAATTTCGTTACCGTATAAACTTCTTAAACACGGCTTAAAAAGTCTTAGATCTTTACCTGCTGACAATTGCGATTTTTATTTAATGCTATAAAAAGGTTGCCCGTTAAATAGGCGTTATTTTTTAAGATTCTTAAGATACAAAATATGATTATTATATATAGAAATAATGATACAATAAGGTCGTGATACAATAAGGTCATGATATTTATTGTTTCTTGAAGAATTATTAAGAAAAATATATCATGTATAGTTCATAAAAAAAAGCTTTTGATTACTTACAAAATAATTAAAATAAGAAGGTCCTGCAGTTTTATAATTTCTGAAACTTAGAAGAATATAATATCATATAAAGACCATAAAAAGCTTTGGTTTATTCGCAAGATTATGGAAATTTATACTTATTAAATTCCTGCGATGTTGATGGTTTTTTAGAGTTTTTTGAAAATTCTTTAGACCTAAACGATGATATCATATCAAGTATCAAGCTTTTATTCACAAGATGCTATGAACAAAAATGCCTCATCATGAAGATTCGTACACTCAAAAAAAAAGAACGATTTTAAAAACAGAAATAAGAATAAATCCTTTTGTTTAACTGTTTATCAATGTTCCTTGAAAATTCTTTAGAACCAGAAAATAATATAATTTTTCGGTCTGAAGTAAGTTACAAATTGATATAAATATAATAGAAATAAGTCTCTGTAGGTTTATCGTTTCATAAAGGTTAAGTAAACTAAAAGAATTTAATTATAATGATTATAATATGATATAAAAGTGATAAAATCAGCTCTTACATATTTACAAAATAAATAAAAGTTCTGCTCTCCTACAGTTTCTCAAAACTTTTGCAAACCCCAAAGAAATACATTTTTTTTTTTTAATTATAAAAACAAAATTATGTCCTGCTGTTATATTTTTTCCCAGAAATCCTTTAATATTTTAAAGAACTAGAAGATGTGTTGTTAATAAGATCAAATTTTGAATTGGAAACCGATATAAATAAGAATAAGTTCTTAATAAGTTCTGTTTTATCGTTTTTAATAGTTTCAAAAAGTTTTTTCAAATCCAAATAATATAAGCTTTTATGTGTGTGAACGCCTAGATCTCAGAGATGGTAAGAGCTAGAGTTACCAAACTTTCACATTAGATCCCATATTAATCCATAGGAGACAAGTTTATTTTATTTTTTTGATATCGGGGATAAATTATATAGCTCCCATGGGGGTGTTTGGGACGACCTCGACAAAAAAAAAAAAGCGTTTTAGATATATAATTATTTTGTTTATGAAGATATCGTAACCAAATTTGGTATTCGAAAGTTTTTTATAGTTCCCAATCACTGTACCAAATTTTATCGAAATCGGTTGACAATATCATATAGCTCCCATAGGACCGATCGGCCAAAATAACTATTTTAAAGAAAAATTCGCTATATTTCGTTTTTTAATAAAGATATCGTAACCAGATTTGGCGTGTGGAAATTGTTTAGACCACTTAAGCAATGTGCCAAATTTGAACAAAATCGGTTGACTATATCATATAGCTCCCATAGGTCCGATCTTCCAAAAAATCGAATTTTTAACTAAATTTGTTGTGTTTCGTTTGTTTGTTAAGATATTGGGACCAAATTTGACATTCATGAGTATTTTATAGTTCATAAGCACTGTATTTAATTTAATCCAAATCGTTTGACTAGATCATATAGCTCCCATAGGACCAATCGGTCCAAAAACACGTTTTTTATACAAAATTCGATGTGTTTCGTTTGTTTGTAAAGATATTTTAACTAAATCCGGCATTCAGATCTTTTTTTAAGGTATTAAGGCACTGTTTCAAATTTTATTGAAATTGCTCGACTATATTATATAGCTCCCATAGGAACGATCGGTCAAAAAAAAAATGTTTGCTTAAAAATTCTTCTGTTTTTGGTTTTTTGTGAAGGAACCGGACTTTATTGCAAGTTAGTGGTACAGGGTATCCTAAAGTCGTCCGCGCCCGACTTTACGTACGCCATTTTTTTATTTAAATTTAAATATTTTTGTTTTATTTTTGTTACTAGTTTTGCGCTCTTAGCTAGTACGAAAACTTTTCAGCCTGCCCTCGCGTAAGTGCGAGTGTGTGTGTATATGTGCTGGTGTGTGAGTTGGTGTGTGTGTGTTGGCGTGTGTGTGGTCTGTCTACTGCATTGGCTGGCCAATTGTCATGACAATGTTCATGTCAAATGTCATGGCAGAGTGTAGCAGGTATTATAAAATTTATAAAGCCATATATGCATTGTGCAGCCGGGTTGGGTTGGGTTGGGTTGAGTCCCCAGGTCCCCAGGAGTCAAGCCGGCAACCACAACAACAGCTCCTGCAACAACAAAAAACAACAACAATGGCTGCAGCAGCTACTTACAACAGCCGTAAACATGCCTCTTTTTGTTGCAATTGTTGTTATCGTTGTTGTTGTTACTGCTATTGGCATTGCCGCCATTGCTGTTGACCCCAATTATAGAGAGCAAAGTAGTAGTCAATGGATGTGCTCCATGAGCATTTTGGCCAGTGGCCCAATCTCCAATGCCCTCCAATGCCCCCATCCTGGTTTCATTTGGTACAGTTTTTCGGTTTTTTGGCTTGATTCGGTTTGGTTCGCTTTGCTTCAATTTATGCGCTGACATTTGTTGGCTGTCAAACTTTTATCAATTTGCCAATTTTGGCTTAAACTTGTTTGTGGCAAATTCATTTTGGCGTTTTTATTAGCTACCAAAAAGCTACTCAAATGCAATTATTGTAATTGCTTTTACGAATATGCCGCACATGGTTGGTATCCTCTCCTAGTGCTATCTACCTCTAAAGCACTCCTAACTCCAGACTATAAACTACAAAAGTGTGCATCCTTTGTGTATCTGTGTGTGTGCGTGTGTGTATCTGTGAGTCTGTTTGTCTGTTTGGTTTTTGTGTGCAAGTTTTCCAGCTAATTGACTTCACTCTAATGATGTCTGCAAAAAGCATTTGGAATGTAGCTCAGCTGCGCTGTGGCTTCTAACAACAACAACAACAACAACCCCAACAGATTCAACGTAGCACTAGGGTCCAATGAGTTAGGGTCCTTTCAGAATGCTCCAACAGACAATGAGTTTCCACATAAATTACAATTTTATGCGAATATATAATATAAAAACAAATAGAGTTGCTAATTTATGTTAAAAAACAAAATACTTCCATGACGTTGTATATAGAACATTCGTTTGATAATACTTTAAAATAGTTTTAAAATAAACGGGTTGGAATTTGTGCAGCGTGTCCTAGAATGAAGATTTTCGTTCGTTTTTTTTTTTTTTATCATTTTTAACTGAGTCCAACCACTGTACAACAATTTATTGGCTTGCCGAGTTCGAGCTACAAATTATACAGCACGTGGGATGGAATACCTCCAAAATACTTCGTTCAAAGAAATTTTTGGGAGATAACCTGGATGCGCCTGTGCTGCTCGAATCTTTTGTAGTTTGGATTCATACCAGTTTTTCTTGTGGCCTTATGGGATCATCATCATCATCAATCCTTTATCTCCGGTTGGAGCATAGGGCCTCAATAAAGCACTTCCACCTGGTTCGGTTTTTGGCTAGCAATTTTAGCTCTTTCCATGATTTTCCGCATTCATCGACCTCTTTTTGTAGCGACCTCCTCCATGTTGTCTTAGGGCGGCCCCTTTTGCGGCTTCCTTGGGGAGTCCAATCAAGAGCTTGACGCCAAACTTCTTTCGCATCCTTCCGCAGTGTGTGGCCTATCCATCTCCATTTCTTTAACTTGATTGTGTTGGCCATAGGTTCCAGGTTGCACTTTTTATATAGGTCGGCATTGCTGATGACGTTTGGCCACCACACCTTAAGAATACGACGGAGACATCTATTTGCAAAACTTTAGATTTTTCCTGTTAGAAGGTCGGTTACAAGCCATGTCTTGCATCCATAAAGCAGCACTGAGATGATGTTTGATTTAAATAACCTCATTTTGGTTTGGAAGGATATTTGTGACGAATCCCAGATTTGGCGCAGTTGCGCATATGCACCGGTTGCTTTGTTTATTCTGGCCAGAATATCCTTTCCAGCACTGTTCTCAGCGGATATTATACTGCCTAGGTATGTGAAGTCTTCAACTTGCTCAATCTCTTTGCCCTGTAGCATAAACTTGTTTTCGTTCTTGCTGTTTATTTTCATTGACTTGGTTTTGTCGATGTTGATTTTAAGGCCAAATTTTCCCGACTCGGTGCACAGATCATCTAGTTTTGTTTGCATATCTAAGTGTTTTACTGACAATAGGCAAATATCGTCCGCATATTCAAGATCTTCTAGATGTTCGATGAAGTTCCAGTAGATGCCTCTTCGCTTGCCTTCAATGAAGTTATGTAAGATGTCATCAATAGCGATCAGGAAAAGGATCGGTGAAAGTAGACATCCTTGTCTAACCCCTGCGCTGGTTGGGAGGGCTATCTCGAGAGCTTGACATTGTGAAGTATTCTGCACCTGAAATCCGTATATTGTGATCTGGTTAGAGCTATAAGCTTCTCCGGAACACCTCTGGATCTGAGCGCCTCCCATATGCTATCGCGATGCATACTGTCAAACAAAACAAGGTGAAGAGTCGACTGCCACTCATTCATCAGTTCAACTATAATGCGCAGGGTGCTGATCTGGTTAATACATGATCGACCTGGGCGAAATCCCGCTTGCTGTTATGGGATGGGTGCCTAAATAGGAATCCAACGAGTGAATTTTAATTTGCGCTTTTTAGGATAGCACTCATTGAAAATTTAGCATTTTTAGTAACTTTTTAAAATCTTTTCCAACATAGAGATTCGTTCTTGCTCTGTAAAACAAATTCTAATATTTTACCAACCAACCAATAAAAATCTTTATGTGATTTGATACCGACTACTCTGTCCCAGGAGAAATTAAAACGAATTGCATCGAGGTTGTAGTATTTTAAACTGAAATAATTTTTAATTATTCTTGGAAACTATTTTATAATTATGCGAATTTTAAAATATATTTAATAATAATTTAATTTTGTCTGAATCAAGCCACAAAAAAAAAACATTTACAACTCAAATCGATTTTATGCTGCATGTTTTGGGTCAAAAAATGGTCTCATGTCTTGCATAAAAAAATTCCCCTATAATAAGGATATGAGAAGATGGCGAGAGGAAAATTTACGATTTGGGTGCACGCAAAAACGTAAGCGAATAAAATTTGTTCGTTTTGGTTATTCGTGCTGCGGAGCATGCCCGATTTTATTCTAAAATAGGTTCAGACATTATTTTCATCGTGTGCTTTGAACGTTTTTGGAAAAGATTTTAATATACAATATCTGTCCTCTAATAAAAATTGAATTTATTAATATTACCTCTAATAAAATAATACAGACTTTTGTATTATAACTGGTTGTGCTACGTTTCTTTGATCACTCGAATTATTAGGATGTATCTTTATCGGAACCAGAATTATGTCACATTTCTTGATCACTCGAATTATTAGGATCTATCCTTATCGGACCAAGAATTATTCTCAAAAACTATTCTCTCTGTCCTCTCTAGGAGTCCTATATATTATATGATTTAAGTTTAGACTGGTATTTTTTAACGTTATAAGACCTGAAAAAAAATATATCTTTACAAAACAAGGTGATATCAGATGCTTAACAACAACAAATAACAAAGATTTTAAAAAATACAACTTTTTTGGTCTTTGTTTTTTTTTTATCTAACAATTCACAACCGATTTACACTCTCATATAGTTAAACAGGTAATTTATCTCAATTTGCAATATTCGGACGTGTGTCATTTTTTTTTATTAATTAATTGTATATTAATTTTTTTATCTGTGCAACATTAGATCTTTTTTGTAAAGTTTTTATCAGTTAAGCATTATTATTTAACGTTTGAAAAAGAAATTAAATTTTAGCGTGTAATAGGCCAATACTACGCTCATCAAAGGATGCAAAATAGATTGTAATGAATTTCACAATTATTAAGATGGGTTTCTTAGTTTCTCGTTGTGTTTGGTTATGACCTCAAGGAACAATCAAGAAAAACTGAAACTTTCAGGCCCAACTTCTAATGCTTAACGTGAAACGAAGGATTTAACGAAATAAATATTTTTCGCAAGTAATTTTTTGAAATAGGTTTTTACGGCTTTTACAAGCAAATTTTGTTTGTAAACCTGATTTCGGAATTAAAGTAATGAAGCGGGCGACGTTTCGTATTTTTTACATAGCTATAATTAAGTTTCTAGTGCTTAGATCCTTACGAATCAAATTTATTTATTTTAATAGTATATACTTAAAGTTTTTTTTTGAACTGTGTTGACAGTCTTTAAAGAAAGTCAGAACAATCTTATCTCTAATAAAAAGAGGAGATGCAGGTAATAGTTGACATTTTTTTAACTTTGTAGGACCTGAAATCAAACTAATTAACCTTGAAATATTTAGAAAAAAAATGTGACTTAACTGGTTATGGCACTAAAAAGCGATTGATGTACTTGTGTTAGACGACGATGATGTGTATTGGATCGAATTTACAGAATCATCGTGCTTAACGATATAAAATCTGATTCAATCCATTTTTAATCATTATTCTACTCATCGCTTTAAAAAGAAATTATATTTTTTCGAATTTTGGTTGACAGTAATCTAAAAATTGTAAGAATATTCCATTTTTAGTACAGGTGGTAAAAATTTTTAAGGACTTTGTCGGAACACACTGAATATAGGATACTCTGCATAAATTGAAAAAATTTGATTTGGCATACGAGCTGCTGCCATATTTGTAGCTTTTTGCAAGAATTGGCATAAAAAGAAGAGTTGACAGCCCTTAAAGTATGGTTATAATTCTTTAATATTTTTTGGGGAATTGTCTTATATAGTAATTCAAATTCAAGTGCTTATTGGCCTTTTCATTTATCAATTCAAATCGCTAAATATGGTCTTTACATAAGTTAGGCCAGATAGACTGCTCGCCTCAAGCCAATGACTTCCAGAGACTTTAAAGTCTATTGTGATGTCTTATATTTTATAAAGTGTGAAAAAGTGTTGGGGTACGAGGTAGAAGATCTGTGAAATATTCAGTGGGCATATTTGCTGGCCTTGTTAAATCATTTTGAGATTTTTATAAAAAGAGGCACCTTCCCTATATGCAGATTCGCTAGACAGCCTAGGTCTTCAAAGAGTCGCTTAAGCAACTACAAGGTGCGGGTCCTAGCAGCTGATCGATGTCTTTCTATTCTCTGCTCATCTCCTACAATTTGGGAAAACATTTTAGCCATTTGGCCAACGCTAAAGTCCCTCTAACTATTTCTATCAACATCCCAGATCTTGTTCTTACTCCTTGACTATAGTACCTGTGTTGTTAAGACATTAAATTAAAGAAGAAAAGAGAGAAACCCATTTTATTAAGATCTAGTTCTTCGTATAAATTCTGAACATGCATACGGACTTAGAGATGATTCATGCAATCACGATGATCATAAATGTATTCACCACAAATATATTGAATTATAATCTTACTTTTGTTTGTTTCAATTGAAACATCTTTTTTTAAATAGTTCGGTCTATTTTTATGAAAACAGAACCACTCTTTATATGAACGCGAGAAATACCCTCAGCAGAGCATTCCTAGATATGAAGGGTGCTTTTGACAATACATCGTATTGTGCTGTGAACAAAGAACTCGTTAGAAGGTGGGGGATGGTTAAAAACTCTACTCACCTATTTAAAAACTCCTTCAGCTCCACTACTGACGACTGCCCTCAAGGAGGATTACTATTTCCATTATTAATGAATAATAATAACGATAATGAATCGGCCAATGAAATATAGTGTCTGGATTATGTAAACGCATAATAGGAAAATTTGTAATCACCTTCTGTGACTTTTTTCCCCGTAAAAGGATTCCTCACAGAGAGGTTGGGCACTGCGACCAAAAGGTTTTTTTTACGCTTAAGTTAAACCAAAAGACTTTCCGCATGAATAGCAGTAGGTCTTTTGTTTGTATTCACCTGAGAAGGAAGGGTCTAATCCGATCCTTTCTCATGTGCAGGCTCTGTCCCATACCAGCGCTGGGCAGTCATAGAGAATATGTCTGGTGGTTTCATCGCCTCCGAGACAGAGCCTGCACTCTGAAGAGTACGATAGGCTAATTTTCTGTAGATGGTATCTAACAGTGTGGTTGCCAGATAGGTAAGCCACCAGGAGCTTTAGGTCCGCTCTGCCAAAACCTTTTGTCTTGTTCGCATCCAGAGGTTTGACAAGCACTTTTGCTTGACAAATTATCCGCTGGCTGTACTTAGGCTCAGGAAGTATCTGAGAACTATTGACATAGGGAATTCAAACACACTAAGGTTTTGTTAAACTGAGGAAGATACCTCCCAACATACAGGGTGATCTGACTAGACCCAGCCTAATAAGTTAAGTCTGTCTTGATATTGATCTGTTCGAGTAGCTCTAAGATTGAAAGGGAAAGCAATAGATCATAATGATTGCAGTTCAGCTGTCTCAACAGTCAGTCGTGAAAAAACGAATTCGATTATATTATTTGGATTCGTTTTTGCTTGCTTCCAAGACCGAATTTCTTGCTACCGCCATTTTCTCATATTTCCCTTGCTCATTGTTAGCACATTTTAACACCTTTCGAGGGAAATTTTTCGCGACTTCACAGGGGAATTTTTATACCCTGTACCGTATGGTGCCAAGGGTATATTAAGTTTGTGCAAGCCGAAAATGTATGTAACATATAGAAGGAGACGTCGGGGACACCCCAAAGTTACCTAAAATATGATCAGGGCGAATAGAGAAGTCGATATACCCATGTCCGTCTGTCCGTCCGTCCGTCCGTCCGTCTGTCCGTCCGTGTGAACGCCTAGATCTCAGAGATGGTAAGAGCTAGAGTTACCAAACTTTCACATTAGATCCCATATTATTCCATAGGAGGCAAGTTTATTTTATTTTTTTGATATCGGGGATAAATTATATAGCTCCCATGGGGGTGTTTGAGACGACCTCGACAAAAAAAAGCGTTTTAGATGAATAATTCGTTTGTTTATGAAGATATCGTAACGAAATTTGGTATTTATTTTTTATAGTTCCCAATCACTGTACCAAATTTGATCGAAATCGGTTGACTATATCATATAGCTCCCATAGGACCGATCGGCCAAAATAACTTTTTTAAAGAAAAACTCGCTATATTTCGTTTTTTAATAAAGATATCCTAACCAGATTTGGCGTTTGGAAATTTTTTAGACCACTTAAGCAATGTGCCAAATTTGAACAATATCGGTTGACTATATCATATAGCTCCCATAGGTCCGATCTTCCAAAAAATCGATTTTTTAACAAAATTTGTTGTGTTTCGTTTGTTTGTTAAGATAATGGGACCAAATTTGACATTTGTGAGTATTTTATAGTTCCTAAGCACTGTACTAAATTTGATCCAAATCGTTTGACTAGATCATATAGCTCACATAGGACCAATCGGTCCAAAAACACGTTTTTTATACAAAATTCGATGTGTTTTGTTTGTTTGTAAAGATATATGAAATAAATTTGGCATTCAGATCTTTTTTAAGGTATTTGTGTGAAATTTTATTGAAATCGGTTGACTATATCATATAGCTCCCATAGGAACGATCGGTAAAAAAAAATTTTTGCTTAAAAATTCTTCTGTTTTTGGTTTTTTGTGAAGAAATCGGACTTTATTACAAGCTAGTGGTACAGGGTATCCTAAAGTCGTCCGCGCCCGACTTTACGTCCATTTTTACCCTTAAGTTAAACCAAAAGACTTTCCGCATGAATAGCAGTAGGTCTTTTGTTTGTATTGACCTGAGATGGAAGGGACTAATCCGTTCCTTTCCCATGTGCAGGCTCTGTCCCATACCAGCGCTGGGCAGTCACAGAGAATAAGTCTGGTGGATTCATCGCCTTCGAGACAGAGCCTGCACTCTGAAGAATCCGATAGGCCAATTTTCTGTAGATGGTATCTAACAGTGTGGTGGCCAGATAGGTAAGCTACCTCTGCCAAGACCTTTTGTCTTGCTCGCATCCAGAGGTTTGACAAGCACTTTTGCTTGACAAAACCTCTGAAGGAAGAACCAATGTCTCCTATGTTCTCCGCGGCCCATTTGTTTATCATGGTTTTGATTGTGGACCAACCAATACAACAAAACGGCGCAGGAGATGTTCTGTGACATAATACTGATTATTAAATATTACCTAAGAATCGAGCAATGAATCCAGCCAAAACATTTAAAATCACTAGAAGGTAGAATCTGCAATTAACATTCTTTCGAAATATATTTAACAAACTCATGTTCCGCTGTCATGTGGAAAATGTAAATAAAAATGGTAAAAGAGCCTTATAAATATACAGAAGGATAGCCTGGCTATCATAGCGAACATATTCCAAGATTATCCGCTGGCTGTACTAAGGCTCAGGAAGTATCTGAGAACTATTTACATAGGGAATTCAAACACACTTAGATTTTGTGAAGCTGAGGAAGATACCTTCCAACATATAGGGTGATCTGACTAGACCCAGCCTAAAAGTCTAAGTCTGTCTTGAATATTGATCTCTAGGATTGAAAGGGAAAACAATAGATCATAATGATTGCAGTTTAGCTGTCTCAATTCGATTTAATTCGTCTTGTCACAAGGTAATCGGTTTTAAACCACGTTAAAAATTCGTTTTTGGTGAAATTGGGACCACCAAAGATTTTGATTCAAAACAAATCCGAATAAAATGCTCAGATTTTAATAATTAGATAATTCAAAAAAAAAAAAGAACTATGAACCGACTAATTATTGAACAATAGGCATCGATAGCGATATATACAGACATACGTTCCATATATCAGTATGCTCATAGTATTGAATGCATTAAGGATCAGAATTTTCCTAAAGCTGCCAAAAACCAATTTTCTACAAAAATTGCATTTACATAAATAAATAAATATTACTGCAATTTACATACACTGAAATCAGTTTTGTTTTTGTTTTATTCTTGAAATGTTATTTAAATCACGTTCAATTCATATTTAGTTAAGTTTAATTTATGCATAATTACATACATATTACAATAGGGGGGGTTGGTTTTTAAACTTATGCTTAAACATTACAAGAAAGTCTATTACAAGTATGTAATACATAATTGTAGTAAGTACATATATATATAAATATATACGTAGTTATATATATATTTTTAATGTAGGAATGTGTATTATATGCAGTACTTGTTTATATACTTTAAATACATTTAAAAGAAAATCATCTATAGCATATAGTAGCAAGTTTTATGTCAGTGCATGTCAAACTGTAACTGTTAAACTATTTACTTTTTTGGATTTATTTTTTAAGTTAAAATTTTTTCGGTTTTACTTGTTCTTGTTTATGACTATTAACTTTATAATTATGTTGGACATTTTACTATAATTCGTTTATGTATGGGGGCTTAGGGGGGTCTATGTAAAGTTTTGCTTCAATTATGTATCTTGATTATTTGGCTTAAAACTAAAGTAGTTCAGCAAAATTAAAAACTAATAAAAAGGCTATACACAAAAACAACAACACTTAAGTTTAGGCTACTTACGAAGTATATATGTACTAGTACAAATGCATATATGTATGCCTTATATAGTATATAGTATGTATATATAGCTGTTCCAAACGTACCAGCTTCGATATGGCGCAGTTAAGAACTGTCCTATCAAAGCAAAATAAAATATTCCAAGTATTGTATATTAATATTCTTCTTTTTTTTTTTTTTCTTTTTTTACAATTTAAGTTGAACTTTGGGCCAACTTCTTAAGTTTTTATGATAATCAAGCCAATATGCTAGTAACTGGCACAACTTTTTGCATTTCGTATACAGCAGTTTCTCAATTTATCAATCATTAAAATTTTAATACTAAATTTTATGTTTTTTTTCATATTACAATTTAAAATATACTTTTTTTTTGCAATTAATGCTAAATATTTAGTTGAACTAACTTGAACTCGAAGCGTCTTGTTCGAGCTTTTTGCTAGCATTTTTTACTTATAACTATAATGTTTAATACATTTATATAATTGTTTAATATTTATGTTTCTTTTTTTTTTTTAAATTTAGCTTTAAAAATAGCTTAATCAATGTCTTCTCAAGTTTTTTATATTCTCACTTTTAGCAACTTTTTTTCTTTCGTATACATTCGTTTACATTCATTATAGTCTTTTTTAAGTTTAAAAATAAATTTTTTAACTTAATTTCCCATGTTTAAATTTTCACATAAAACTGAAATTTTAATAAGTATGCGTGTGTAGGTAACAAAAAGTTTTCATATAAATTTATTCAGTGACTGTCAAACTGTGAGCTTTTTTTGTTTTCATCTAAAAGTCATGATTTCCACCACAATTGGAAAAACCGTAATCCGAAAAGCTTTCAAAGCTTTTCAACAAATTTCAGTAGACCGAATTGTGGTGCTCATAGTTATTATGATGATGTAAGTATGACGGAATCGCCGTGGCATTCAACTCGGAGGCGCGTCGACGCAGCGCGGCAATGCTGTGACCCCGCCAAACATCTTCCTCGGTGGCGGCTCCTGACGGCGATTGCATGGACTGATGGCAATGCGGTTGCAGATGGCCACTGTTGCTGCCTGCATCCTGCTGGCCCGGACCAGTCGGCATGCCGGCCATGCCATTGCCAGGTCCAACGCCGCCACCGCCGCCTCCGCCACCGCGTACGTTGTTGCCTAGATCACCCAATCCTCCGCCGCCTTGTTGTTGCTGCTGTTGTTGCTGATGTTGTTGCTGCTGTTGTTGTTGTTGCTGTTGTTGCTGCTGTTGTTGTTGCTGTAAAAAAGAAAATAAATTAGTTAATAAATCTATTGGAAATAAAAAGAATGTACTATGGCGAAATAAGTTTGTGATAAATGCAGCGTGTAGCGCCATCTATTGCCTTAATACACCAGCGCCATCTAGCGCTAAATAAATGCGCTTGTGGTAGCTTAATCCTTGGCAGCAGAAATTACTTTCTTTAGCTTTGGGGTGAGTTATTCATGTCAACGGTGCTTCACAATACAGTTCAACTTTATAGTTACACTATCATTATTTTTAAAAAGTCCTTTTTTATAGTTTGTTACTATATCGATAAACTACATAAGGAACAGGACTAAATAGAGAAGTTTCAATACAGCCAATAGTCTAAACGATTTCCTGTAAGAGTACCTGAACAGGGTCCAAAATGCCTTTTAAGGTTCATTCAGGCAGCCGGATGGCTTCCTCAACTTTCGTAGGGGACCTATCAAGTGAGAAAATGTGGCGAATTAGCTCACTCTAGCGGTATGGCAAAGGGCCTATCCTTGGCCTAAGTGAGTTGGGACGTCGGTCCCAACTGCCGCCCTAACCTAACCTAACCTAGAGTACCTGCAAGTGTTAGTATAATGAAAAAAAAAATATCTTTGCGAAACAAGGTGAAAGGATTGATGATATATGATTGGTGTTCAATAACAACAATAACTTAGATATAAAAAAAAACACTTTTTTGGGATATGTTTTTTTTTTTGTCTAACAATTCACAACTGATATACACTCTCATATGATTAAATCAGAATCCAATTCAATTTGCAATATTCGGCCGTGCGCCTTTTTTTTTATTAAATAAAGTTTATTGCATTTTTTTGTGTATAATATTACTTTCTTTTCATCGTTTCATAGTTAAACATTATTTTTTTTAAGTTTTGTATTTTTTTTTGTCAATCAGCATTAATTTTCATTCCAATATTGAATAAAAAAGTGTAATTGCTACCCACTGAACATTTTTGCGTGTAATAGGTCTCTGTTATATACGTTTTGTACAGGATTAAAAATTGTAATGAATTTCATAATTACTAAGATCTGGTGGGTGACAATTTTTTCTGTATTTTGTTATGACCTTAAGAAAAATACAAGCAAAATGTAAGCTTTTAGGCTCAAATCCTTATGCTTAACGTAAACGAAGGACTTAACGAAATAAATATTTTTCGAAAGTAATTCCCTGAAATCCGTTTTTATTGACTCTTATGCGCAGAGTTATTTGTTGTGTGTAGTATTTGAGTTACTGATTTGTACTTATGATCTAGAGTTTATGGTCAAGAACTTAAGAACTAGTATGAACAGAACCAACATATGATTTGGTTCATTTGAACAATTTTAACAGTTTCAAAAACTAATTTTGTTCACAAAGCTTATTTCGAAATTGAAGTATTGAAGCGGGCGACGTTTTGTGTTTTTAACATAGTTATAATTAAGTTTCTAGTGCTCGGAACCTTATGAATCGAATTTAACTATTTTTAATGGTACTGAACTTGTTGATAGTCTTTTTGAAAGTGACATAATCTTATCCCTAAAAAGGTAGTTGCTCTTGATACGTTCGTCGAGTAACTTTGAAGACAATAAACTTTTTGGTTTTAAAAAATTGTATTAATTTTAACAGCTTTAATAGTTGTCTATAACGCAGTCTAATATACCTGAATCTTTACCCTATCGCCTATGCTGCAACGCTCAGTGGCGCCATCTGCTAAAGGCTTTTTTAATGTTGTCTGTTATAAATGTTACTGCTAGTTGGCGCAACGCAATCCTTAAAGGGAAATTTATGCCATACTATTGGTGTGTGTCTCAACTAATGTAACACTCTGCTACACGGTTGCTGCTTGGCAAAATAAAAATGAGCAAATTTATTAATATTAATTTTTAACTAATTTGCATTTATTTAATAAACATTTTAATTTTTACCACATAATAAATTATATCTTATGTGTAGAGTTAAAGAATTTTACTCATATAAATGATAACCATTTTGTAGTCGGTTGATTACCAATAAAATAAATATACGAGGTGTGTTCAAAAAGTAAGGCCAAGGTTTCAAATTTCGCGGGCCAGCGTATTTTGGATTATCGATTTTTTTCTTTTTCGGTCTTGGCTCTTCTGGCCACTTCCATCGGGACGATTGGGCTTTGAGTTTCGATATCATAACCATATACCCATGATTCGTCACCAGTTACGACCCTTTTGAATAAATCTGGGTCGACGTTGACGTCATTCAACAGCTCTTGAGCGATGCTCATGCGACGGTTCTTTTGGTCAAAATTTAGCAATTTCGGAACAAACTTCGCTGATACACGTCTCATGCCCAAAACGTTAGAAAAATTTCATGGCACGAGCTAAGTGATATACCGACATCCTCAGCAACTTCTCTGATAGTGATTCGACGATTTTCCAAAACAATTTTCTTCACTGCTTGAACGTTTTCATCAGTTGTTGACGTGCTTGGGCGTCCAGAGCGAGGCTCGTCATTAGCATCTTCCCGGCCATCTTGGAAGAGTTTGTACAACTTGTAAACATTTTTTTTTACTCAGAACAGTTTCACCGTATGCTACTGTCAACATTTCAAGTGTTACGGAGCACTTAATTTTATTTTTTACACAAAAGTTTATGCAAAGCTGTTGATCCATATTTTTCGATAGCAAAAAATCGCCGATCACGCAAAATACATATAACCTTTACGACTCTCACAACCAAACTAAATATGCCATTCACTTGAAATTTGGTACAGATGTTCGGAGAAAAGCCAACACAACAAAACAAAACAAAAATCGATAATCGAAAATACGTTTCCCGCGAAATTGCTTAAGTCACCTTACTTTTTGAATGACACCTCGTATGCTCAACATAATAAACAGTTATCAAATATAATAACATATTATATATGCGTTGAAATGTCAAAAACTTCGAAATAAATTCGACGAGCCAAAATTTAACAAAATTGTTAGAAAAGTCAAATTGAATAAAACAGTATTGGTATTTGGTGGCATTTCAACCATTTTTGTACACTTATATAAATTTCACCAAAATAATTCCGGATTTGGATAATACACAATTTGACCAGTGGCAACAAATCTGAAATGCAGTCAAAACCAGAGCACCCCCAATCAAATAACCATTCTCCTAATGGGCTTTAAGCTTTTTAGGAGTTTCAAATAGTTTTCTTAGACCACATTAAAATCAAGATAAAATTAAACAAAATTCAGACGAATTTTTTGCAAGAAGAGATTAAACGTATTAAAGATAAAAGTGCACCAAAAAAATTGTTTTGAAATATTTTATATATTCTTATTTTATAATGACCACTTTCAAGTTATATACAATACAAAAAATATTTATTCATAATTATTTTAAACAATTTTGTTTCTGATTCAACCCAAAAAGAGTGTATTGGGTCGAATTTGAGATACCCTTTACCACTAGGTTGATACAGGGTGCGCCATTTGAATGTGGTCGATGGAAATATTGAATAACTTTGACAGATTTCAACCGATAGACGTCGTCGAACACATTTTGGAAAGGTTATTGATTTACAATTTTAACCATAAATCGATTCACGCCCAAAGAACGCGCGGAAATAGTGACTATGTTCATTAAATCGGAGACCGATTTTTGGGAGCAAATTTTAATGACTGATGAGGCCCATTTCACGCTATCTGGCACTGTAAATAAACAAAACTGTCGCATTTGGGGGAAAGAAAATCCTCATACTATCCATCAAACTCCACTGCATGATCAGAAAGTGACTGTTTGGGCCGGTGTCTGCTCAAAAACCATCATCGTTCCGTTCTTCTTCAGAGTTGGGGAAACTGTCAATGGGGATCGGTATCGATGGATGTTGGCACACTCTGTGTTACCAGAAATGCGTGAAAAAGGTCTTAAAGGCTTTTGGTTTCAACAAGACGGCGCGACATGTCACACCGCGAAATCAACAATGAACTTCTTGCGTCAAAATTTTCCATCGACCACATTCAAATGGCGCACCCTGTATAAAATACTATATAATGCTAAAGAGCAGCAAAATGCATTTGATTGCAAAATTATGTTATGATTACTTCATAAACAACCAAAAACAGAACGCAATTTTGAACCAAAAATGTTTTTTTTTCCAATCGTTCCTATGGGAGCTGTATGGTAATAGTTAACCGATTTGGATAAGATTGCGTACAGAGCTTGGGAACTATAAAAAGAAACTATTGAATACCAAATTTAGTAACGATATCTTTTAAAACAAACGAAGCATGAATACAGTGGCGAAGCGAGAGCGTTGAATGTGGGGATGTGATGAGCCTCAAAATGCCGACTCGATTCAACAAATTACCGACAAATAACCGATTCTGAATTTTTATTTCTCGAATATTGCGTGAAATACCCGAGATTTTCCAACTGATGGATGTTTGGGGGGTGCCACACCCCCATACCACCCACCACGCTACGCCCCTGCATGAATATTTATTTATATATTTTATTCGAATTTAGTTTTGAAACCCTATTTCACCTAATCAAATTTTATTGAGCTTGAACTGAACTAAAAAAAATTTGTAAATATTTTTTTACACTCTTAGTTTATAATTATGCCAATTTCAAGTTATAAACATTTATTTATTATTTATTTTTTTTCGATAATTATTTTTCATTATTTGTTTCTGATTCAATTAAAACTCAAAACAAAATTTTTCCTATACGTTCTCTATACACAAACATGGCACATATTTTGCCTAAATGATGGTTCGTGTCTTGCATAAGAAAAATTTCCTTTGTTATAAAAATAACATAGTGTGGTAAATTTCACACGAAAGGTGTAGAACTGTGCTAACAAACAGTAAAGCAAGACAACAGTACAAAATTTGGAATTGTGGCATTCAAAAAAAAAAAAAATGGTTTCTTTTTAATTTTTTGGTAAACGGCCTTTTAATTTAAAAAATTCCAGAAAAATTCAACTTTGGACTATTTTATAGGAAACTGCTTGAGAGACTGACTGCATACAAGCTGTTTAGAATTTTAAATATTAAACAAGCCTTTGAAAGCTATTTCTATTAAAGGCCCAAAGGCAGCAGGCAAAAAATTTACGAATGGAAGGACAAAACTTAATATTTTGTATGGACTTTTGTCATTCCGTGCGAATTTTTTGCATGCTCACAGTTGGGAGAGCATTAGACTGATGACCTAAATGTCCTTGGTTCGATCCCGAATTTTCCGGCAATTATGTATTGCAATTAATTTGTAACTTGCAACTTCTAAGCTGTTTATCATAATTTAACAAATGAGATATTGATTGTAAAACTAACTTACTAAACCGAAAATTTAATTTTTGGATTGTTAGTTAAAATGTATAAAAATTTTAACAGCAAGCTGTTTTTCATTTATTAATTAATTAAAAGCAACTAATAATAACCTAAACATTTTCCGAATTACTTAATTAGTTTGGGATTTTGAAGTTTTTTTTTTTTTATTTTATTTTATATAAAAATTTTTAGCTATATAATTATTGGCGATTATAGGCAGGATATCTTCATAAAAAAAGTCTAAATTATTTCTAACATTTAATTTGACGCCGATATTAAAAAAAATATAAACTTTTCTACCTTGCCATAATGAGGGATCTAATTTCAAAGTTTCGTTGCTCTTGCTCTTAACATCTACGGAATAGGGTCGTTTATAAGACTGACATAGCTATATCGACTTCTTCAGCGTTTCTGATCATACTTATATATTAAGTTATTATATTACCCTTTGAACCTTAACGTACAAACACTGAGGGAAATCATAAATGCTTGTAATTCACAACTACTTAAAACGAAGAGTGCTATAGCTTGCAAGTTTTTTGTGAAATTGAATATGATTTTAATTTTTATATTTTACTAGTTAAGTTTTATATTATTATGTTTGGGTTACATACGACGATGACTTTAAGGGATATAATTTAAAATTCTTGGTCCTTCTGTTAACATCTCCGGACATATATATCGACTTCTTTAGTCATTCTGATCATACTTAAAGTAACTTTGCGGGATCTCCTTCAGTATTACCGTGGAAAATTATATATCGAAATAAAGAATTTTATGGAATTTTCGGATGTTTTCTCTTGAGTTCTCGAATTCTTATTCAGTGGCGCAAAGTTCATATGGGAAGTTCTGCATATAAAGTATAAAAAATTGTTTTTGTGGGACTGTTTTATGATTTTGATTTTTTCTTAGATATTTTATGTGGACAGTAAACGATGCCAGAAACATCATCATTATTGTTCGTTTCATTTTATTTCCTTGCTAAAAGAATTCATAATAAGAACACTTTCGCTAAATTAGTCTCAAATTTATTGAGAATGATACGATGGGTCTTTAAGTCGCTAAACACACAGAACATCGCTGCAGACTGTTCCAGAGAGACTTGACTTGGTTCGAACCATTTACTCAATATATGGGTGCTTTGACGTGTGGAAATTTTTGGAACATGAACACGAGCTTAGCGAACCCAAAATATATGATATGATATAACCAAAACAGTGAAACTCGAAAAAGCTATATACTTTTTTGACCTTGGATTCTGGTTCAGCCAAAACAAAAACATCTTGTAAAATGGTATGAACGGGGAACTCAAAAATCGATTTATTTTTTTGCGGCTATATTATAATAATGTTGCGATTAATACAAATCCGTCGTTCCATTTGTTCCTATGAATGCCTAGCTTTTGGAGAAAGGTTGGTCTTTAATAAGACTCTTTATAGACCTATACTACAAAATTGAATTACTAGATCGGATGAGAAGTTTAAAAGCAATATGTAAACTTCTCCTAAAAACTGCACTAATTACACAGGACCACAAGAAAAAAGTAGTTTGATCTTTACATGTTCTATAGATAGACTTTTCATCCATATTGATTTTTTGCTGAATCTGCTTCCGAAGTCGGAAAATGTCAGAAATCCACGGGTTTAGAAATAACGTCGAAAATCTCATAAAAGGGGACAGTTTGGAGACTCTCTCGGATTCGGAATTGGCGCCTCCATTTGAACATCCCAGTTACATATACAGTAGTACTGGTGTAAGCTTTAAGTGTGACAGAGGCACCCCTTATGGGCTTTTGGGCGGCTGAATCCGAATTCCAAAAAAACTCCGATCCAATGGTTCTTCGATAATATCCAAATTATTTCGCTTAATGGGATTTTTCGGTGGTTATCCGTAACCCTTGTGTGAAGGAGTTTTTCGGACTTGGGATTCGGCTGTTTACACTGAAAATGACATCAGCCTGGAGATAAAGCGGAGAATTACATTTGCCAATAGGTGTTACTATGGTCTCAGTAAGCAGATGTGCAGCAGAGACTTCTCTCGAACGACAAAAGTAACACTCCACAAGACGCTCATCTTGCCCATGCTCTTATACGGCGCAGAAGCATGGGTTGTGTCACGGACAGATGCAGCTGCTCTTGGGGTGTTTGAGAGGAAAACTCTACGCAAAATCTTCGGTCCCGTACGTTTTGAGGATGGCTATCGCATACGGATGAACCACGAGCTGTACGAGGTCTACGACGACATGGATGTTGTCCAGCGCATCACAATACAACGTCTGCGCTGGCTCGGCCATGTCGTACGTATGGATAATGATGCTCCAGCGAAAAAGGTATTCGAGGCATAAGCCGACGAAGGAAGACGGAGGGGACGACCACGACTCCGATGGAGAGATCAAGTGGAGGAGAACCTATCCTCCCTTGGTATTTCTAATTGGAGAAGGCGCGCGCAAAGCAGAGGCGCCTGGCGAGAGCTGCTGAGGTCGGCCGTAACCCGAGAGCGGGTTGTAATGGCCATACGATGACGATGATGATTCGGCTGCTCAAAATCCTTAAGGGATGCCTCTATTAGCTGCTAAGTTTAGCCGCCACATGAAGTTCGATGTATCGAAACATCGATATATAGAAGTTAAAAAATGTCGAAAACAACGATGTTAGACAGTCCCTAATGTATCTCCGAAAAAATTGGAGCATATAATTTTTTTTGGAAAAGTAGCTTCCATTTTTTTTGCTAGGACTACTTACCATTTGTTCTCCATTCAATTCGTTATGACTAGCATTTGGCTGCGTGGAGAGCGGCGGTGTCACCGATGAGCAAGAATTTATATTGGGCGGCGTGGCGGTATTATTGGGCGAACCGCTGGGACCGCAGCTCACGCCCCCGCCACCGCCCACAGTGTGCTGATACATCATCGAGTCGCCTAGATAGTGAAGATAGAGTAAATAAGGTGGCGCAGTTAGTAGTGTTAGGTGTGACGTAGTACGCTATATATAGTTCGTTTGGTATCCCCGTCAGACAGGCACCAAACTATGTTCATGATATAAGTAAACAACTACAAAAAACCGAGAAACTGTAACAATGAAAACTTTGCACCGACACCGAAAAAAAAATATAATAAAAAATAAAAACATGTCTCCAAAATGTCAATTAGCACAACTATACGAAATCAAATAAAAGCAATCTAGAAGACGTTTATATAGTACAGTGTATATAGTGTATATGGTATGTTGTTGTTGTGTATAATGAAAAAATGCCTTTGGGTATTCCTGAAAATTAAACGGCTGTCTGTTAATTGAAGAAACAAATAAGCCAAGTTGCAGCACAGTAAAAAAAAAATTGTCGAAATTTTTATGTGTAGGCTACCGAAAAAAAAAATGTTATGAGTTCAAAGAAATGAAAAAGTCGTCAAGATCTTGCTCGTGTTCGAGCAATTCTCAAGAAAACTGGAAACGTCAAAAAAATCAAAACAAAAAAAAATGTCAACACATTCTGACTGTTTGTTATGAACATGGAAATTTTTTGTATTTTTTTTGGTAACATGTGATGCGTTGTACTGACTGTTAACTGAAACCTACCCAAAGCATTTAAGCCATAATGCTGATAACTGCCAGCACCCATGGCGGAACCAATGTTAATGCCCGAATTCAGGCCGCTATTCAGCGTGGACGAAAGCGGTGATGATTGATTTAGTTGGCCAAAACCTTTACACATACACACACATATACGAGTGCGTTTAAAGAGAGAGAGAAGCAATTAGTCGCAAGAGAGCAAGAAGTAAATAATTAGTTAGTCTTAAAGCTGAGGCAAAAGTTTAATATATATACTAAGTGTGTATAATGCGTACCAGCTGTCATGGGACTGACGCCCACACTCCAGCGATCTCCGCCAAACATGCCCGTGCCACAGAGCCCATCGCTCATGGCTATGTTGGTTATATTTGCACCAAACGGTGGCAAGCCATGGGAGGGCAGCAGCGCGCCCGGAGTACGAAAGACATTGGTGGTCTTCTTGCGTTTCTTCCACTTGGCGCGGCGGTTCTGGAACCAGACCTGTAACGTCAAAAAACAAGAAAAAAAAATGGGAATAATCAAATGGCTGGTTTTATTCAAAGTAGTATGAGTATGGGCTAAAGGAGATAGAGAGTCGCAACATTGGTCAAACAAAGCGGTATTTCAAAAATATAATAATAGAAGAAGTAATAATATGGATTCGTATTCTACGTTTTCCTCAGGAAGCTGTAGCCTTTTAAGCCGATGATGCAGATTCGTAGTCTATGCATATGTGAATAGGCTCTTTTTTTTCTTTGTTGCAGAGCATCGAAAATTCCTACAAATTGCAATGAGTTTACTTCAACTAATAA
Source organism: Chymomyza amoena (assembly GCA_037043745.1). NCBI lineage: Eukaryota > Metazoa > Arthropoda > Insecta > Diptera > Drosophilidae > Chymomyza > Chymomyza amoena. The sequence goes on from JBAMAX010001282.1 coordinate 355,563, forward strand.
ATAAGGCTTCAAGTTAGGAAAAGGGCTTTTCTTAGAAGAAAATGGATGGAGGGAAGAATGGAGATTTAAATATATGAGGAGTTCTGTCTTATAGACTCCCTCGCCAAGGCGACACACTATCTATTTTAATTAATTAGACAGGACCACAATTTTCGTATGCAATGCAATTGAACAGAAAACGCAGCTAAGCGTAAAGCTGGTGATAAAGCAGTGCACTGCTTGCTTTGACGTCTTGCACTTTGGCAGCGTAGTACAAAAGTAGCGCTTATGAGAAATTTTTTTTATCGTATGAAAGCTGAAACATGGACATTAACATCATCCGATAAGGCGATTTCAGGGGTTTTCTAGACAAAAATCATACGACGTATCTTTGGACTTCCAGCAAGCACAAGATAGCAACCGTTGGCGTATGATAACTTCCGCGGCCAAGACCGATAACCGGTTGTAATGGCCACAAAGTTACTAGCAGTAGGAATCATATCAGCTGTTGGAGAGCTAGGGATCTTTTCAGCAGATTTTTTTCTGCGTAGAATCCGAATCCAGAGTCAGAATTGGACCATCACGTCATGATTTTGCGATATTTTAGGTTATGTTTACAAAAAACTGCGTTGTTTCCTTCTACTTCTCTCCATCGTTTAGTACCACTCTTACTCTTTAATTTAAGGCTTTAAATCATCGATTTCTATTTTTTGTTTCACAATGTTATCTCAAAACTCTGATATTATGGGTCAATTCTGACTCCGGATACGGACTCAACACAGAAAATTACTTCGGAAATGGCCCTTAGCTTTCCAACAACCAAGCCATGTTGACCTGTGTTATTAAGTGGCTAAGTGAATAAGCTATCAGACCAAGACTCTATGAAAATGTCACAGGATAAATGGCATTCACAAAAACATTCGATTTCAAAATCTAGTAGATATATTTTCGGGGAATAATTTGTAGAATTGAGACGCTTAGAATACATTGTACCCCTTCCAGTCTTAAGCCGTACCAGCTAGTGCGTTTCGTGAAATATAAATCTAAGATAGTTCCGTGGAGCTCCGATATTCTATGACTACTAAAGAAAGGAAAGACTCTTTTGCGAGTACAAAAATATTCAAATATTATGTACCTTAAGCGACAGGATATTTAGAGTTTTGCTAATTTAACCAAATATTTGCTCAAAGTGCATAAAATATTTGGTCAAATATTCGATTGTTAGTATGAAGGTCAAAACTCATTTTTTTTAGGGATACCATCATTTGGCAAATATTTGGGCAATCATTTTGTGTGAAAAGTCTCTCCCAAAATCCAAGTTCCGCGCTTGGTATGGACATTTCTTTAAAAAAATTTAAAAAATAACTTAATCGGCAAGATAAGACGAACAGGATTTGAAATAATAGGAAAAAATCACTATTTTATTCCACTGCGCAATGTCTGCTTATTTATGTAGCACACTATAATTTTTATGGACCCTGTTTTTGGCTAATAAAGCTAAAACTTAAAAAGAAACTTAGAAGTTTAAACTTATATTGGAAAAAATTTTGTTTACCGGAAAACCAGAGAGATACTTCAGAGATAACAATTTAAATTTTGTCGCAAAAATTTTGCCGTGAATAAAAAACTTAAGCTACTCAAGTCATTTCCAAAACTAATTTCTAGCTTAAATCGCCATCTTTGTTATTTTCAATAAAATCCTTTTCAAAATTTCTTACTTCCTGTGTGTGAGAGTATGTACATGTGTTAGCTGCTTGTAAAATGTATGTACATGGTCTTAATCGAGATCAATTACCGTCGTGACAGTCCAAACATAAGCAACAACAATAACAACAACAACTGCAACATGTCTCGACAAACACTCACAAACATACCCCTCACCACACTCCCCCTCCATTTTACATATGTGTGCACAAGTTCCATATGTAAATTCTTTGTTCTAATATCTATAGGCGGACCAATTTGGCCAAATCTGCCCCTACAAGTTGCGGCGACTGTTGCTACATCTTTGGGCCAGGCCAACAACCCTTTCCGCTGTCTGCCTTTTGTTCTTATTGATGTGAGCCTTGGCTCTTTGGCCAATTTCCAGGCCATAGGAAAATGGGAAATTGGCATTTCCATATGCATAAGAATGACTATGACTTGTTAGCCGGCAGACATGTTGAAGTTTTGACAGTTACATGGGCCAAAAACTGTTAGCCGTTAACATGTGTGGCTGCTGCATATACATATGTATATGTATACATATGTAAGATCATATTGTACATAACATACTAGGATGCCAACATCCTAGGAACCAACTATTATGACCGCTCTTAATGGGTTGAAGCTAAAAGTTTGTAAAAATCTAAATAAAAAAAGGAACAACTATTGACGAAAAAAAAAAAAGCTAATATTTGTGCTCGAAAATTTTACTTGATTTGTACAAAGTTGCGTATTAAAACAAAATTATTTATTAAAAAAAATAGAAATAATATAGCAAAAAAGTAAAAATTTTAAATAAAACGACGATTAAATTTCAGTAAAAAAAAATTAAAAATTGATTACAATTAAATTGTTTTGCAATATTTCCACCAAGATGTGACAAAAGATACCTGTCAAATTTTGATTTAACATTATTGTCTTAGTTTAAGTAGTATTGGTGATAGTTTTACCCTTTTCAAGGTCCGGCACTCGAAGTGTAACCAATTAAAAAGGCCATAAATTCATTTTGGAAAATTACCTTTACTCAATTCAAGGTACAAAATGTGTAAAAATAATACGAAATTTAGAAACAATTTACTTTCGCTCAATATGGCCACCTTTTGCTTTCACTATGGCCTTGAGACGGTCCAAAAATGAATCGCAAGCTGCCCGAATGTGACTTGCAGGTATTTTGGCCCACTCGTGGACAATGGCTTTTTTCAGCGCCTCGAGACTGTTGTATCTTTTAGTTCGGACCTTGCTCTCCAAAATGGCCCAAAGAGAATAATCCATCGGATTCGCGTCTGGTGAGTTCGAGAGCCATTGTGTGGACGTTATGAAGTTCGGAACGTTGTTTTTCAGCCATTCTTGGTTCACTCGAGCTTTGTGAGACGGTGCCGAGTCCTGTTGAAACGTCCATGGTCTGCCACCGAAATGTTTGTCTGCCCACGGCTTCAAAGCAACCTCCAGAATATTTTCCCGATAATATTGCGCATTAACCTTGACGCCAGGCTAGATGAAAACGATTGGAGAGCGCCCATCTGCGGTTACAGCGGCCTAAACCATTATCTGTGGCGGGTGCTGCCTCCTGGTGGCCAATCGATGACTCAAATTCTCGTATGAACGGTCCCTCAAGTAAACCCTATCGTTTTGAGAGTTTACGAATTGCTCAATTGTAAAAATTTTCTCGTCAGAAAACACAATGTTCGGCAATTGACCGCTTTCGGCCAAGCGAAGCAACTCCTTCGCTCTCTCAAGTCTGACTTGTTGCTGCTTCGGTGTTAGATCATGTGCCTTTTGGATCTTGTAAGGCTTGACCTTGAGATCATTTTTCAGTATGCGACGGATGCTACGGTCAGATATTTTCAGTTCTCTCGCCATTTGATTGGCACTTCGTCGGGGATTTCGCTCAAGTCGCTTCTTCACTTTTTGAACCATCTCACGTGACGTTGCAGTCTTTTGATGACCACCTCCATGACGTTTTGCGATGCTACCAGTATCATTGTAACGAGTTATGGTGCGATAAACGAAAACTTTATTTACTTTAAGGTGTTCGAGCTCACGAACAATCGCTGGTTGTGATTTTCCAGCTAAATATAATGCAACTACACTATTACGTTTGAAATCCATTACTGATTTTTTTTTCGCGTTTACTCACGGCAAAATGCTTTCGTGCGCTTGTAAAAAATACTCTAAACTGTCATTTAACTAACTTACAGACAGCTGATGCCCGTGCGTCAGCTGCGCGAGCGGTCTGAATTTGGTTACACTTCGAGTGCCGGACCCTGTACCATTATGTGGATCATATACAAAATTTTGCTCACGAGATATTAAGGAATAACTAAAAAACAGTTCCAAGCGATGCTTAACAAAAAAAAGATTATAATTTTCGTGTATATCGACCCAAAAATAACCTAAAAAAATAAACTTCTGTATAATCCCAATGGATCTTTAACAACCTTGTTATGGACGTATTATAATTAAAAGAATTTCTTTCTTGTTTAGGTTCAGAATTTTTTCCAACCTTTGATAAATTTTAGATACTTTTAGGTACTTAGATACTTTTGATATAGATTGAATGGAAACTATTTTAATGTCAATCAAAATCGGAAATTTTTTCGTTCATTTTTATTTCCAATCTATCCCTTAGACAATAAGTAAATGTTTCGAATTTCTGAATGAAAATGCAAATTTGGAAATATTATTTAATTATGATTTAATTATTATCAAGTTAGATATATACATTTGTATATGTATTTTTATATTTTCTTGTAATTTTTGTTCCAAAAATAGCTCAAATAAATAGGCAAAAGAATTTCTTATTTTTGAAAAGTATTATTCATTTCTTCATAACAATCTGTGTCACAATATTTATAGAGCAAGCATATTATTAAGGTTTAAAGTCCAACTGCCAAAATTTTCATAACAAAAGCCCTTATACGGAGTCCTTTATTTGCCTTGAAGCTACATCAACTAACCCAATACGTTACCAGCTGCTTGAAAAAATCCACAATGCCACTCAAGCAGTACAGCAAGCAGTGTATAACAAGTAAATTAACCAAAAAAAATAACAAAATTTTGCACCAACAAGTGACTGACTTGTGACATGGAAACGATTTTGGTTCTGTGCATATCAAAAGCCAGCGGCGCATCCATATCACAATGGCTGACAACTTAACCGTGCTTTCTGCTTTTTTTTTCCAACTCACATAAACAGCTACAAAGTCATGGTATATTTATAGCTCGGAAAGTCAAACCGAAAAAAAAGAGCTCTGCTATAAATCTCGGGCCAGTAGGATTCTTCAGCTGTCAGGAACCAAACAAAAAAAAAAAATACAACGAAACGAAACACTTTAATGCCGCTGACATAAGAGACAGGAGCTAGATTGTCTGCGATGCCAGCCACAACCAAACGACTAATGGCAAAGAAATAAACAAAAACTCAAACACTCAAAGTACACACACAGATACTCACACGAACACACACAAACTCACAACAAAACAGACAAAAAGAAAAATTGCAACTTTTGTATAAAGTAACTTTACTTGTAGCGCTGATGGTCCCTTGTGAATTTGTCATATGTCGGTCTTGCAGTCCTGGCGCAAACACACACACAGATTATAATATATGGTAGTGTGTATCTGTGTGTATCTATGTGAGAGGGCTCAACTATTGGCTGATTTCTTTTTTGTTTGAAGCAAAAGTCAAATCAGATCGGCAACTAAATATGCGCGCAATGTTACACTGGGGACATTAATGTGCACACCACTGTTACCAAAGGGGGGTGGTTCTCTTATAACAACAACAACAACACCTGCAGGAATAACAACAACCAACAATGACAACAACGACCTTGACTTGTTTATGTTGTGTTGTTGTTTTTTGTTTTTTTTTTTGTACATGTTTATGCGTCGCTCTATTCATTAAGTTTTAATTTAATAATTTAAGACACATTGTCTGACTGTCTGCTTCATGCGCTTCGTTCGCACAGGCGTTAAACAGCAAACACTCCAGGCCAGCTAAATAGAACTAATTTTAATTTTTGGGTTTATAAGGTAATTTTTGTAAATTTATTAAAATAAAAAATAGAGAAAGTACTTGTAGAAATAAAATAAGATCTATATTTACAATCCCAAATCCGCCGAACTGACATAATACCTAACATAATACGTTGCTTTGTTTTTTAGGAAGCTTAAGTATTTTCTTAACCAATATGAATTTTCGAAGACAAAATATACAAATAAAAAATATTACTAACGATAAATCTCACATTTGATAATTTTTAAAATCATATAATAAGTCTGAAATGGCTCAAAAATACAATTTTTAATTTTAAAATTAAGAAATCTAAAAAAAGTGAAGACAGAATTTAGATTATGTATTGAAGATAGTATTTCGGTAAAAAGTTCGATTGTTGCTAGAGAAAGGAAATAAAAAATTGTTATTTAAACAAAATAATGGTAATATAAAATTATTTTTATTAAAAATGAAACCAATTCATATAGAAATTCTACCGGTGAATTCTAGAAAAAAATTTATTTTTGTCATTTCTGCCTTTTTTGCATAATTTTAAAAAAACATTGCTCGTTTACTTTATCGGGCATTATTGCATAATGGCATAATAGCAAAGTGCCTAACCTTACACTAAAAAATATTGAGTAGGTATTTACGCCCAAATCGGAAACTTGACTACAATATGTAAGGCATTTTTACCCAAAAGAGTGCTGCAAAGTACGTCAATATCAACCAGTGTATACACATTTTTTTTTAGCATTATTGGTAAGTGCTTCTGTAGTTTTAAAAAGCTATTTGAAAACAAACCCCAAAGAATTTGATTGATATTTTAATTTATCTATTACAAACTAGGTGCCAGAACTGGAATATATTGCACACAACATTTCTCTTGCTTAATATACTAATTTTTTTAAAATTTATTTTATGTAAATTCAAGGAAATAATAATAATCTATTTAGGATATCCAATGACTCTAAAAACAAAAAGTTACCTCCCTCTACGTAGAATTAATCGTATTTGTATACTATAATTGATTAGGAAAATTTATTTCAAAGTCCATCACTCGTAGAGAAAAAACTATAAGGACACAAAATATTCAAAATTGAATTGAATTTTGAATATTTTTTTGCGTTGAAAATTAAAAAAAGTGTCAAAAGTTCATTTTTTGAGGGATAGAGAGACACCAAAGTTAAAAAAAAAAAATTTTTGTATTTTTAACCCCCCTTTCATTGCTTCGTTTGTTCAAGTCGTTACTCAAAGTACATTTTCCTTTGTGTATTTATACCCGATAAATGACTTTTTTGGTAAAAAATTTGGATACAATTTTTAACCAATTACCCTTTGCTACGTTTGTTTAAGTCGTTACTTTTTAAATCAATTATAAATCGAAAATTTTTAATTTTTTTAATATTAACTTATTTTCTTTTTAATCTATTTATTGTTTTATTTGAAAAATTTTCTTAGAATTTAAGCAAAAGCACTGCCTAAGAAAAATTTTTTAATAGTTAAAGACCGTTTTAAAGTCAAATTTTGACCATTTTCGAAAAACTTCATATTTAGAATATGTTTAAGACAGTCTCAAGAATAAAACGTTCGAAAGTTCAGAACGCTAAGATTGACTAAGAGAATTATTTAAACCAATGCCGAACCAATTTTCTGAAGCTTTGCTTTAATAATTTTACAGTAAAATTAAACTAAGTTTTAATTTTAAATTAAATTAAAAACTCTACGATGCGATATTCAAAAAATATGAACCAATTCCGAACAAACTTATCGAATCTTCGCCAAAGTATCATTATAATGCATATGGTATATGTCGAAACTCTATAATAAAATATTCGAAAGGGCATATTTCGTATAAATTTTGCACTTTAGTATCTTTATTGCTATATTGGATACACTTGAGCTAGATTAATACTATCTTGAAATTTTAAAATAAGATATTCGCAAGAGTCGGCCAATTTTGAACGAATTTGTCGCTTTAGTACGTTTATTAGGTATATTGTATATCGTTAGCTCTATCGCGAAATTCTAGGATTCGATTTTCAAAAAAGAGGAACCGATTCCGATTCTTTTTCGAAACTTTTTTTTTATTATTTATTTTTAATATTCCCATTAGTAACTTTTTTGCGTATTTATCTAATTTAGCCAGATCATAAACTTTCATTCGAAACCCTTTAAATAGATATTTGAAAGATAAAAAGTTCCTTCATATGTTCCTTTATGGTATATGGTCTAGAATTATATGCTAAGAAGCTGCTTCCCTGATTAGAATCAAGTATAAAAATACAAAAAAAAAAATATACTGCTCTATTCAAATGGCGAGTGCTGTCTGCGAGTATTGTATTATTTGTTTGTATGTGTGCGCAGTAAATTAAATTTTCTCGCTTTTTATTTTGCTGGCGACTTTCGCATTAAATACATACATAAATGTGCTGCCTACTTTGTGGCGCACGCTCTCTCACTCTCCCGCTCTCTGACTATCTAGTGTGTTGTTTGTGTGTATGTGTATTTAATACATGCCCCTTTGTTATTGTGCCTACACTTATTTATTTATAACTTTTTTTTTTGCCTGCTGTTTTTTTATTTTTGTTGATATGGTGTTGTTGTTGTTTTTGTGCCTGGTAATGCCCTGTGAAAAGCCAAAAGTCATTGCCTGCCAGACCAGACCAGGACCAGCCAAACCCAGTTCGAGTTCCATTTCCAGTTCCAGTCTCCGCTCCAGAAGCATTAAATTGGCATAACGTGCATGACGTGCGCCGCACGTAAATAGGCGTTAAAATGTCGGTTAAACAAAACATTTATTTTTTATTATCCATATGGCCATATAAATTTGTACATATAATATATGCTAAAGCTGATGATTTTTTTTTCTTTTTTGTTGTGGTTTGCGTGTTAAGATCTTAGCCATGTAGACAGACAAGATTATTTTTGTAACTGTGTGGGTGCATGTGTATCTGTGTGTGTCATTTGTTGTTGTTGTTGGCTTCTGTGACTGCGCCCATTTGAACGCTCCTTATGCAGCGTTAAATTGTGTGTGTGTGTGTGTATCTGTGTGTGTTTTGACGGTTAATTTTTTAAGCTTTGCCCTTATGCATAAATTATACGGCATTGAGTGTGAGCTCGGAAAATGCGTTTGGGAATTCGAAATAAAATCACAACAAAAAAAAAAAACGAAATGGGCGTGTGAATACTTAGAGGGTGCACTGTGGTTTTGTTACTTACAGATTATGCAAGAGTTTTTGATTTATGATGAAATTAAATTGGCTAGTTGGGCCACTTGTAAGCAATTTATATAACGTTATGATCCAATGAACGCTTAATTTAAACAGTAAGTCGCAAAAGCAGGTAACACATAAAAGTTTATTGATTTGGACATTTTCTTAAAGACATTGAAATTTTACTTAAGCCATTGAATTTGTGAAAGAGTATCAGACAGTAAAATAACACTCCTTAAAAATTGAATGCCTGCAATATTAGGGTGGTTCAAATTTTATTCGTAGTATTCTTTGGAATAGTTCTTTTTGGTCGATTTTTTGAAATCGATGTTTTTTTTTATTATTTTTGTTTAGCCCAATTTTCAACGTTGAACATTTTGGGCTCATAGAATTGGGTTGCAATACGAAAAAGTCAAATATTTCTAAATGTTCTAAAGAAATTTGTAATTTTTTTGCAATAGAAGCGAAAAAATGGCAAAATATGCATAAATCGCCCTCTGGCGGACTTTACAAGTACAAATAAAGATAAAAAATTAATTCCTTGGCTGCCATAAATCGATGACATGTTTTGGTTTAAATAGGCAAAAAAATCTAATTTTAAAAATCTGCTGGCTCGAAATTCAAAATAGACCTATAGTTGCTTTAGCATAGATTCTTAGAATAATCTTAGGAGGCGCCACGATTCGGCTTTTTTGGTTTCATACAAATTGAGCAACCATACTGTATAATGGAAGCCTGACTACCAACGCCTGTTTTTATTATTTTTATATTTAGTCTAAAAGAACCTAGTTTATTATGTAAATGCTTATGAGAATTTTTATACCAACCATAACCTTAAAAATTCCTATAGCCTCTACTAAGGAATATATTAAAAGTATTGAATACAGAGAAGATGACTTTGCAGGAAGTTACCCACACTAAATATAATCTGGAAAACTAAAGAAATTTATCTGGATTGTGTCCGTCGTCCCATTACACTACAATATGATCAGAAGGGCAAAAGAAATTGATCAAGATCGTGTCCTTCAGCCCATTGCGCAGAGGGAGAATTGACCAGAAAAGCAAAATTTTAACAAACCTTTTTTTCTTCTTTAACTTTTACACTTTTCGGAAAAGTACACTTTTAAATAAATTTGCAGTATTTTAGACAGCGTTAATTTAGCTATCCTTGAGTGGACGTTTCGCCCACTGTGCGATTAGCTCTGTCTGACTATCTGTCTTCAGCTAAGCTAATTTCATGTTCTCCAGAATCTTATTAAAATCGCTTTATCATCATCGATCGAAAAAATAGCATTATATGGTATAACTCGATTTTTTATAAAGATGTTGTAAATTTCATCTAAAATTACACTAGCTTACAAATTTATGGTTCATCGAGTGAACCTTCATAAAAAAGGTGTTCTTTAGAGTAATTTTGGTAATGTTTCCATAACATCTGCAGTTCTTATCAGATTTTGAAGATCTTAGGCTTGAAATGTTAGTAAAAGAATTATCTTTTAGTTTGAAGCTTAACATAGTTTTAAAATTTTTTTACTCGTGAATAAAAAGTAAAGCTAAAATTTGTAATTTTGAAAATTATCGAAAAAAAGAATTTTTTTGGCTTTTGTTGCTTGTAGGATATCAATCATCCTCATATTTTTTACTTAATCTGTATGTATCATATATCACTGCAAAGAGCGTATTAATACCTTTCTTACATCTTTGTTATGTCAATACAAGATTTTGTTCACGAGATATTGACGAATAATTGAAAAACAGCACATAACCATGTTTTTCGAAAAAAATCCCCAAAAATGTAACTTAAGAAAAAAATGATTATAATTTTCTCATTTCTCCCAAAATGACCCCAAAAAACACTTTTTGTTCTAAAGTTTATTTTTCTTGTAAATTAGTGTTAGCCGAGCCTATGCCTAAGTGGATCAATATTCTTTTATTTACTTATTTTTTGTTTTGGTGGTCCAGGAAATCTCAAAATCACCAGCTTCTATAATTTTTTTACTGATTTTTTGCGATTCGAAACAAAATTTGAAAATGTCTTATAATGGGTTGTAATAAAAAAAATCGGGGATAGGCGCTCTAGGTTCTACAAGCAATTTATGTTCATAAGTAACTATTTACAAATGTGTGGTAAATCTATTGTATATATAAAAATGAAATGCTGTACGTTTATGATTGCATAACTCTGAAACGGCTGGACAAATTCGCCTACTTTTTTTTCTATTTGGTTTGTTATAGTGCGTAGAAGGTTTATAGCGCAAAAAGTTTTGAGTAATTTGTAAGGAGGGGGTTGCCACCCCTAACATTTTTTTTTAATTTTTCGACACATTTTTTTTTTGTGTAGATTAACTAATGTTAATGTTTTACGTGTTACGGGTGTTCTCATGAACGCGTTGAAGAATTTCAAATATGATATTTGCGTGTGTTAGAAGTTGTCAATACGGAAGTTTTAAGTCTATTGCGATGTAATTGTGTATATTGGTTCGTGAGATATAAGCATTTTTGTGAATATCGTGAATATAGCATAGTAGAAAATTGTTCAACACGGGTGCAGACAGAAGCGTAGCCGCAAAGAGGTTGAAATGTAGTTTCTGTGGAGCATAAATTTATTAGAGATGCGAGCTCTCTGAAGAATATTTAAGTTCGTCCATTTTTTAATCCAAAAATCTTATGATTGTCTAGATAAGCTAGACAACTAGAGAATATTGTAATGTTTATACACTTCAAGAGTATTCAAAAAGTTTGGCCAGGACGACGTTTGCCGGGCTCACTAGTATAATATATAAATCAAATATAGTTTTTAATTATATATAGAAATTGTCTGTAAAATTATTTAATATTTCACACTACACATTGATGTATACATTATTTGACAATCCACTCTAAAGTTCCAAGTAGCTCAGTCTATCAAGTCTTTCCTAACTTTGAATTTATTTTCACCTTTTAACTATTTACAAACAAATCACAATAGGTGTGGATAAGGAGCCCCTTTGGATAAATTTTGGTATTCGAAATGTGTCTATATCATATTAGCAATTTGGGAAATACTTAGCATGTTCACTGTAAAATGAAAAATTTGACAACTTAAGTGATTTACTTTTTAGCTTCGGTCGACCAATTGGTTTTAACTAAAAAGAAGAAGAGAACAAGACAATTCTAGAACCTTTTTGGCCATAAAATGACTGATAAAAGTTTTTGAATTCTGAAAAGTGCCAGTTAACTATAGCAAAAGTACAATTTTTTTTTTATTTTTGTCAAAATTTCCTTGTTTTCTTCTAAAAAGACATTGGTAAAAAAAGAATTTTAAATTACTTTAAATGTGTTTTGAAATTTTTAATGTAGAACTTTTCACTTAAGAAAAAAATCCACTCTATTAATCTTATAATAAAGGCAACATTATATTAAACAGATGAAAGATGAATAAATAAATATATAATTTTTATATAATAATAATAATTCCCTGAATTAACTATTTTGTCACTCGCCCCTAGGTGGAGCTGAAGATCTCTATTAATCACTGTTCGACGAAAACAAAGACCTACAGGGATCAAAACCGAACGGCGGCGTCTTGTTTTAATAGAAATTCTCTTGGGAAAGTAGCATCTTTGAGCTAGTAAGGTAAGTCATTAGTGCCACTTCGGGAAATCGAACCACCGAACAACTGGTTGAAAAGTGAGTACTATATACACTAGTAGTATAAATACTATTATACTTTTATATACTAACTAAGTATAAGAAATATTGATGCGCCTTAGGCATTAAAAATTCTCGAACGTACTACATTGACCCAAAGCTTGATAAAGTATCTGTATCTGAGCTCTTTTTGCATCTTACCAACAAAACTTTATTTATTGTTATGAAAAGTGCATTTGCAACTTTGATCATAAACTCAGTTTAGCCTAAATCATGACAAAACAATAAGAAAAACTATTCATTTACCTGCACTAAGCTCTTGTATCTGCAAGATACAAAATCATAAAAGTAAAAGATACAAAAAAGAAGAAATTTGCTGCCATATGTTTCTAACAAAAGCATTTTCATGTTTTGACTTTTAATTTGCACTTTTTGCTTAGTCAACTTTGTGGTTGCAATGGAAAAATATTCCAACCACCAGAACCACAAGAACAAGAGGCAGGAAACTGTTGCAAATAATAAATGAGTCAAGTTCATGAAAAAGCAATTTCTTGCGGCAGGCCACAAATATAAACACCCAGCAGAGACTAAGGACGACGACTGTTGCCGGAATCAGGTCCGTAAAGAACAGGCCCAGGGGCTTGCCACACGTAGACACCCCTCATAAGGGCGGAAAATAAAAGCAGAAGTCAGAAATTAAGTAGCTGCCAAATTATATGCAGCAGTAGCAACAGCAACAGCATTTGCTGCATTGGGGTGTCCTGCCACAAGGATAACAAGTGATTTGCTTTGATTTCGGAAGCAGGCATTAAATGGCCAGCATAATGGTGTCAAAGGACTTGAAGGCTTTTTATTATGAACCTGTTTCATACCCGCTGTCATAATGCGCCTTGATTTGGACTATTATGTGGTTTGAGGGTGTGAAATTAGTGAACACCCCTCTGATGCGCAAAGATCTGGCCAGGTTGGGCAACATTAATTGCACATTATGCTTAATGGTTTATTAAACAGCTGCTGCAATGTACAAAAAAATATATTTTATGCAATTTTACAAAACTATAAAATTTATATGCAAGCCTTTGGCGTACATAGAAATGCACTTAGCTACTGCCAATAGTTATGACTACTTGAAAAACCAATTTCCAATATGCATTTTCTGATATCAATCAGGTTGCCACTCCTCTGCCCAAAATGCAACTCGGTACGCGGCACAAAAACTAACAAAGCTTGGGAAAATGCAATCAAAATTCGATTAGTTGCAATGTAAATATTATTTATGAAGCATGCAACTGGCCAAAACAGTCAAGCCACTTGACAGGCTGCCAAAGTTGCAGCAGCAAGGACTACAAAGTTGCAGGAGTGAGAGGCAGAGCTGTGCAACATGGTAGCATAGTTGCAGTCAATATTAATAAAACGCTTGCCAGAGTGAGGCAACAAGCTATATGAAAAAGCTGAAAGCCTCTTCTGTTTTTTTTTTTTTTGGGTTTATTGGCAATAAAAATCTGGCCGCAACTGTTGGCTGTTATTGCTGCATAATCAAAAATCAATTTGGCACAAAAGCTACAGCCAGCTTATTGCTTTTGCATGTACTCTGGCAACCCTGGCAACACATAACTGATAAAAGCTGTGTGTATTGGCCACTCAAAGCGGGCCAACAATCAAATCTGTTTGTGTAACCATCCAGGCCTGTAACTGTTTTTATTGCCAAAGGCAGTGACTAATAAAATGCCTTTGATGTTGTCATCATCATCATCATCTGCCCCATCATCTGGCATCATCTTTATCATCTGCAACTTCAACTCAACAATCTTTTTATTATCATTGGTTGTTGTCTGTTTTTCTCATATCTTCTTTAGTGCCTTCTGCTGCTGGCCAGGCCAATATACATAAGTATTTGCTGAGTGGTTTATGAAAATCGCTTTTCGGCCAATATCTTTTCATTCTTTTATGCATACGTAAAAAAAAAAAACCAAGAAGAAAACCAAAAACAACAACAAAACTGCATATAAATTCATTCACTCACACACACGCAGCTTATGTATATATATACATATACTTATATGCTTGTATGTGGGTCGTGAGGCACAAATGGAGTCGATTTATTTTATGTTATCCTTTAAATCCTGCTTTACGAGCGCGCCAAGCGACACTTGCTGCGGCTGCCTCCTGTCGCCCTGCCCTCCTTCCTGACGCCTCTTCAGCTTGTTCCATTCCATTGCCTTACGTCAGTTATTTATTTGTACAGACCCAACAACAACAACCCCCCAGTCAGTACCCCCCTCACAACAGCCAACCCTGTTGATGCTCTATCCCTGTGTTACTATGCTCATCTCTCTCTTACGCCCACCACTCGCAAAGTGTCTCTGTTTGATAGACATGGTTGGGCATTGGGTATATCTCTGGGGGGTTGGTTCCTGTCTTTTGTTAGTACTACTCGGATGCTTCTTCTGCTTCTGCTCCATCTTGCTGCTGACAATAATAACAGAAACTATTTACCAATATTTTTCCTTTTTTTTTTTGTTTTTTGGTTGTTGACAAAGGCAAAGCAGCTAAGAGGAAACTTTTCGACAGCTATAGCTTTTGGTTTATTGAAAACAAATGAAAACTGCGCTCTATATTTCCATTAATATGTTAGAAACGATTTTTAATTGAGGGTTTTCATATGACACTGCTTTTAACTGCAATTATGACGTTTTATAAAACTTCAGTCGAAATCAGAAATTAGTACCACGTGGTTGTGTTTCCAATATTGGTTATATTTTTTTGAAAATTTATAATTCGCTGAATAAGCTCAGTATCAATTCCTATCAATGCTGAAGCAACTGCCTCTAAACACCTCGGAGTCTTATTCTATAGGAGGCTTACATTTAGAGCTCATACAACAATGGTTCAACAGGAGCTGTGATACAAATCTGGCTTACTGATGTGACCCAAAAAGAGCTGACTTTGTTGAACAAGATTGTAGAGGTGGAATAGTGGCATCGATATTATCGATAGTTTAATTTTTCGAAAACCATCCTTAGTAGAGGTATAATAGTGGCTATCGATAGTTACATTTTTTTGGAAACTATCGATAGTATACTTTTGTATGTAAAAAAAATTTTTGACACATCAACGAATAAAAAACTGAAAACATGTCAAAAAGAAGAAAAAAAAAACCACGACGCTTTTAGAGTTACCAAATTCGATGGGGACCATAAAAAAATTATTAAAGCAAGTCAAATTTTTATAAAAATTCTGGGCATACAAACAAAAAAATCGATGGCGCCTTAGCCTTAAAAATTGCGACAGAGGTCCAGTATTTTCAAATAGTAGGTTACTTTCAGGATCTCTTTTTACAATGTCATGATAAACCAACCTTTTCTGTTAAAAATTTTAAATTACGCCTTTTGTAATTATTAGAATTTTCACCACTTGCTTTGTGGTACTAATTTAAATGATGTGCCCTTTTTTGTATGCCATATTTCTTTTATAGAACTAGTTTCAGCTATCGAAGTCTTAATTATAGAGTGGTGGCACTATCGATAGTATCTTCTCTCTAATCCTGAGTACGTTTTGGAATCGTCGGCATATGTCATCTTAAAAAGACCAACGTAGCAAAGCGGAAAGTACCTACAGATACAAGGGACATCGAGAGGGACCTAACAGTTTCGAAAGTCGGTGATAAACTGCATGAGCAAAGGAAAAGGTATCTGAAGGGTCTGAACTCACACTCGAATGTAGCGACTTACGCAAGAAGTCAATCGAAATATGAGAGCACAAAGAGCAGGCTTTATGATATACGAAAACATCAACACAATCAAAGAATGGTTGACCGTAAACCGCAAATTGACCAATAGAGAGTTAGCAGAGGAGTTGAGCATTACTTTTGGATCGGTTGAAGACATTTTGGTTAAAGAGTTAAGTCTCAGACGTGTCGCTGCGAAACTGGTGGCGAAAGACCTAGATTTCATTTAAAAAACGGACAGCGCAAAATATATGATTTCAAAGAACATTTGGTAAAAATGGAATGAATACTATCCAACAACCTCCTTCACCTTATTTTGTTCCTGCGAGTTTTTCCCATTCGGTCGCCTCAAAAAAGCGCTCCGTGGAACGCGTTACAGCACCAGAGATGGACTCACCGAAAAATTGAAGATAACTCTGATGGCCATACCGCAAAGCGATTAAAAAATGTTTCGAGAATTGGATCAAGCGCTGTTATAAATGCATTACAGTCGATGGGGAGTTCTTTGAAGGAGACAATATTGATTTTGAGGAATAATCTTGTAACTTTTTAATCATGGTGGTAGAAGGTTTCAAAGTTTCCACAATCTTACAGTCACATTTCTTTCATTTTCATTGTGAAACCTTCAGCACTCAAATGATGGGAAAATAAATAAAATTGGTCTAAGCTTTGAAATTTCTTACTTCTTAATATATTTAGAGTAAAAAAACTGGCTTCACTGGCTTCAAATTGGACCTAATAATTGGGGTTGGCTATAAAATGCTTATTTGAAATCGGATCAGATAAATGCAGAAATTTTGCCTTTCCTTTTGACTTTCCATATCCACCATTAACTTCCAAACCGTACGTAACAAACTGATGGTTTACCAGCATACCATAGCGTCTACCTGAAATTATGATATTCAGAACTATACTAGTAATGCAGTTAAGTCAAAACTCTCTAGGTTGCATACCATAGAGGACCAGATCTCCTTTATATCTAGGAATCTTGTTAGCAGTGTCTCAATTAGAAAACTGTAGAGAAGATGTTTCATTCGACATCTTTTGCTTAACAACATATATATTTATGATCACAAGGACGCTACCAAAATATCTATATTGACCAGAACTTTCATGCTTAACCATTGTTTAAATACTTTAGACAGCCAGACTTACTTCTCTTGAATTTGCAACGCTTAAATAATAATAAATCATAAATATTTTGTATCCATTTGTTTGCTAAAAGTAATTATAATAATAATTTTTCGGGCTGACTATTTCAAAGCGCACTGTCAAAATATGAAAGTCAACTATCTGATATGAATTTGATTGATATGAGCTCTTCAACGTCAAGAAAGTTTTGAAACGCTGAAAGTATCAAATTGAATGAACGTAGTATATATCCGATCCGTATAGTTCTAATAAACAAAGAGTTAGAGTCAGTCTTTTTCCATCCCCCTAGCAGTAATTGATGCATTCAGGATGCATATTTTCGAGATAACTTAGAATGAATGAAGTGTCTCGAAAATTTGTTTAAGAGCGTGAAAAAGTGCCTTAATCTTTATAAAGAATATTTTGAAAAACTACGAAGATAAATATCGCGTCAAATTGCAATGATTTGATTATTATTAAAGTATTTATTAAATTAAATATAATTAATGACGCTCATATATGAGCTAAAGATACGAAGCTTTCTTAAATATGAGCATTACTTGCAAGCTGGGAAAGTTTGTGGACTTATTTCGATATCTTGGCAAATGTACCTTGTAAACGTGAGCGTAGGACTCAGACTGTCGAGTACCATCCAAATGAATTGTCATTTGGAGTGTTGTTTGTCGGGCAAAAATGCAAAAGTGCACAGCTGATGTTGCAGAAATGCAAAACATCACTCAACTGTTTTCAATCATTGTCATGTTTAATTCAAGAAAAGATATTGTGAGAATCGTTCCTTTTAAAAACATAAAACATTCATTTTTCATATTTGTCAGTAGAATATATAACACACCTCCTAAGGCAGCGGCAGGATTATTGTAGTTGACCTACTGAAAAGGGTTTCTGAAGCTGTCCCCCAGATTTAAAATTGTCAAATGTATAAATCGTAGCTGCTGCGCTTGGGTAGAAATCGTATATGGAGACAGGTTTTGGTATCTTTGGTAATTTTGGCAGAACCTATATTTGGATACATACATATAGTATGTCTAGAGAAACGAAGATGGTACGATTAGGAGGTTTAACAATTTTCGATCTTTGGGTTATATGCAACAATTCTACAAGCTCGTTTTCCAAGGGTCAAGTCGGTAAAACCTGCCGTTCCTTGAGGAGGGGTGTAATATGTTTTACCTATTAACCCTCGCCCACATACATATTTTAAAGCCTCATTTCACGCACATAGGGCCTAACCAGGGCCCTATACATTTACAAGCATTTGGATGCGTTTTTTAGGGAATTAATGTTGTAAGCCGTCGAATATTTTCCTCAATATTATTTAATATTTTTGATTTCATACTGTAAAATTTCGATACAGCTATCTGTGTGACAAAAAATATAATTGGAAAAATTTCGGAATTTATAAATCTCAAGATTTTCTTTCGTTTGATTTTGTGGCCCTATATACGTGAAGGAAAAGATACACTTTTGAATTTTTATTTTCGCTGTGTTTTTTTCCCAATTTTTCCAATTAATACGTAGATCAAGAGTCAATAAAATTTTAGGAGGGTACCTTGAAGCCCGTTTATGCATCTAAATTATAAGTATGCTAAATTAACAGTCAAAATTAAATATGGTCCTGGTCGGGACCATGTGCCAGGGCTAGGGCGAAGGTTAATCTTCCAATAGCAAAAATAACAATTTTATTTAAAATCTGGAACTATATATCTGGATGTAGTCTTCAAACAACTGATTAGATTTCTATCACACTGCTATATAATACCAATAGTGGTATCAAACAAAAATAAATATATATATATATATAGTGCACTAGTGAGCCCTGCAGACGTTGTCCTGCCCAAACTTTTGAATACTCTTAAAGTGAATAAATATTGTAAGATTCTCTAGTTAGCTTATCTGGAAAAACATAAGATTTTTAGATTAGTTTGCAGCTCGATTCAAACTTGCACGTGTCGTGCTTCACGGGAATGTCTTAACCGAATTCTTTCACGTTCATTGCGATCTTCACGGTCCTGGGTAGTACGATTAGATTGATAATTAATTTGATTCATTGCATTTCTTCCAATTGAAATACATCATGCATTCATCGATTAGGAGACCGCATTCCTTGTTCTCAATGATTGACACGATGTTGGAATTCGAACATTGATTAACAACAATACCAGTTTTTGTACATATGGCAATATACCCACAAAAACCCGATATTCACAAAATGCGTATATCTCACGAACCAATAGACACAAACACATCGCAATAGGCTTAAAACTTCCGTATTGACAACCTCTAATACACGCAAAAGTCAGATTTTAAATTCATCTATGCGTTCATGAGAACACCCGTAACACGTAAAACATAAGTTTCTTTTATATATATAGATTAAAAGAAAATTTTGCATTTTTTTTGGGAACGCAAGTAGCTCAGGATGTTTGTGAATGTGTTTTTGTGTATCGAATAATCTCCTTTCTTCGTTTTATATTGAAATTTATGTATTTCTACATTTTGGTAATTTTTGAAGAGCGCCGCCTATCGGACAATGTTCAAACTATGCTAAAAACCTTCCACACGGTACCCGTAAACACACACGTAATATTTTATTAAAACAGGTCTGGTGGTTTGGGAGTCTATAGAGGACATACGAAATTTATTTGATTTTTATATATATAGATAGGTACACCACACAGTTTGTGCAGAAGTGCAAAAATTTTCAAGTTTCTGAGTGTAGCAGAAATGCACAACTTTCTAAGTGCAAGCTATTTTTACATATTGCTACATTTATTTATTTATGATCTTCTGCATTTTTGACGTAAAATAATTATTTCTTTCCATTTTTAAGTCTAGTAAGTCAATAATCAACTTCTAAAGAAGCTTTCTTCAGATACAGAGAATCAAATTTGAAAAATATTTAAGCATAAAGTTGGGGAACCTTTTCATGCCTTAATTTTTTTTAAATATTTTGTACCAAAGGGGTGGTAAGACGCTAAAAAAAAACTTAAGGCAAAGAAGAAAAAATTCGCTTAGCTACCCGAATTTTAGATTCACATTCTAGAGCTGGCAACCTCTTATATTGTAATTTGTGGAAACTTCAATTTGCGAGCTTGTACAGTATAAATATATTATATGATGCTTTTGGGGTGCACGGATGCAGCGCAACCCCCAAAACGTCGTGCATTTTTGGGTGGAGCATGCGCAGCACCCAAAAGACTCCAACATTTTTTTTAGATATATTTTTAGCTCTAACACGTTTTTTTTTGTTAGACAGCAATTGCTTTGTAAAGCTGTAGATATAGTTTAGTTTTTTATATTATTCAACTGCTTCGAGTCTATGTGTGTGTTTTTTTAGCCATTCCATTTACGTCCCCATCAGCTTATCCCCGACACTTTGGCACGCCATTTTCACACAAACATTTCAATGAAAAGTATCAGGGAAATTGCTTTTGAAATTGCTTCATACGCCATAAACAGGATGCGTGCCAGATTTTCTTTATGCTCTTTATGTGCATTTTATGTGCTCTTTGTCTGCCGCCTTTTTTGTCTGGCAATCTCTTTAGATAAATTCAATTTTTAAGCTTTTGACTTAAATTTTGGCTCAAAAGATATTTTACCGAAAAAAGAATCTAAAGCTTACTAATTTCGCTTGAATGCTTTTGTAGCTGCTGCTTCTGCTGCTCTTATGTTTTTGCATAATTTCGTTTTTGGTATTTCAATTAAAGTTTAATTAAAATACGATGCCATGGTTATCCCACGCACACAAACCCAACACACACACACACAGGCACCCCCCCAAAAAAAAGATGGCGCACTTCCGTTGAGCGGAAGCTGGCTCTGGCCGCGTTAAGAGTATGTAGCTGTAGCTGGGTTTTATTTGCTTTTGAGCAATGAAACATTTTTCATTTTGTGCAATTTTTGTGCTCTCTGCTTTTTTTGGTATCTTTTGCTATGATATTTTTGGCTTTTACTCGACAATTTGATTAAATTTGGTAGACGTTTCTTTTCATGGTTTTTCCTTTTGTTCTGTGTACATTTTTATTATTGTTTGTCAAGTGTATCTTTGGTATGCCTTTTTGTATGGTTTTTCCGAAAATAATAATAACAAAAATATGTACAAATATGACAGAGAATTTCTTATTTAAATTACTGAATTTTAATCATTCTAATTTTTTGTATATTTGGAAAAGTAATTGGCAGTGAGGTATATTGTGACACTCCAGAAAAAAGTGTTTACAGAGCTGAATAAGAAAAAAAGAAGTCAATCTTCGAGTTCAGAGGTTAGTTTAGACTATGAGTTACTATAAGTTTTTGTCATCGAATGCGGATGAATGCGATATTCAAGATCTTATAGAACGACTAGGAGCGATATAACATGAGTTCTAACATAACCGTCAAGTATAATCGTACAAAACCTATATTTATATTTTTGTTTGACTCCTGGTGTCCGATAAGGCTTAGATACTTTTGGAACCACTGAATTTAAATATTAAGCTCTGAAAAATACTGATGCTTATTATATGTTTCTGAGACAGCTGAATCCGAATTTCAAGCAATGCTAATATAGAACGGACGTGTTAATGTTCTGATGCAGATAATGCTTTCAATTCGTCAGGAAATTCTGCAAAATAATAATTCTACTGTTTTGAGAAGCTTTGAAGAACTAAAAATTTTTTTATTTGCTAATTTGATTTTTTTTATCTGTACCAAAACTAGATGGCACCTTATCTTCATTGGTTTTAGGGGGAAAATAAGCCAGCAAAAATAGATTCTTTGATTTTAAAATGTTTGTATTTAAATAAATTAAGCAACGAAATGGTATTCAATCTTTGCTGACTGAATTATCGGGCTTTATTCATAATAATTTATTGATACTTAAAAAATTAAGTATTGTAAAATGTTCAAAAGAAATGCGTTAAGGATGAGCTACATTCGATACTTTCTAATTCTTTAACTCATAAACTCCGGATTTTAAGTTTGACAAACTTCATTTAGCTCTTGAATATAATGTTTAAGATCTGTCAAAAGTATTAGGACTCCCGTCCATTTTAAGAAGACTTACAAATTAAAGTTTGAAAGTCGTCCCTTGATTATAAATCATATTGCTAAAAATTTCTAAAAATAAATGATAAATTTGACTAGAAATGCCTGTCAAATTCAAACAATTTTTCAGATTTGAATTTTAAATCGTCAATCAAATTATAAAAATATTGTTTAAGTTCTATATATCCGGATCAAAGAAAATTACAGATTTTAGGAATGAAAATCGTTAATTGGCCAAAGAAAGATAAAGTTTGAGGTCCTTAAATTTGATTTAAAGTCCATACCATTTAAAGAAAATTCAAGATTTCGATGTATAGAAAATTCTCAAATGTCTATTAAAGCTTCCTTAAGATTATACAAGTCTCAAAGTCGTCACATTGACTAAAAAATAAGTTATTGTTAAAGATCCATAAATTTTATTTGAAATCCAGTCCGTTTGAATAAAATTTCAGATTTAAAGTTTGCAAATTCTCAAATGTCTCATGAAGATATTTTATAAGATCTATAGAAAAAATACAACAAATTTTGTTAAAAAATCAATTTTTTGGAAGATCGGACCTATGGGAGCTATATGATATAGTCAACCGATTTTGTTCAAATTTGGCACATTGCTTAAGTGGTCTACAAAATTTCCAAACGCCAAATCTGGTTACGATATCTTTATTAAAAAACGAAATATAGCGAATTTTTCTTTAAAAAAGTTATTTTGGCTGATCGGTCCTATGGGAGCTATATGATATAGTCAACCGATTTCGATCAAATTTGGTATAGTGATTGGGAACTATATAAAAACTTTCGAATACCAAATTTGGTTACGATATCTTTATAAACAAACGAATTATTCATCTAAAACGCTTTTTTTTTGTCGAGGTCGTCTCAAACACCCTCATGGGAGCTATATAATTTATCCCCGATATCAAAAAAATAAAATAAACTTGCCTCCTATGGAATAATATGGGATCTAATGTGAAAGTTTGGTAACTCTAGCTCTTACCATCTCTGAGATCTAGGCGATCAAACGGACAGACGGTCAGACAGACGGACGGACGGGCAGACGGACATGGGTATATCGACTTCTCTATTCACCCTGATCATATTTTAGGTAACTTTGGGGTGTCTCCGACGTCTCCTTCTATATGTTACATACATTTTCGGCTTGCACAAACTTAATATACCCTTGGTACCATACGGTACAGGGTATAAAAATTCTCAACTGTCTAATAAAAATATTTTTTAAGGTCTATGAATAAAAATTGAAGTCCTGTCCGATTAAAGAAAAAGTTAATTAGTTAGTTAATTGGCTAATAAAGCTTAAGTTTATGAACTAAATTTAAGGTCCATACATTTAAAGAAAATTCAACAATTCGAGTTTTAAAATTCTAAAATTTCTAATAAAGACATATTTTAAGATTTAAAATTTAAAAGTCGTCCATTTACTAAAAAATATATATTGTCAAAGATTGTATAAATTTGAATTGAAGTCCAGTCCGTTTAAGGAATATTTCAAATTTGAAATTCGAAAATCGTCAATTGACTTATAAATATGTTTTAAAAGTCCATAAATGAAATTTGAAGCTCAGTGCAATGAAAAAATTCCAGATTTTAGGGCTTAAATCATTAATTAGTTAATAAAAATAAAGTTTGATTTAAAGTCCAAAAAACTTAAAGAAAAATTTCAAGATTTCAAGTTTAAAAATTCTTAAACGTCTAATAAATTTTTTTTAGATTTCAAGTTTGAAAGTCATTCCTTGGCTAAAAAAAAGACATAGTCAAATATCCATTGAATTTGATTTGAAATTTGATTTGAATTCCATACCATCAAGATTCTATTTTTCGGAAATTCGTTAAATGTCTGCTAAAGATTTTTTTTGAGCTCTGTAAATTTGACTTGGATTCCAGTGCTGTTTGAACTCATTTAATTTTAAAAGAATTGTTGTAATAGTGTAACCAAATCTTTGATGCGTTTTCGCTAAAAATTTGCCTAATTTTCTTGATGAGACGAAGTTTATCACTGACCAATTTGTGGCTACTTATTGAACTTTAAAGATTAAAAGAATAAAAAACGTATTTTTGACGTGATTTAGGAGAGATTGGCGGCATCGAAGAAAGAGTTGATGATTATGACTACTATCAAGTATTCTACGAGTCTCTCAAAAACTGAAGAGTATGGCATATGAATTAATTCGAATTTATCGAGATCGAAGGTTAGTATAGTAAAGATTTTCGATTTTACAACCAAAATTTAGGTTCATATGTGTTCTGCATTTCAAGTCCGATGCTTCTTTGCAACACAAAGTGTTGGTAAAGAGCAAAAAACGCTAACGGATTCATTTCAAAAAACTTGTCTGTACAAATCATCTGGACTGGGTTGGGATAGCCTCTATCTCCATGTCCGTTTTTCCCATCCAATACTTTTCTTTAGAGTCCTCGATGCTTGCCCTTTGCCCCCAATTTGAAAAGGCGAGTATGAAGGGCACTAAGACCTTGTTTATGCCAATTTCGTGACTCTTGCATTGCCATATACTGGGTAGTACGCCAGTGCCGTAGAACAGTTCGGATCAAGTATATCGTTATGATTCACATTAAATCGATAAAACTTAATCAAAATCCGTAGCAGACTTGATTTATTTCAACAACACAGATGACAAGTTAAGTGTCCATCTAGACTTTGAACTCTTTTTCATACCAAGCTTGCCCGTTTCACAAAATCATTAAAGACAAACAAATTGATTAATCAAATCTCAAATAATATATAATTATATTAACACAATGCTGTGAAATGAAATGTTGTAAATTAAACAGGATGCAAAACAGCTGGTGTTGAATTTTGCTGAATTTTTATCTAATATAGAATAAAAGTTATATAGTCCATTTGCTTTTAAATTAAGCGTGTCGATTTTTTTTTGCACAACTTTAACTTTAAGGTATAAAAAAAAATTGTGCCATAAAACGAGGCAGACTTTGTTGCTCATGAATGAAGTGTCTACCTTTGAGACTGAAGCATTTATCGATTGGCATTGGCCAAAACAAAATGGCCAACTGCAGGCAGTGATAAATTATGGCCATGCCAGCAGCCAACTAATTTATTTGCTAAGACAACTAATGCCCTTCTAATAGCTCGAATTGAGGGCTAAGGGACTGGAACTCTGGCTAACAGGTTTAGTAGTCGGGAAAAAATGTACGAAATATGAGGCAATGAAAAGGTCTGAGCTGAGTGATCCCCTTTAGAGCCAGTTTTTTTGAAATTTTGTACTTTAGTAGTACTTTGAACTGGGCACTGAACATGCATTGAAAGTTAAGACATTAAACTATGGTATAAAAAATTCTCAAAACAATGGAATTATGACTCAACAACGCAAAGAACGTATTTTGGCAACGCTTTCTTCTCAACTCAATAGCTAGAAAGAGGTTCGGGCTGAAAGAACCTTTAAAATCCCCTCAACTCAACAGTAAACGTAAATACCTTTAATGTGACTCATCGCTAATTGTCTCGTAACAATATTATCATAATATAATGATGAATCAAATCTTTGAAATCTAGTATTTTATCTCCATTTAATCCATTTTCCTTCAAATTATAATAAAATACTTCTTTGCAATATTGACCTTATCACACTGCAAGCTCCTTTTTTTTCCGAAAAGGGTACCTCATAGAGAGGTGGGGCACTGCGAACAAAAGGTCTTTTGTACCATACTCTAAGGTTAAAACAAAAGTCTTTCCGCTTTCCTCATGAATAGCAGTAGGTCTTTTGTTGGTGTTGATCTGAGTTGGAAGGGACTAATCCGTTCCTTTCCCATGTGACAGGCTCTGTCCCATGCCAACGCTGGGCAGTCACAGAGAATACTGCCTGGTGGTTTCATCGTCTTCTAGACAGAGCCTGCACTCTGAAGAGTCCGATAGGCCAATTTTCTGTAGATGATATCTAACAGTGTGGTGGCCAGATAGTAAGCTACCAGGAGCTCTAGGTCCGCTCTGCCAAGACCTTTTGTCTTGATTGCATCCAGAGGTTTGACAAGCACTTTTGCTTGACGAAGCCCCGGAAGGCAGCACCAGTATCTCCTATGTTCACCTGCGGCCCATTTGTTAATCATGGTTTTGATCGTGGACCAACCAATACCACAAAACGGCGCAGGAGATGTAGTCTGGGTGGAGGCACCCTGTCGTGCTAGATCGTCAGCGATCGCGTTACCATCCACTCCCGAGTGTCCAGCCACCCAACATAGCACGACTTTGTTCCGGGCGGACAGGGTTTGGAGGTAGTTATAGCATTTTTTAACCATCCGGGAGGAGATGCTCCAGGAAGACAATGCCCTAATGGCAGCTTGGCTATCTGAAAAAATGCATATGTTTGCGCCCCTAGTTCCCTTGAGAAGGATATTAAGGACGCAGATCTATATGGCATGAATCTCCCGCTTGAAAGACGCTGGGCCAGATGCCCATTGCGGTAGAGATTCTGGTGTTGGGTCCAACGATTCCAACACCTACACCCTGCTCAGTTTTGGGCCCATCCGTGAACCATTGTTGCCATCGGGGGTTTCCACAGGGGCTGCCATCATCCCAAGTCTCCCGACTAGGGAGAAGAGATCTAAATTTCCTGTTGTGGAAAAGTTCCGTGATCATATGATCTGATCTAGAGCAGATCGATACGTCAGGAAGGGAATAAATAAGTGCCGCATGACCAGTGTCACTTGCTAAGAGTCCAGATGTGATCTGGATACGTAGTAGACTCTGCATAGCGGACTTTTTGATAAAAATATGCAGTGGAGTGAGTCCAAGGACTGACTCCCTGACAGCTGTCGGACAGGTATGCATCGCTCCCGAGAGAGATACTAGTAGTGCATACTAGTCTTGCTGCATTTGTTGATGGCCACAGTTGGCTGCGTCTTGCGCCACCACGATAGGCCGTACCATCATACGGGCAAGCTCCTTACTATCCGCTATTTATTAACAGCGATAATTCCAATATTGAAATATTTTATAATTTGGTATCCTTAGCTCCAGTTTTAAGATACTTGCAAGCAGGTGCGGATCTAGGTTTGGTCTGGGAGGGCTCTTCACTTCGAAGAGTATATATAAATATTTGAGCTCGCAAGAGACTTGCAAATTTTTCGAACTTTTGGAGCGGGGGACCGGTCCCGAAAGCTACCCCGAAGAATCTGGCAATGATTGCAAGCTTTCAGGTATACTTAAAAAAAAATTATACACAAGTACAAGTGGATTCATTTATAGCCTATGCTTACACGTAGTGAGACTCCTGGTCTCACCAATTCAATTTTCTTGCCAATTTCTTTACGTATCAACATAGGTCCAGATCTTTTCGAAATATTTTTATTTTATTTTAAAATGATTTCAAAAGCACTTTAAATCGGCATCTTCAGCGTATAATCAAATGCATATTATATACCCCAACTTTATATAGCACACTCAATTAGGTAATCCAAACCCAACCCTTGCACGAACAATCCCCAAACCCTCTTAAACTTTTAAACTGTTGCCTCTGGCATTTTAGTTGCCTGGCACCATCCAATATTGTTGCCAGGCAAATTAATCATGTGAGAAATTCATTTAGCGTTTTGTGGCACGTGCTGACCGCCAGCTTCAAATAGCTGCCACTGCCACTGCCACAGAATATTGCAACAATTTAATAAACAAACCAATAAATGTAAAACACATCAAACTAAGCCCTGGCAATGCCTTTAAATAGACAACAATGGCAACAGCAACAACAATATTTGTTTCAGTGTAAAATCATGATAAGTCAATTTTGTGCACATCAGGGGGGAGTGCATTGGGGGAGGGCTTCAGCCATCAGCCACTCGCCCACTCACGTGTCAATGCACAGACGACCACAGAAATGGCCCAGAACATGGCCAGGATTTGCTTCGGCCAAAGACAAACATATTGCCTAGCCATGGGTGGTGCCTGAAGGGGTGCGGGCCGAAGTGCTAAGACGCTAAAGGCGTTTAAATCGTCGATTTCTGGCTGTGAAACAAACAAATTAAAAAAGTGCCACAAATTGCACTAACCCGGAGTCACTCCCTCTTTAGGCCACATGCTGTTTTGTCATTGTATTGGTAAATTACACAGTGAGAAACTATGGCAATGAATTTTAAAGGACCACTGGAAAACATTTAAAAAGTAAGCTTAATAAACAATTGTAAGTACTTCATAAGATATTTAAATTCAATATGATTTTTCAATTTTTAATTTATGAAACAGAAATCGGCCCAATAATTTATATTATAATACAAATTGAAAAACTGGTATTTGGCGATTTCTAGATAATAACTGCATAGCTTTTACTGTAACATTACTTCAAAATTTTTTAGGTCAGGAAATGTGGGTTGTTTGTTTATAAATAAATCCTCTTTAAAGAGTTAAAGCTATATTTTGTTGTGTTTTTTATGAATAATAAGGGCGCATTCTTTTTTTCTGATAGTCCTTTCAAAAAATTTATTTGTTAATGGTGTTAACTTTCACACCCGTAACTTTTTCGAACCCCGAAAGTCGTATTTACAGCCCTTGCACTTCTTAAAAACAAATATATTCCTTTCTTATTAACGGATAATTCTTGTAAACAAAAGATGTACCTCTTATTCGAATTACAAAAATTAGGGATTTTACCTATAAAAACTAGTTATACACTTGAATTTTGATAAGCCACGAGTTTTCGTATTAAAATAAGAGCAATACTTTCAACAAAGAAAAGAGTATTCCCTAAACGTTCGTTTTCCTAAAAAATAAATTAAAAATCACATGTGACTAATTTCGGATTGATGTATTACAGATATATGTATTCGCCATGATCATTTTTTTTTTAAATTTCAAGTCAATAACAAAAAAAAGAAGATATAACTTCTTCAGCTCTCAAAAAAAAATAAAATGTTTGTTGTAGAAATTTCCAAAAATTTAAATGTAAATTAATTATTTAGAAAAAAAAATTAAACAAAGTGAATTTGATTACAGGTACAAAAATTAAATAAACTGTGGATATTGGGAATCGCCATTATCCTTCTTTAAAATTTTCAAGTCATTAAAAAAATCTTTATCGCTTATTCAACTCTCGAGAAACAAAATAAAAAATATAAAAATTATTTAAAATTTTTTTTTTTTAAATTTCAAAGTCGCGAAATTTTATTTTCCCTAAAACCGGTCACATGAGCCCAATCTCAAAATTTTTGTAATAAACGAAATAAAGTTAAATTCTTTAGGGGTATTATAAATTGATATAGATTTTTTAGTGAAACCAAGGATTTTACATGGCCATCGAACCATTTTGTAAACATTGCAAGTTAATAGAAAATATATTCGAAAAAAGAACAATAATGAAAAATAATTATAAAAAAATGCATTAAAGAAATTTTCAAATATTTACTAGTCCCCAAATTGTATTTTCCTGAAATTCGGTCACATAACACATTAGTTCTAAAAAATAGATTTAAGAAATTTTAAAAAATTTACGAGTCTTGAAATTTTATTTTCCTTAAATTCGCGCATATGATTTTAAGTTCTAAATTTAAAATAAGTGAAGCAAATTGAATTTATATCATGGCTCATATAAATTCAATTTGCAGTTTAAAAAAATTTTAAATCAATAAAAAATCTTGATTTAAGCTCAAAAAAATAAAAATTATAAAAAAATAAAAATAATTTTGGTTAGAGATATATCCGAAAATTTTAGGCCCGGAATTTTTATTCTCAACTCCGTTCAAGCTTTTCCACATAAATTTAATATAAAATAAACATTTAAGATGATCTCTCATAAAAAATCTCAAATATTGAATTTTTTTAAAAATTTGGAAGCCTAATTAAGATTTTCGCAAAACCGCATCCATTTTTTAAAGAATATCAAAATAAAATTGATTTCAAAATGGACAAACAAACAGCTTGACTGAAGCTCTCAAAAAATGTAATTTATAAAAATTAATAAAAAAAAATTATGGTTAAGCTAATTTTCGAAAATTTAGAAGCTCCCGAAATTTTATTTTCCTTCAATCCATTTCAATTTTCCCAGTAGACCTATTTAATACGTTTTATGTACTTATTATGAACATTTATAAATATCTCTCATAGATAATCTCAAATATTTAGTTTCTTTACAAATTTTAATCTTCAAATTGAGATTTTCGCAAAACAGCTTAATTTTTTAAAAAATAACAAAGAAAAAGAATTTATGAAAAATAATAATAAATAAACTATGGTTAAGAAATTTTCAAAAATTTAAAAGTCCCGTAATTTTATTTTCCTCATAATCCGTTCCTATTTTCCAATATTCAATATATATTTAATATAGTTTAACATAATATAAAAATGATAAAAAATTTATCATAGAAAATCTCAAATATTTAATTTCTTACAAAAGTTTCAGTCTTAAAATTAAGATTTTCACAAAACCATCCATTTCACAAGAACTAACCAAAAAAATTAAATTTAAAATGTCCAAACAAAAATTACACATCAAAAATTTAAAAATAGGAGTAATAAAATAAATAATTTGTTTAAAAAAATTCCACAACTTAAAAAGTTTAAATATCTTGTTTTTACTAAGTCCGTTTCTTTCTCAAAAAAAACTTGAATATGTATATAACAAAATATAATTCGATGAAGAGCATTTGTATATATGTATGTATAATAAATAGTCCCAATGAATCTTTTAATACTATTTGAGTCACCAGAAATAAGTTTCCAAAAGCTGTAGCTTTTGCTCCCAAAAAAATTCTTATAGTCTGACTAGAACATTCTAGAAATTTTTCCACTGTGTATTATCTGCTAGTGTTTGTGATTATATTTGTTAATAGCATTAGAATGTGCAGCTATTTTGGCCAGCCACATTTATTAAATTATATTCGCTGCATTATTAAGCAGGACAACGACTTTCAGGACCTTTTTGGCTGACTTGTTGTAGTAGTATATAGTATAGCTAGTACCAAAGTACGTGAGCTTCATAACTTATGCACATGCTTTCCACACACACCTACAACACATAGATACACATATATGCATGTATGTACATATGTGTCTGTGTATCTGTGTGTGTAAAAGCCCCAATGTCGGCCGACTTGATTTTCGTGCTAATACGGCGTCGCTTTTTGGCATTTATGGAGCTGTCTTTATGCCATCATTAGCTACAAATCCTTGTAGATTGATTTAGGGCCAGACGTGTGTGTGCATATCTAATGAAAGGAAAACGCTTAAGCTGTATATACATATCTAACCGTACATATATACTTTCTAGTAAATATATGCTGTCAAGCTACATAAAAGTTTTGTGGTTTGTCTTTGAATTCCAGCACTAGCTAAAATCTCAAATTCTTTTACTTTTGCGTCTTTTTACTATAAAACATAAATATTTTAAATATACAAAAGTCCAACAAAACACACACACATACGCATATTCGGAAAAACAGCATGAAAACTTAATTTATATGCTAATTTTATTAACAACAGTAACAGCAACAAAATAAGCCTAAACTAATCCTACAAGCTGACATTCTATAAGCCCTAAAGCCAAAAGCAACAAAAAAAAAAAGAACACATCAGGTCAAAACAACAACAACAACAACAACATTGAAAAATCAAACATTATATCGTGTTAATAGCAAAAAAAAAAAATACCGACGGCAAGTCCAATGTGTGGTGCTCGGTGCTGACAACAGACAACAATCCAACCCACCCCCCGCATACACGGGGGGAGCTACGCAGCCCTTGTAACCAACCCACCCCCTGTGACAATGAACCCGGATGATACATTAACAGCAAACACTGATACGCAATTATTAAAACAATTTATCAAAGTTGCACGGCCACATCCGGCGCGATATAAGCAAACAACACGAAAAAAAAAGTATCTGAAAGATATTTGCGTAGTTTAGGGCCAGTGAGAATTGAAGATACTCTTGTTAGAAAAGAACGATCTAGAATAGGTACTCCATAGATATAGAATGCAGTTTTCCTATTATAGATATAACTTCTTTTTCAATAGGCTGCGTGTCGAGAACAACAAAAAAAGTATCTGAAAGATATTTGCGTAGCTTATCCCGGTGGAATTGAAGATACACTTGTTAGAAAAGATCGATCTGGAACAGGTAATCTATATATCTAGCTAGAATGCAGCTTCCCTTTTATAGCTATAGCTGTATAAGTAACGTGCTAAGAACAATATAAAAGTATCTCAAAGATATGAAATTAATGATTTTTTCTATAGCAGCTATTGAAAGACAGTCTGGAATAGGTAGTCTATCAAACTAGAATGCAATTTTCCCTATAATAGATATGGATGTATTTAAATATAAAACATGATCAGAACACCAAAAAGGTACCTAAAAGATTGATAAGATTAACACTAAGGAATTTTAGATATGCTTACTAGACAACAACATTTTGGTTAAGAGCCGATTTAAAAAGTATCTTAGTAAAAGTTTTTTCTTGTTATCTACAACTATTCAATAATAACTATAGATTTCCTATAATAGATAACATGTATGAAGCAAAAAAAGTATCTGAAATATATGATTAGCTTAGTCCGGTAGAAAACACCCTTACTAGATAACGTCTATCTTGTCTAAAGCAGCGACTAAAAGGTAAGTTACCTGTGATTTTCTGCTATCTAAACTGAAGCATTTCTATAATAGATAACGTGTTAAGAGTTGCAAAACAGTATTAGAAAAAGATAGTTCAACAAGGGTCGTTGGAATACTAGATACCCTTGCAAAACAATGATATTTTATAAAACAGCTTCTATAAGGCAGTCCAGATTAGTTAAGTAATCTTTTGGAAGATTTAAAATGAAACTTTTTTCTAATGGATTTCGTGTTAAGAACAATAAAAATGTATTTGAAAGAACAATTAACTGTAGCCGGTGGATATTAAGATAGAACGCTACCATCTTAACTAGAGCAAATTTAAAAATTACGACTAGATTAGTTAAGTCATCTGTGGAAGTGTTTTCTTGTTATCTAGAATAAGGTTTTCTATTTAAAGCTATGGCTTTTCCATATAAGACTAGTGAGCCCGGCAGACGGTATCCTGCCCAAACTTTTTGAATACTCTTATACACATAAACATCATAAGATTTTATAGTTAGCTTATCTAGTAAATCATTAGATTTTTGGATTAGTTGACTTTCATGACTCTCTAAAAAGCTGTAAGGACGAACTTAAGTATTCTTTAGAGAGCTCCCATCTCTAACAAATTCATGCCCCACAGAAACTACATTTAATCCCTTTGCAACTACGCTTCTGTCTGCACTTAATGTCCAATACCGGTGTTGAAAAATTTCTACTATGCTATATTTACGATATTCACAAAAATGCGTATATCTGAGGTACCAGTACACGCTAACACATCGCTTAAAACCTCCGTATTAATAACCACTAATACACGCAAAAATCAGATTTGAAATTCATTGACGCGTTCTTGAGAACACCCGTAACACGTAAAACATAGGGAGCTTAGTAAAAATTTAAAAAAAAAAAAGTTAGGGTGGCAACCCTTATCACTGGGTTATGAAAAATGGATGTTGGCCGATTCTCAGACCTACCCAATAGGCACACAAAAATGTATGAGAATCGGTCCAGCCGTTTCGGAGGAGTTTGGTAAAAATTTAAAAAAAATTGCTTGGGGTGGCAACCCTGGGTATAAAAAATAGATGTTGGCCGATTCTCAGACCTACCCAATAAACACACAAAATTTCATGAGAATCGGCCCAGCCGTTTCGGAGAAGTATGGTTACTAACATTGTGACACGGGAATTTTATATATAAGATAACATTTTGGGAACAAAAAGGAGTATTTTAAAGACAGCTTTGTTGCGCCCGTTGGAATTTTTGATATCCTTGCTAGATAAAAGCTATCTTGTCCATAGCTTGCATTAAAGGATAGTAACCCTTTCCATTCATCTGTAAATGTGCATTCGTGGAACATGTTGCGATTTCAACTTTTTTGCGCGTTTGTTTTTTGTTGCGAATTTCAATTTCACTTCTCCAAAACTTGTGCAAAATTAATTCGAAATTTTAATACATGAATTGACTTTATCTTATGATGCGTGATATCTTTTCAGTGTGTTCCCAAGATAGGACTCGGCTAAAAATGCAATTTTATACCACGTTTGCCTTCCAAATAACGAGTTTTAGCAAATAAGATTCATTTACGGACTTGCATAAAATTTTATATTATTAATTTTACAAAGCGTAAAACCTTTTGAGAAACTTTCTTTTATTTTTTTATTTATTGAATTGACTAAAAAGAGCGAATATGAAATTATGACTAAGTTAATGGATGAGTCTTGAGCCTTGTCTCAATCTACAGTGTTGTGTTTGTAACCATTAAAAAGAAAAATAATTTTTTTTGAAGAAATTCGAAAAAGTACATATATTCCCAAAAATATTTAAATAACACATGAATTTTGTGTCACGTGTTTTTCTATGTAAGGCATTAACTTTTTGCTCCATGTAAGTTTGTTATAGGGAAGTTCCAAGTAAATTTTTTTTTTAAAAAGTTTCACCG
Source organism: Chymomyza amoena (assembly GCA_037043745.1). Lineage (NCBI taxonomy): Eukaryota > Metazoa > Arthropoda > Insecta > Diptera > Drosophilidae > Chymomyza > Chymomyza amoena. The sequence goes on from JBAMAX010001282.1 coordinate 390,494, forward strand.
CTTTTCTTCTAATAGCAGATACTGCAAACAAAAATCCAACTCAGTTCCCAAAAATAACGAATATTCCTTTTTTGATGTCTACAACATTTTTCTAGAATTTTAAAAGAATTCGCATGTGATTGATGACGTTTCGATTTTTCCTTATGCAGTAACAACAGTCGATACAATCTTTTTGGCATACATATTCTTGGTTAAAGGCTTTTTTAAGGAATCGTGGATTCCTACCAGGTATGCCTAAGAAAACGATGTAATAGTTTGGTGAAGTTTTAAAAAATTGAACGTAATATGAAATATGATATATCGTTGTTATATACACCTCTTATATTTCAGGGAATGCAGTGCTTAGTTTTTCACTTTGACTCAGGTTGGCAATAGGGCCCAATTTAACATATAAAAATATAAAAAAATCAATGTCAAATATTTTTTGTAAATACATAATTATATATTTGTATTAAATGGTTACTAATAAAATAAAAAAAAAATGTATATCTTAGGACCAGCTAATTACATTTTGTCTATGCAAAGATTTTCTATCTTCGAACATATTTTATACTTCATTATAGAAAGTGTTTCCACGGGCGGCCGTAGATTTCAAATAGATTCCATTCAGCAACCTAGTCACTTTTTCAACATCCGAAACTAAAAATGGTTTCGTTTTAAAAAAAATACCTCTCCCATTTGGACCAACTGGAATACAGTGAAGATATTGGGAAGCTCCATTATATTTAAGCGATATAACATTTCATCAATGTTATTTCTAGTGTTTTCGATCGATAAAAAGTTTTCGAAGATAGTCCAAAACATTCGAATTTCATGCCCTTCACAAGATGATTATATTAAAGTCAAAATTTGTCAAATGAGTATAAGGAACTTTCTATAAGTCATATTTTTCAGTACTTTGGCATTTATCATATCTTCTCGATTTATGTATGTCCCAAAGCCTTCACTTGAACCAAAACTTAATTAAAAATAAACTGTTCAAATCTCTTTTAATATTCCGTATTCATTTTGTGTGAGGTCCAATGCCCATGAGACCTTATGCTCCACTGGGAGTCAAGGATAGCAGTAGAAGAAGATTCACCTTTTCTACAGCTTAGTAAATTGCATAAAATCGACATAAGTCTATAAAAACTTCGTTCAGTTCTAAAATTTTTCCGTTGGGTGCCATTTCTAGAAGGTGTTTTATTCGTGCTTCAAAACTCATTACCAATTACATTAGCAAAATTTCCTTCATTTGGCCTGCTGAGAATCTAAACAATGGGTGGAAATAAGCATACTGTCAGGGAGCTGTGGGCTATGAAATGTGGTAAAAGATATTTTTAGGACATTTTGCCACATATTTTAAGAAATGTACAAATAACTGACAGATTGCCTATGCCCACCCATAGCTTAGGTCCCTAGCAGGCTAAAAATAAATTGTACAAAATTTAGCTTTTCATTCTTTTTTTCCCACATATTTTTAAAAAAATGGCTTTTCATAAGTCTTTAAAAGTTAAACAGAATAATATCAAAATAGAGCAAATTATTGAATACAAAACAGAAGGTCTTGATAAGTAAGTTTTATATTGAAGCAAATATCGTGAGCAAAAAGATAAACTCTCTCTTGAGAAGGAAAACGGAAGAAAAAATCTAAAAAATACTTTTAGAACTAAGTTAAAGGTGTCACTGGGGGGACAAACGCGTGAGTCGTGAGTCTGGCAGCCTAAAGGCACGCAACACTTTATTTAACCAGCACCAAAATATGGTGCACTAATTGTTTTTGTTAGAATTGTTGGGCTTTGATGTGGACAATAAGATGGTGATAACCAAGCTGGACCAACTTTTGCCATTTATTTAAACCACAAAACAATTCCGGCATAGTTTTATGTGCATAAGCTTAAGATACAAAAGCCAACACATACAAACAGCTGCAGATATAGATACAGATACATTTACATTGTATAGATATGTCGCCTGGCGCTGCTTGGGATTTTATTGTATGCATGAAACGGAAGCTTTAACACAAATTTAATGAAGCCGTAAATTCGATTGTCGCATAAACAAACTCACCCGCATGCAAAAGTCGTGCCGGGCACACAGCACGGAACTTGCCACCGGAAACGAGCGAGGATAATGCCAAGAGTGGGAGTGGGAGCGGGTGGGTGCGGCTTTGTGAAACTTTTGCAATGGCTGGCTGGATGGCCTGTGAATATTGACTCTGGCAGCGCGAGTCACAAGTCGCACTTGTGTTTAACACACACACAGAGACAAGCGCACACACAGATACTCACACAGACACAAAGTCGCAGCAATGGCGGCGCCTAAATATGACTTTATGAGCTTTAATAAAGTATAATTTTGGTAGCTTAAATGGCGCTGCGCAAGGACTGCGTTGCCACATAAAAAATACTAAAAAATATATTTTTTTTAAAGTGTGACCAGCTTTGAATTTAAGCAAAGCTGACAGCTTTGAAGTTTGGCGGCTTTTGTTGCTGCGGTTTTGTGCAACACAAGTGAAATGTCATGTTGAACTTAACCAAAAACTTGGCTCTAACTGGCTAAATGATTGACACAAAATTGACCGCGGAAAGTTTTAGATATTGACAGACTGAATCCTGCGGATACTGAATGCAGTCGCACCGCAAAACATGGCATGTAACTCACCTGTACTCGCGATTCCGTCAGACCAATGCGCATGGCAATCTCCTCACGCATGAAGATATCCGGATAGTGAGTCTTGGAGAAGCAGCGTTCCAGCTCGTTTAGCTGCGCCGGAGTGAAGCGGGTGCGATGACGTTTCTGCTTGTTTTTGTCCAGATGCTGCAAGTCAGTGAGAAATGCAGCTGCTTGAGTAAGTCAAATTTGTGCAAACATTTGCATATATACGATTATAGCATATTATTTAAGTAAAACAACAACAACAACTACTGCAAAATGGTTTTCGGCCACTAATTAGCCAAAAACCCAAACAAACTAAGCCAAAACTAAATTAGTCTACTTTTAAAAACTACATTAATTTTTTTTGTTTTGTTTTTTTGTAAAAAAAAATTACACTTACTTTTTTTTTATTGCACATAATCATTTTTTTACACAATTTAACACACATTCAAAATTTGGTTGTTCGAATTGGTTTGTTTTTTATATGCATTTTTTTTAGTCATAGTTTTTGAGGAAAAAATAAACAACGAAAAGAACATGTATTATTAAAAGGTTTTGTTTTTTTTGATTTTGTTAAACTTGCATTTATATATTATATTTAATGCATATATTTTTATTTTTAAGTTTAAAGTTTTTACGTTTGTTGTATTTGCGCTAGAAAGTCACAAAAATAATAAAATTTGGTTTTTAGTTCATCATGCTCACCTGATCCTGTTGCTGCATGTTGTTGTTGTTGTTATTGTTGTTGCTGTTGTTATTGTTGTTGTTGTTGCTGTTGTGATTATTGGCACTGTTGAGCGCATTGGAGGCGTCACAAAGTCCGCCGCTTATATGCAAACGTGCCACACCCACAGAGCCTGCACCGCTTCCACCACCGCCTCCACCACCATTCAGTGCCAGATCCGAGACGTTGGCCGTGCCGGGCAATTGACCAAAGCTATTGACACCCGCGTGTAGTGCCGTCAGTGCCGCCTTGGGTATATCACAATCTTTGGGCCCTGTAAAGTTGCAAAAGATTTCAATTTACACATGGACAAGAGAAGGTTTTGATATTCATATGCAAGCAGTGCGTTGTGTAGCTTTAATTGCGCTTGTGACGTCACAAAACGCTTGTTTATAGAGCTAAACTTATTTTGTTTGTTTGACCGAGTTGGTTTATGGCGGGAATTCAACTTCCTACTAGCCACTCCACATATAAACTGCACTAAAGATTCTTTGAAGGTTCCTTGTCTAATTCTTTTCTAAATCCAACTTCTCCCTAGCTTTTTATATGCCGGGAGCAAGTGTAATGAGGATTCCTTATAAAGTCCCAAGCGCTCTTATAGCCACCATTTAACCAAATCTAGTCAGACATTAATAATTCGGACTATTGATGATCTGCGATACTTCCTCAAAGAGCTCTAATACTCGAATCAGTTAAAAAGTTATCTATTTAGCTATTTTCGAGTTTATTTATTCTAAATATAAGTATTACGTTTCTAAGAAAAATCATACTTAATCTGAGTATAAAGATCTTAATTTTAACAAATCCGTACTTGGCTAGATATCAAGTTCGAAATGTGGCGTTGTAAGTACCGAATAATTGACTTTTTCCCCCAGTCCCTGTTTCTATTTTTTCTAATTTGCGTCAAAAATCTGACTTTCTTTTAACTTATTTTGCGCGGCATTCTTAACTTCCCAGCTATCATCCATTCTTTTGGGTAAACCATTTAATTAGTTAATATTCTACGTCGACCTTTAAGAGATAGCCAACTTCTACCTATCGTTTTATACACTAAGAGCCAGTGCGATAATGATTCTTCCTCAGGCACCAAAGACTTGCAAGACTCGCTTAATCAAAGCTCACCATCGATATTTCCCTCCTTTAAGGTATGGTTTTAAATGATGAAGTTTCTATGAAACTTCGAGGGTTTAGTTCAACATTCTTCTAGCTTATTATACGCACATGCTGAGAAGTGGTTCCCAGTTTTTCCTTCCTCACCGTCCCTGTTACTTTTTTGTGAGGTAAGGTCTTTAATGGCTTAATATCCCACGTCCAACTTCATGAGAAAACCCAATCGCTTTTTAAGTAGCTTGTTTCAAGAAGCGAACGATTCTTATACAAACTAGAAAGCTCTATCCCAGTCAGTTAATATGAAAGTTCGATGGGGCCTTTCTTCTAGCTTATCATGCACGAATGTTGCGAAATGGTTCCCGCTCTTCACTTCCTCACGCGTCGATGTTACCATTTCTAAGGTATGGCCTTTAAAGTATGTCCCACGTCCCATTCTATAAAAAAACCTACTCGTCTTTTTTAATAGCTCTTTAAAGTAAATGCATTGTAGATTCTTCTACAAGCTAGAAAGCTCTTCTCTCCAGTCAGTATCTATCAGAGTTCACGGAGTAAGTCCAACTAACTTTTAGCTTATTATGCGCAGATTCTGAGAAATAGTTCTCACTCTTAACTTCCTCACCGTCGATGATACCATTTCTAAGCTATGGTCTTTAAAGTATGTCCCACGTTCTTTAAAGCTTATTATGCGCAGATTCTGAGAAATAGTTCTCACTCTTAACTTCCTTACTGTCGATGTAAATTTTGTTTCAGGTATGGTCTTTAAAGGGTTAATTTCCCACGTCTCACTATGAGAATACCTAATCACTTTTTAAGCAGCTTTTTAACGTAAAGGCGTTGAAGATTCTTCTCTGAGCCATAAAGCCCTCCTCCCCAGTCAGTTTATATGAAAGTGTCGAGGGGCTCAACAAACTTTCTTCTAGCTTATTAAGCGCAGATGATAAGCGATTGTTTCCACTCTTAAGTGCCTTACCGCCGATGTTCGGATAGTTCCTTAAGATATGTTCTTGTAAAGAGTTAATGTCCCACGACCAACTATATTGAAAAGCCTACTCCCTTTGCAGTAGATTTTTAATGTAAATGCTTTGAAAGTCTTCTTTGAGCTAGAAAGCTTTCCCACTCAACTCTTCCCAGTCAGTGACACATCCATTTTCTCAGTTGTAGTTCTATAAGTCTAAGCTTCTATGACTATTTGTGGTAGCAAAAAAAATGCAACTGATAGCCCCGTACATGTTGAAATTGCATTCTTCTAGTTCCTATGTTCACTTCAACGATAAATCTATCTTCTCCCCAGTTCCCCAATCCGAGACTAAATGCGCTAATGATGCTTCTTTACATCCTAACACGAAGCTATCCAGCGATTAATATAGTATAAGCTTTCTAGGCAATGCTTAAACAGATTAATGTCTTGAAACTAAATTCCTATGTCGCGGAATTTCGAATTCTATCTATCTTATATTATACGTAGCGACTAAGAATGATGATGATTCTCACTCAAGCTCCAAAGGCTTATCCGTATAAAATAAAAAATTTATATAAATATATAAGCTTAAGAACTTAAATTTAATAAATATAAATTACAATAATCACTCAAACTTTTAACGAATTAATGGATTGGGCAAAAGAGCTATATTTAAAAGAATAATCTTTTCCTTAAACAATTTTACAAAAAATTAAACAACTTATCATCACTTTTCGTTATCTTTCATCATATACGGAAGTATTTTAAAGTCGCTTTGAATTTAAACCCAAAAAAATGAAGTTTGAATTTAAAAATTTGGAAAATCTTTCTATTCCTGAACGATCTTAAATTGTGCACCTACCACTAATCTTCAGCTTTCTAGGTAAAATCTGGGCCTCCGCTTGTCAGTATTCGTCTATTAAATAAACTTTTTAAACTTAATTTATTAAAAGTTAGGATGACAAAAAGAGAAGATGCTTCATTTCAACAGCAATTCCCTCAACTTTCCAATTCCTTATCTGGGTCATTGAGACAGGTGAAATATTCTGCTAGATTCTCTTCTGGTGCTATTTCTCACCAATTGTGGTGTACAGAAATAATTTAATTAATTACTATTAAATTAATTATTAAACAAATTATTTTTTTAATAGGGAATCAATGGCTAATTAATGGCCAATTTTACCGAAAATAAAACACCTACCAATTGCGATGTGCGGATCACAAATATGGAACACAAAATATGTTCACGTTCTAGTAAATTTACCAATAGAGATCCTTTATATTATGGGTTCTAAAATGCTTGATCCATTACTTTGAAGTTTAGCTAGATTCTAACTACTGGAATTAAATTTGTTGATCCCCACTTTCCTTATTAATTAATATATTAACATACAACTCTTAGTTTCATAAAAACTTAAACAAGATTATGTAAAGCTTCTCTGATAAAAAGCTCAGCACTATAAATTTACATATATTAATCATATACCAGGTAAAGAAATTTTTTATATTAAGGGTATTTGAATTAAATAAAACACCTCTAATAAAAGTACAGGGAATGACTTTACCCAATGATAAAAAAATTGATAGAGTATCTAAGATTAAATTATCTGTTGTTCTTTTTTTGGTATTAACAATTGTGACGTCACTAAAGTCTCCTTTTAGTTGATTTTTATTTTATGGTCTATACATTCCTCTGCACGCTTATTACAGGGTGTTATTTTTTTAAATAAATTTAACTAATTTAGCCTGAACTCCGTATTTTAAGAGAATTGAACTCCACATGCATTCGTAATGCATAAGATTGAGTAAATAAAATTTAATTAAATTGTTATAGGGTGCTACGTTGAATTTTTTTGGGATTTTATTAAGAGCAGAGTTGATATTGATGTTATTATAGTAGTAGTTTTTTTGGGTTTTCAAACTATACACTAAATGATATCTTGCATGTGGCGATTAATTTAAATGTAATCAATATTGGATCATAACATTTTTGTTTCTGTTGATTGCCAATAAAATAAATATGTATATATAAAAAAAAATTGGGTTGCGAAGCCCGTCTATGAAAATGTCTTCTTTCTGATAAAAATAAAACAACAAATCTGTGTCTATCCTACAAAATTTTAGCATTTCACAAATACTACTTATTTTAAAATTTCATAAATTTTTAAAATAGCTATGAAAATAGCTTTTAAAATGGAATTGGTACAACTTTTTGAGATTCTTCATGTATTTTTTCGCAATTTATATTTTGTATGTTGTATTTTTTTATTTAATAACACGAAACTAAATTATGCACCGAGCAGTATCGCTTTATTTTCTTGATATTATGTATAGTACAAGATATCACCTCTAGTTGGTGTATAGGGCAGACAGTATCTCTTGATAAGAAATTAATCGCACTTGCCACAATTTGAACCGAACTAGTGACTCAAGCAGTTCAACAAATATATACAAAAAATTAATTAACTGTAGTATGCACTGTTAATTATGAGCATTTAATTTTAACACTCACTGTAATATTTAATTTTAGGCCGTTGGCATTTGGTTAATAATATTGGTGCTAACTGAAATTTATTTATTTTGCTTATAATTATTCAAGCATCTGTTTTCAATCAATGCTTCTTAATGCTTGCTTAAATAAATTTCATTTGTAATTTCATGTTTAATATTTGTTATTAATTTGCGTAATTAATTTTAAATTGCACGTCAATAAAGTAACAACTTTGCGCGCGTCCTTTTAACACTTTGATATATATATCTTATATTTTTGGAGCTCGGAAATCTTTGAAATACCGTCGACGTTGACGTTTTCCGCTGCCAACTGAAACCGAACTGCGGCGATCAGATAAATTGAATATTTCAACAACCTGTCATTCAAAAGATGCCAAAAACAGTAACTGAGAAGTTATCGACTAGTCGTGTCGGGGTGCAGAAGGAAGAAGCCGAACAACAAAAATAACAACAACACGAGAGAGGTGCGATACCTTGCTATAAAGTTGCACACACAGATACACACACACACATACTTGTGGACTCTCTCTCACACATATGTGAAATATTGACAGCGCGTCGAGCGTAACCCCTTTATAATGCATACCATATAGTATATATGTACAATGTACATACATACATGTGTATATATACATATATATATTTTGCCTTACTTGACTACGTAACTCTTTGTTGTTTTTTTTGTATTTTTTGGGCCTGCTACAACAAATAGCAGCACAAAAACAACAACACGGTAGTTCAAAGCACACAGATACACACACACACACAGAGGCATACACATAAAAAAGAATCATAGGTAAATACAAATAGCTACAAAAACAACAACAACAACTATGTACTATGGGGTAGCAAGATTTCAGATTTCAGTCTCGAGCTCGGCTCAGTTTGGCTTTAACGTTGGATTTTGGATTTGGGCTTGACTCTAGATCTGCCATGATGCTCTGTGCCGACAACTGGAATTTTTAACATGTACATGCGATGAGATGCGATCCAATGCGTTGCCAAGAGATGCGCTATGGATTCATATACTGTACATGGCATGGATTCAGATGCGCTGCCGAAGTCGGACAACAACAAATACAATAAGAGAAACAATAACAAGAGATACAACAACAAAAAGTGGAACTGAGCACGCTCAGCGTTTTATTTTTTTAACTCTTTTGTGTGTTCGATTTATCATTTTAAAGGGTATTGTTGAGAGTGTGTATGGATTTTGGGGTTAAGGTTGCGACAGACAGAAGAGAGGGTGTGAGAGATTTTTCTTAAATAAGTTGGAATTGATCTTTTGGACGTATAGTTAGTGTAGCCTAAACTTCCGAAGTTCCTTACCAAGTGTAAAAATATCTTCAACCTATGGCACAGTGGGCGACTTTACCTATCTAGCGGAAGAAATCTAATATCCCTTTTTATACCCTGTACCTATAGGTACAAAGGGTATACTAGATTTGTACAATGTATGTAACAGTGAGAAGGAGGGGTGGCAGACCCCAAGTCCTTTATACCATTATGCTTATTATAACCTTGGGTAGCGATTGAGCCATGCCCGTCTGTCCGTCCGTCTGTCCGTCCGTTGGTGTGTCTAAAAAAATCTTGCACCCAAGGCACAGTGGCCGATTAAACCTATCTAGCGGAGTCACTTTAATATCCCTTTTGATGCCCTGTACCTAAAGGTACAAAGGGTATACTAGATTTGTGCAATGTATGTATCGGTCAGAAGAAGGCGTGGCAGGCCCCGAGTCCTTTATATCAAAATTTTTATCATAACCTTGGTCCGTCTGTCCGTCTGTCCGTCCGTCCGTCTGTCCGTCCGTCTGTATGAACGCCTAAATCTCGGAGACTAGAAGAGCTAAAGACACCAAGCTTTACCAGAAGATGAAGTTTGTTGAGTCCTGTCAATATCTTTCACCAAGACCCCGCAGTAGATTTGTTGCGATTTTTGTCCACACCGTTTAATATTTTCATCTGAAACCTAACAGAGTGATGCGTTATGGTTTCACGCATCTGTGTGTCAAAAATAAAATTGGATAAATGTTACAAAAGTTATAGTCAAAAATATCCAAATTTCATCTCCCCTTGTCTATAACCTGCGTCAATATTTGACTCTACCTATTTATTATGGTTACAAGGGATCTCGAATCACAATTTTTGGTAAGCTGATTCATGTGGCTCTAATGCACAAATCCGCATCCAAATTTTATTGATGCGGACCTCTCACCCCCTCAATCGATTTAGCGTGTTTTCTCCCAAACCCCTCAACACATAAACTTAAAACTTACCCCATATACTTTATGAAAATTAATTAATTAATTAGTTATAAGGCATAGATATAAGTAGTTATAAGTTTTTATTCTAAACAATTTTGGGTTTTTTTTCTCTGCTCATTTTTTCCTGAAATTAATAATAATCACTAAATCATAAAATAACAATGTATCCAATGTTATAACAAAACAAAAAATCCTACTAGGCTTCTCTTAAGAAATATATATAATATTTAAATAACAAATGAAGATGTAATAAATTGAATTGAAATATTAGTGACAAGCTTAGTCCGAATCGGACGACTTTTATATTTAGATATTCCTGCCGTCATTTATCATTTACCATCTCAGCCAAATCTTATAGTAGCCATATCTGTACCCATGTCCTCCAAAGTTTAAATGCCAACACATTTTGAGTATATATATTAATATGCAGATTTTCGTTGGAATTGGATGACACTGAACTATTGAAAAACAATAAATATTGTCAATATTAATAAAATACATTTTCTTTAATTTGATTATTGATTTGATTATCTGATTGCGAGGTAGATAATAAAATATATAAAAAAAATCGTATCGATTACTCAACGATGTTTTCAAAATCAAATAAAAATAAAATTTTATACCCTAGGTATCTAAAATCGACCATTGTGCATGCATGGGTTATGTAAAATTGTAGATCAATGTCAAATAGTTATCTTTCTTGAATGAAAGATTAGGTGGTAAAAAGTGAGAGACTTTTTCGAAGAATACCAAGCAGTCTGAAGCTCCCAACATAAATAGAAATATAATTCAAAAATAAAAATATAGTGACAAATTAAAATGATTATAAATTTTGCTATTGTACTTTTCAGTTTACCCTCTTAGCTACCAGATTGCTGGGTATCCTGCCTAGATGTCAGATTAAAAGTTTCTCTGACAGACTCTCTATTGATAATAGTTCGAAGAAAATAGGGACCTACAGTTTAAGCCGAATCCGAATGGCAGTGCCTTAAATTGATGATAGATTGCATACTATCGAAAATGTTTCCCATATTCGAATTTCTTGAGCTGGTGTCATCTGGTCTTCGTTGAAAAATACATATTTTCGATATCTATGTATGTTGTTGTACTCTCCAAAGACGCCCAAAAATTCCATACTTATTTTGGTCTATAGTATATACTGGAATAAGTCGCTCTTTACTAATTGTCGCTTTTCATCATCGTTACAATTAATAGTTAATTAAAGATATACCTAGTCCTGAATCTCAAAAAGAAAGTGCTATAACTAATCGAGATTACAGCCGCTGAATCCGAACTCGAAGTCCAAAAATCACCCGATATGCAAGGGCTGCAACATTATCTCCATGAGCCCCTAACATTCTTTTTTGATTTGCATTTTCAACTAAAAACATTGTTTTTGATCAGTGATCTGACATAACTTCAAAAACGGGGCAGTTTGAAGATTATCTAAGAACCCTTACATGCAAATAAAAATATATAAAGTAACCATAATCTGACCTCCAACTTTTTGTTGCTGTCTTATAAAAAAAAATCTTAAAGGAATCCTACATTTTTTGTTAAGATTTTGATATGTCTTATGTTACGTTTTTGAGATCTCTGAAACCGAATTTGAGGTAAAAAAAACCCACCCTTTCAAAAATCTGGGAAACCCTCGAGCATACCTGGTTTAATAGAGTCTGAGTGTACGAAATTTTGGGATTGTTCAACCCGAGTTCGAGATAATAAAAAAACCTACCTCTTCTAGTTTTTAAGATATTCTCCAAAATACATGGTTCAATAGAGTCTTTGAAATACTCTCCAAAATACCTTGTTTAATTGAGTCTTTGGGTGTACGTGTTTTTGGAATCGCTGAATCCGAATTCGAGGTAAAAAGTCACCCCTTCATGTTTCTGAGATATCACCCAAAATTTCTCTTTTAATAGATTCTTTGGGTTTACTTGGTTGTTGAGCCTTGGATTCGAAAAAGTGGCTTAAAGTCCAATAACTGCCCTAAATGAAGTCCACATAACATTTTTTGTGGACCTGAAGCTTATCAAAATAATTGTTTTCCCACATTTAAACCATACAAACTTAAGCTCTATCGATGGTCAGTAAGATATCAGAAACTTAAGTATAACTTTAATGTTAGCAAGAATATTTATTAAGACTGAGGATTAGTTGGATTGGCTACATTATACAAATGTCAAAAGAAAAAATTGGATATAAATTAAATAAATTGGATTTAGTTTTTTATTGGCAATTTCAAGTGATTTCCCAAGATATCGATATACGAGTGAATGTATCGGTCAGTATTGGAAAACTTTTTAATTGCAAAATTTTACTACAGCAAAGCAAGCACATTGTCTGCTGTCAGTTTAACGTCAAATCTAGAAATTAACAAATCTAAATACAGAACAAAGAAACCCGTAACAATGATGTATTTTTTATTTCAAATAATCGGTTGGCTCTCAAATGTTAATCTATGGCTTCTCTTGATTTACATATTGATGGGTGGCCTAATCGTGTGGTTGTCATTCACCTACAACCACCCAAATCAAGAACCGCTGCCGTTCAACGAGCGTCTTCAACTGAGGGACTATCTTTATCAAATTCGAAATCAGGTCGACCATTTGTACAATGGTCCCACACAGGAACAGCTGAACTGGAGCGGAGTCGACGCCGCTAACAGCCCCATCAACATAAACACCAACTGCGTGTTCCAGAACCATTTCGGAATACCTTTACGTTGGAACAATTACTTTGCTACACTGCCCACTGAAATACTTCTGGAGAACGATGGTCATACATTGCTCTTGCGCCCCACCTACAATCAATACGTACCTGCAATTGAGGGAGCCAATCTACAGGGCAGGTTCTACTTGGAAGAGATCTCTTTTCGTTGGAGCTATCTGAATAAAAATGGGTCGGAGCACGCACTGGACAATAAGCACTTGCCGTTAGAGATGCAGTGCAAGCACAAAAGGGAATCAAGAATTGGAGATGGGCTCGACTCCAACTGCTCTACACTAATCGTTTGCTATGTGTTTGCAATTTCGAGTGAAAATTACTCCTTGAACAAGATCGTACCACACCTGGTTCAAGTGCAGCAAGCTGGCCGAGCTGAGCGGATACCACAATTTTATTTGGGATATTTGATGCCAAATTTCCATACAGGATTCTATAGCTATAATGGGTCCCTGACTGAACAACGTGGAACCGAATGGATCGTTTTTCCCAAACCCCTGGCGCTTAGTGAACGCCAGCTTGGCGAGTTTCGTAAGCTCTGTACTTTTGCGGGTGGACGCATTCCATTTAATGGACGACCCGTGCAAGCCTTGGAAGGACGCCGCGTGCTGCTCAATACTTATCGTGCTTAGGAAAATTAATTCATCATCTATTCAAACTTTTAATTGTATTTTTATGTCAGTGTATCCACAAGTTATAATGGCAAAATTATTTGTTTTTCGCTACTTTGACTCAAATTCAACATTTACTCATCGCCAGTTAATGCGAACTTATAGCGTCGCTGACGTAGTATCTTTGGGGTTTTGTGATGTCATTCATGACTGGGTTTTGAAACTCAGGAATTGCAGAAAATATGCATTTATGCAAATTAGCTGCCCCAAGTGAAGCTGTAGGCGTAAGTAAATAGCTTGCACTTTTCCTGGAAGTCAGGAAAAAACTATACCTCACCAAATATAAAATGCTATCAATTGCTTGGCACTCTGCCGCCGACTTTGATCTTAGATCTCAGTTTGATCTTAAACATACAGATACAAAACGGCATCAATGATTTTTATTGTTTCGAAATGGACTTGTTAAAATTTCGGCAACTTCAGAGAGTTGGCTACAAATGGGTTAAGTTGCAGCAGCAGCAACAGCAGCCGCGGCATTAACCCATTCCAGCTCTAGCTAACAGGTGTGAGATACACACGAACACACACAGATACTTAAACACACAGATACTCAAAGTCACAGATACACATATAGTGGCTTAGTCCGCCTCCCGGAACCAACCAACGTCTAGCAACATTTTGTGCAATTTATGCTGCCAACTTGATAGACCCCAAAAATGAGTGCAATGCCTGACGCCAGGCCATATAAAAGTCATAAATTGAAATTTATCTTTCAACTCTTGTCTGATGATAGCGACATTCCCACTTTTTATACACTATAAAAAGATTAGGTTAGGGGCATTATGGATTTGTGAAAAGTTTGTAGCAGATAAGAGGGGCAAGACAGTTGTTCTGCATTGATACTGGTACAGCAGAGTTGCATCTGCCAGTGCGTCTAGGGTTACCAGATGATCCGAGTGAAAAAAGCATATATTCCACATACGACACTACCATATATGTAGACATATAAGATTGAAAGTACCAAAAAAATTAAGAAAAATCGTTTACTAAGCAATTTTTTATGATATGAAGTGATTTCTTCTGGAAAACCTACAATATGCTCTCAACTGAGAGTTTGTTTTCGCAATCTGACTCGATTTTAAAAAATGGACTTAAATACTCGGTAAAGGACATTCTAATCTGGCGAAAAAGCGAACATTTCTGCAAAAAGCGAGCAACCAAACTCGAGATAGAAAAACCGAACGTGTGCGCTTAAAAGCGGACACATGGTAACCCTATGTAAGTCTGTATGAACACTTTCAACTGGGAGACCATTAGAGTCAGAGACACAAAATTTTAACAGAAGATCTACGATAGTTTTTTAATGTTAAGTCAATATCGAAAATTCCTTTATAAATCATGTTTTTGACAAAATGAAGCAAATTAGTTAAATTGAAGCTGGTCTCCCAAAAGGCAAATTACCTCAGACTGCTTTGTGCCATTTGTGGGCAACATTTGTATTGAATATTTCATTAAAGATACTACTGACACAGGTAGTTCCAAATATATGTTCAAAGTGTATTATATGCTTCTTATCCTTATGATAAAATGTACTGTATTGCTTTTGGCGTAACATCAATTTTTAACGCCCCTATTCTGATCTCTTTGGTGAAGGAAACTATATCCTTTACATGTTCGAAATATTTTTTTTTCTAGTACTCTAGATTTCCTCACTAATATCGACACTTCCATTGCCACACAACATTATTTAGCTTTCAATATAAGACAATCGCAAATCTTTAAAATGGTTTTTAAACTCTTTTTGGCAAGAGTAGAAAGAAGAAATAAATGTCAGTAAGAGATAAGAAGCCATAGGAAAATTACGGGACCCCTTCAGTGGGAGGGAGGGTCTTGAAATTACCATGCTTGGGCACTAGACCGAAAGTGGTAGTCTATGATTTTTTTTAATTATTCTGATTCACGAATTTCCAAATTGTTCTATTAAAAAAACTTAAATTGTAAAAATTAGGTCACGTAGTTTGGCTAAGGCCTCTTAAGGATCAAATAGAAATGTCAATACTGAAACTAAACCTAATTTTGAGGGTCTTTTGAGAGGAAAAAAGCTAAACTTAAACTTTTTTGAATCATAAAGCACTTACTGTATCTTTTTTCAAATCTTCTGTAAGTCTAAGCAAAATCGATAGAACTCCCAATAACCCTAACTAGGTAGGTAGGTAGATTAGCGTTCCAACTCATTTAGGCCAAAAACAGGCTTTTTCTGATACCAATAATGGAAGTAAGTAATAGGGATATTGAATAGACAGAAAAATAAGCGAAATTGGAAAGGTGGAAAGTGCAGGACTTTACATTTTCCTACAAAGGCATGTGGCATGCAGCTCTGGGGGGCTCCAGAGAATCCGGTAAGTTACTTTAAGAATCATTGCAGGCGCTTTTTGCTTTATAAGCTAACTAGCGATTGATTCAAATGTACCCTAATGTTACAAGCGAAATTATCAAGACACCTTTTTTTTCCGAAAAGGGTACCTCACAGAGAGGTGGGGCACTGCGACCAAAAGGTCTTTTGTACCATACCCTAAGGTTAAAACAAAAGACTTTCCGCTTTCCTCATGAATAGCAGTAGGTCTTTTGTTGGTGTTGATCTGAGTTGGAAGGGACTCATCCGTTCCTTTCCCATGTGACAGGCTCTGTCCCATGCCAACGCTGGGCAGGCACAGAGAATATGCCTGGTGGTTTCATCGTCATCTATACAGAGCCTGCACTCTGAAGAGTCCGATAGGCCAATTTTCTGCAGATGATATCTAACAGTTTGGTGGCCAGATAGGTAAGCTACCAGGAGCTTTAGGTCCGCTCTGCCAAGACCTTTTGTCTTGATTGCATCCAGAGGTTTGACGAGCACTTTTGCTTGACGAAGCTCCGGAAGGGAGAACCAGAACTATGTTCTCCTGCGGCCCACTTGTTAATCATGGTTTTGATCGTGGACCAACCAATACCACAAAACGGCGCAGGAGATGTAGTCGGGATGGAGGCACCCTGTCGTGCTAGATCGTCAGCGATCGCGTTACCATCCACTCCCGAGTGTCCAGGCACCCAACATAGCACGACTTTGTTCCGGGCGGACAGGGTTTGGAGGTAGTTATAGCATTCTTTAACCGTCCGGGAGGAGATGCTCCAGGAAGACAATGCCCTAATGGCAGCTTGGCTATCTGAAAAAATGCATATGTTTGCGCCCCTAGTTCCCTTGAGAAGGATATTAAGGACGCAGATCTCTCTTGAAAGACGCTGGGCCAGATGCCCATTGCGGTAGAGATTCTGGTGTTGGGTCCAATTGTTGCCATCGGGGGCTGCCATCATCCCAAGTCTCCCGACTAGGGAGAAGAGATTCATCAAGACACCTAAAATTCACTTTAAAAAAAAACCTAAAAAGGCTTTAACATTGTAAAAATAGGTTTTGACCAGGAAAAAATTGCATGCTGAAAAAAAACTACTAAACAGTTTATTCTATTTTTAACCAGCCCATGTCGTTTTTTGTTTTTAGTGTGTATCGAAAAATTTCATATCTCAAAAAAATACATAAAACTGTAATTTGAATCATTTGAAGTATCTCTCAATAGTTCCCAAGTTAGAACGCTTTTTAGACTTCCCGCGCCTTGAAAAACATGAAAGCATAGCGTATATTTTTATTCAAATTTTAGAACTCCCAGTTTGATCAAGCAAAAGCAATTGTTATATATTAAATAAATTCACAGGACTCATATTAAACCCCGCCATTTTGATTTATTTATTACATCAATGAGCGCATAAACGGACGGACATGGATCAACCGCTTTCCAAGGTTAGGATAAGCATTTTAGTATAAAGGGCTTGTGGTCTGCCACGCCTCTTTCTGTCGATTACATACATTGCACAAATGTAATCAAATGCTATTGAACATATACATAGGTACAGGGTATAATAAACAAAAACAATAACTTCAAAACTGCTTGATGGACTGCTTGCAAGCAGTTTGCAGTTCATTATTGCAAAAAATCAGTAGATGCCAACATGAAAGCAGTTCACTCAAAGCATGCAGTAAAACACGAAATAAAGTGTATTCCACAGTCGTCTAGCGCTCCGACTAATACAAAATTGTTGTTATTATTGTTGTTGTTTTTTTATTATTAACTCTTTTTCTTTTAGTGACTCTGCACAGTCGCTTTTAAAAAAGCATTGCCAGCAGCAAAGTGCTAATTTTTACACATACACCAAGCTCGGCTACTGTTCATTAGCGATTTTGTGACGCGGCTGGCGGCTGGCGGCGATGTCGTTTACATGGCAGATCCCGCCGAGCTTATCTGGCCATAAGTATTGGAAGTCTCTTTGGAGTGTTTTGTGAAACGGGTGCAAACATTTAAAATGTCGTTTAAACTGAAACTAAGCTATGACAACAACAACAACAAGGTGGGTTAAGAACGGGGGGAGGGGTCGGGGGAACACTATTTGGTTTGTCAGTTAAGCGGTCTGTTGGTCAAGTAGTAAGTTTTTTATTTGTTTTTGTTTTTTGTAATGTTTACAGTTAACAGCACTGCTTGAGCTAGAATCGTAATAGATGACGATGACAACACTGGAAAGTAGTACTAACTTACGCACTAGTAGTACGTACACTCGCACCAATAAACAACACACAGATACACACACACACACACAGACATCCCGACCAAGTCAGACTTGCTCCAGTGTCGTGATTAGTAAATTTAAGGCGCGGTGTTAGGTGTGATATGTGGAATGGTATGGAATATATCTCCCGTACAAAATCCATAAAAAAGTTACGCTCGAAAGCATTACGGTTTGTAGCTCCAAAGAAGTGCGACTTTTAACATTTAAGTGTGTTGCTTCCTTATGCCTGCATCTGTGTAGTGTGTTGTTGTTGGAATTTTTTTTGTGACAAGATTAATGTGAGTTCGTCTTTAGGTTGTGGTTTTTGCGTTGTTTGTAGCTTTTGTAGCGCCTTTTTCTCGAAATCGCACTTTTGAATTTCACCTGGCTGCGAGTATCTCACTCAGTTTGGCAATCAACAAGTCAAGTCAACGTCGAGACGAGACGAGACAAAATCAACTTCGACTTCGATTTGGCATTTGTTTTTTTTTTTGGTTACCGTTAGCCATAACAGTTGTCAGCAGCCGAGTGTTGTATAACACATAAATATGAAATTACAACAATTTAGCAGAAGAAAGATATAGCAAGAGTCCGAGTATATAAAAGTTAAGACGGAGTGTGGAAAAGTTTGTTGTCTTAATCCGGTTTAATTTTAATTAGTTTTATGCGCAATATTTAATTTTTTTATGAGCTACATTGTAGATATTCAAAGGTTCTTGACTGCTTTATCAAAAGACCGCAAAGAAAGATACTCGTTCTTCAAAAAGAGCGCGGAAAGCGGGAGATACTTAAATCCTTAGGCTTTGGCTTTCATATTATATATTTTAAGGGCTCAACTTAAGAAGATAATGTATCGGAACAATTTTGTATAGAATTTTACGTTCTATTTGTCTTTAAAAATGAAAAAGGCTAAAAGACAGGAAAAATTTTATCATTGAATTTCTTGAGACACGGTCATGATAACTTATCATGATACTTAACTTATCATTAATAAGCAATGCAACTTCAAAAATTAGTCATAAAATACCAAAAAGAATATTAATAGTAAGTTATGACTATATCTTTCCATTCCGAGAATTTATGCTTATTTGTGTGTGTGATAATGAACTAAGTACTAAGGAGATCATTGGATGTGCCATCACTGAATGGACTCTCAACTAGAGAATACGTAAGTGTTATTTTTATACCCTGTACAGTATGGTACAAAGGGTATATTGTTCACCCCAAAGTTACCTAAAATATGACCAGGGTGAATAGAGAAGTCGATATAGCCATGTCCGTCTGTCCGTCCGTCTGTCCGTTTGTGTGCCTAGATCTCAGAGATGGTAAAAGCTCCAGTAACCAAACTTTCACATTAGATCCCATATTATTCCATAGGAGACAAGTTTATTTTATTTTTTTGATATCGGGGATAAACTATCAGTGTATTTATAACCTGTACCGTATGGTACTAATTATACCCTGTACCGTATGGTACTAAGGGTATATTAAGTTTGTGCAAGCCGAAAATGTATGTAACATATAGAAGGAGACGTCGGAGACACCCCAAAGTTACCTAAAATATGATCAGGGTGAATAGAGAAGTCGATATACCCATGTCCGTCTGTCCGTCTGTCCGTCCGTCCGTCCGTCCGTCTGTCCGTCCGTCCGTCCGTCCGTGTGAACGCCTAGATCTCAGAGATGGTAAGAGCTAGAGTTACCAAACTTTCACATTAGATCCCATATTATTCCATAGGAGGCAAGTTTATTTTATTTTTTTGATATCGGGGATAAATTATATAGCTCCCATAGGGGTGTTTGAGACGACCTCGACAAAAAAAAAGCGTTTCAGATGAATAATTCGTTTGTTTATGAAGATATCGTAACGAAATTTGGCATTCGAAAGGTTTTTACTAGTTCCCAATCACTGTACCAAATTTGATCAAAATCGGTTGACTATATCATATAGCTCCCATAGGACCGATCGGCCAAAATAACTTTTTTAAAGAAAAATTCGCTACATTTCGTTTTTTAATAAAGATATCCTAACCAGATTTGGCGTTTGGAAATTTTTTAGACCACTTAAGCAATGTGCCAAATTTGAACAAAATCGGTTGACTATATCATATAGCTCCCATAGGTCCGATCTTCCAAAAAATCGATTTTTTAACAAAATTTGTTGTGTTTCGTTTGTTTGTTAAGATATTGGGATCAAATTTGACATTCGTGAGTATTTTATAGTTCCTAAGCACTGTACTAAATTTAATCCAAATCGTTTGACTAGATCATATAGCTCCCATAGGTCCGATCTTCCAAAAACACGTTTTTTATACAAAATTCGATGTGTTTTGTTTGTTTGTAAAGATATTTGAAATGAATTTGGCATTCAGATCTTTTTTAAGGTATTTAATCACTGTGTCAAATTTTATTGAAATCGGTTGACTATATCATATAGCTCCCATAGGAACGATCAGTCAAGAAAAAAATTTGTTGCTTACAAAATTCTTCTGTTTTTGGTTTTTTGTGAAGAAATCGGACTTTATTACAAGCTAGTGGTACAGGGTATCCTCAAAGTCGTCCGCGCCCGACTTTACGTCCGCCATTTTTTTATCTGACTCATACCAAAATATAAAATGTGCAGCCCAAAGGAATATTTTTGACCGAATATTTAGTGAAGTGGGGAATACGATTTGTAGCAACCGCAACGAAAAACAAGTTTTTATTTAACTTTACTGCTTCTATTTCAATATATTTTTTTCTGAGAAAAAGAGTGTTGTGTAAATATTACTCGTTATTTTAGGTTACTATGCAAAAATTTCGCTAAAAATTATGCAAAGTCACGTCTTCTGTACTTTGTTAATTCCGCAACGTCACTTTTGGCATGAATAAATTTTTTCCCAAAAAAATTAAGCAATAATTTCATAATAATTTAAAAAAAAAGTGTTTTAACACCAAAAGTAATACAAAATATAAATACGAATGTATCGGAATTGTTCATATGAAAAAATTATAAAAATCGATGAAGAGATCAATAATTAAAATTGTTTATAAAAAAGATTGATTTATAAAAAAGATAAATTAAGAGAACTCTAAAAAAAGATGCATGCTCTTGACTGATGGGAAATCAAATTTTTTATTTGTACCAAATATTTGAGTAAAAGGGCGATTCACGAGAAAAAATTTGAATTTTAGGAAAATATGCTAAAATTATGGGAAATCATACATTTAAGGGGTAACATCAGTGTTGAAACTTCAGAAAATCAATTATTTTTTTGCAAAATTATTAGATAATTATGTTAATAGAAATTATGACCCGAAGTGAAATAAAAAAAAAATTGAATTTGCCCCGCTTATAAATGTCGAAATCCGGTTTCTTTTCTCGAAACCACTGTTTTCAAATGACTTCAGGAATAACTTAGTCAATTTTTTATCAAAATAACAATTACTTTATATTTTACAACTTGAGCATATAAATTGAGGAACAATGAAAATGCAGCAAGGAGAGCCAAATTCAACAACAATGCTCTCAAGGACCCCAACACATGTCGGAATTTTATCACCGCACTCAACGGCAGAGCATTGTCTACAATTAAATTAGGCGGCACAATCAATAGACGCGATGTGGGGCAAAGTAAAAAATGCGTTTATTGACGTTTGGCTCCGAAACTGTGCCCAAAATGTCGAGTGCTAGGGACCCGTAGATATCCCAAGATACGTGGGACAAAATCGAGTATCGGAGATCGTGTGTGAAAATTAAAACCAACGCCGAATCAGACGGTCAACGTAAAGTGGCTTTACGTAACGAGTACCGAGTAGCTCACAAGACAGTGCAGCGCTGTGTAAGGCGCGACAGGAGAAAAAGAATGGAGGAACTTGCTGAAAATGAGCTGTACAAAATTGCGAAGGATATTGTTGGCCGAAAAAGCAACGCCAACCATCCTGTATTGCATGTGGGCGGCACACTATTGGTAACAATCGAAGATCAACTGCGGAGATGGAGGGACCATTTTGGGCTTTCCTTAATGAGAGTGATGAGCTGAGCCCAACGATGAGCTCCCAACAACCAGAAATGCGTCGATCTTATAGGGGAATTAACACCGGACCCCTAACAGCTGCAGAATCAAAACTGCGATCAACCTCTTAAAGGTCAACAAAGCAGCTGGACTTGATGGCATACCAGCCGCCGAATTTCTGGAAGCCGATCTCCGACGTCTCCGGCCTATATGCTCCTACCACTATTACAGGCTGTGCGAGAAGACGATAAATATGCCGCCCTATGGACCATACCGGGTTGAAGGACTTGAAGAGAGTAATATACAATGTTGTTTATTCTGACTTGACTGCAATAGATCGATTTCATTATATGACGGTTTTATTCTGTGAAATTTTAGAGTGTTGTGTAAATAATTATACATTTATTATATATTTCTCGCTCATTATTTTGACGGTTACTATTTGCAAAAATTTTGCTGGAAATGATGCAATAGTCACGTCTTGTGTATTGTTGTCATATTTCTCGCTATCTCGGTCATCGTTTTGTACATGGTATGGGTTTTTTCCCAAAATATGCGTTTAGCAATAATTTCATAATCGAATTTAAAAAAGAATATACTTAACTTGAACTATACTATAACTTTATATAAGCGTTTTTATTTATAATAAGCAACTTCTCTAAACTGAACTTTTTAAGCTAGGCTAGACTGTTTTGTTCAAGATTTAGTGTTCAAGACTCCCTTGGGGACTTTTAAACATTTATTTTACTGGTGTTTTAGAAAGATTCATTTTAGTAAAATTTTACGAAATACGGCACATGTTAAACGGTTTTCATTGATTTCACCTCCAAAACATGCCCCCAATCTAGGATCTCACATTGCTTCAAACACAACAAGCTTATTAATACTGTATACACATTGATATAGTACCTACTTTAAAATATGTTTAGCCATAATTATCAGAAAGAAAAAAAACATGTTCATTAAATATGATTATGCCTAATTTTAGATCAATCATTTAAATGCTGTCTAATACGTGGCGCTTATTTTCGTGCCTCTATTTTCCTAAATGTTTTCTAACAATATATCAGACTATTTTCGTTTGGAGTTTAGGGCAGCAACAGGCCGCCATTTTGAAGGCAACAACAACAACAACAGCACAAAATGAAAGCCAAACCGCACAAAACGATTAATTAATTAAAATTGGCAAACATGAATTTATTGCGCAAGCAATTTGGACAATTTGCGCAAATCAGTTTGTGCGTTTGTTATTACTATTGTTGTTGTTGTTGGTGTATTTGTTGCTATTTCAGATGTTGCGTGTGCGCGAATTGCAGAAAATCCAAATACCGCAAAATATCTGCCAAAGTTGGCTACACATCTCACACAGATACTCACACACACATACACACACACACATAGACATTACAGTCGTCACACGCACGCAATGTGCATAATTATTGAAATTTGGAAACTGTGCGGTTTTTAGGCATCGGAGTCCAGTGAAGCGATTGCGGCAGTATCCTTAAAACCGCAACACTATGCATCGGCTGCAAACCCGTAACCGCAAAACATTTCAATACTCATATACCTGGAGAAGGGGCGGGGGGTGAGGGTTGCAGAATTGCAGCATTGCAGTTGCATATCGCATATTTCACTTAAAGAGGCGACCACAAAAATCCCAATGCAATCGCAAAACTAAAATAGTGTTTACACTTGGATTATGTTTATGAGACCATTGTTGCGATAATACGCAGTTCGCGATAAGCTGGCTTTATGGATAAATGCAGCGGCGAACTAAACATAGAGACACACAGACAACTGCCCAGTTTGGTTTTGAGTCTGCTATATATCTAGGGATCCCTTTGTGGTGTACAAACCTCAGCTTGCTGACGAACTTTGCCCGGGTTTTACAGTATGTTATTATTTTTTCAGATAGTAGAATATTGTACTCACGTCATCATGTATCTAGAAGAGGATAAAGTATCAAAGAAATAAAGACTGGACTCATATCCGAAACGGAAATCGAAACTATTGTAATGATATTAAGCCTGATCTTAAAGTGGAAATGGAGCGGTCCAAGTATTTTGACAATTTCAAACAAAAAATAGTGTTTTGAAAAATGTTTAGCTAATTTCTGAAATCAATCAAAATTTTTAATGAAAATTATAGATGCTTAATAAAATTATAATATAATTGTTAAAAAATAAAATTTTAAACTGCTAAAAAAGTATGCAGAAAATTCGAAAAATTAATACGGAAAAACATTGATAAATTTAATATTTTTAAAATTATTTTTCATGTAGATATTATTAAAATCTGGGTCGAAAAAAAGAAGTTGCGCATAACATTTAATCAACTTTATTGTTTACTGAGCGAAACTAAAGTGCTCAATGATATTTTTTTAAGCATTAAGAGCACATAAGAGGGAAAGCTTATTCAATACATTAGTACATTACATGAGATTTAATTTATCTGAACTTTCAAAGCTTGTACATGGTCGGAGTACTGGGGATCATTTTGTGGGCACAATTTTCTGCTTTAAACAATAATATTTTTTTTATATTTTAATTCTTGATTTATTTTTAAATTAATATAATATTATTTACGAAAATAGTTTTCCAAAAACGGATTTCAAACTAAAATTAAAAAAAAATTATTTATTTTAATAATTATTTAAAAATTAGAATTTAGTTGTAAAATACAAAGGTTTTGAAGCCAGAGCAACGAAGGCCTTCAGGCTGATTTCACTATTTTATTTTTAAGCATGTGTTAGGCATCGGCAAAATTTTAGTTTTTGTTTCAAAACTCGCTTCCTTCTTCTCCTTATTCCGGTCTACTATAAAGCACACCCTAATAGACGCACTTATGATAAATAGAATAGCCCCATAACAGCTTTGTGCTATGATCTCTATATTTCATAACTGGTCCTGGGTGAATAATAATTCAAAATCTTAGGCGGATAAGCTTTAATAAACATTTTTTGGTTTTTGTCTTTGAATTCGCATACTTTAAGTACTGAGTGAGTTAAAAAATGGCAACTTGTAATGGATCTTACGTTCCTCCGATGCATAAAAGTGCTCGACCAGTCCAAAAATTTTGTCAGAATTGGCCAATTTGTATTCATAGACAATGAAAATTAAAGGTAACTTTATATTATTTAAAAAAAAGGACTATAGTGAACATACTCGTATTTATATATATGAGGTCTTGTTATATTTTCAAATTCAAAGCAGCTTATACAAATTGCATTTCAATATTTTAAACAAATTGTAAATAAATAATCTATTGTAATCTAAATGTTGTGCTACGAAAACGGGAGCGGAAACGAGTATGAGAATATTGAAAAAAATTCGCTTAAGAAAACCGAATTCAATTGGTTAATTTCTCGCTCATTTATAATAAATAGTTATTCTTATAAATTCCTCAGCGCCTCCCATGCTAATTGTTTTTTTTTCACAAGCACGATTAACTTTTACGTAATGCATCCCGTCAATCCGACTTTTAAACGCTTTTTAAATATTTTTTTGTTGGTCCTGTAGCATACCACAAGGACATAGATTAGTACTGAAGCAAAAAGTCAAAAAGCATCAAATTACAGATCTATTTTGGGAATTATTGTCGATATGATATATATATTATATCAATATGTATGGGGCCGAAAAAACGTTCTGGGGTTCTTTGCGATTTTGATTCTTTGGGACATTCTAAGCAACTTTGTAAAATATGTTTCTTAGTAAATTATTCAAAAATTGACGTAGACCATTTACAAGGCCAAAAAAAGTTATTTTTCCTCTAACCCAATGTATAATGGTTTTGTTGCAAAAATCGATGAATATAAAATTTTTCATAGTTCTCAGGCGCTGTAATAAATTTCGTAACATTTTGTGGATTTAAAAAAAACGATTTAAATTAAAAAAATTCACAAATACTCAAAATTAAAAATAGATGTCAAAAATGGATTCCTCGGCCCCAAATGCCCCAAATAGGTTAAGGGAAATATAAAGTTTTTTGGCTTTGCCAATGGAAGGTCTACAATTTTTGAATATTTTAATAAAAACTTATTTTGAAAATGTAGACGACTGGAAATTCATTTTAGGTCCAAAGTTTCTTGGGCAAAGTTGCTTGGAATGACTCAAAGAATCAAAATCGTACATATATGTTCCTTTAAATGCCAAAATGAGATTGTAACAAATCAATCATTTAATTAATCACGAGTTCCAAAAATAGCCCCTAATCACTAAACAAGATTTACTGGTAAAAATATATATGATTATGCAAATGAAGCTCCATACGCAAAATTTTCCATTAGTGATACTGAGATCGGAAGCTTCTGGATAAATCGGAATAATCTCATTTCATATGCGGATTAAAAGTACGATGTATTCTATAAGTTTCTCGAACAAAGCACTGATTTTAGAAATTTTCCACAATTTGGAAGCGTTGCTGAAGTGTATTGTTTTGACCATGGCTTATTGATTTGTTTATTAAAATATTAATTATATCACTATAACAATCCTATAACTAATAAACATAAAGGGCGAAGGGTAACCAGATCATAGAGACCTATCGCACACAGTTGTTAGATTTCCTTGTCTATTTCAAAGATCTTTAGCAAATTTTTTGTTTACAATTGCAAGTAGTGAAGAAGGTATTTGGGAAAAGAGATTGCTTAAACATTCTGAATATTGAACTGATAGTTTCTTTGGTATATAGATGATAGCCTTATTGAATTATCGAATAAGCTAAACAAAAAACGCCCAATACATGTATATATGGGCATTGTCTTCCTGGAGCATCTCCTCCCGGATGGTTAAAGAATGCTATAACTACCTCCAAATCCTCTCCGCCCGGAACAAAGTCGTGCTATGTTGGGTGGCTGGACACTCGGGAGGGGAT
Organism: Chymomyza amoena; assembly: GCA_037043745.1. NCBI lineage: Eukaryota > Metazoa > Arthropoda > Insecta > Diptera > Drosophilidae > Chymomyza > Chymomyza amoena. The sequence goes on from JBAMAX010001282.1 coordinate 417,535, forward strand.
GGTAACGCGATCGCTGACGATCCAGCACGACAGGGTGCCTCCTCCCAGACTACATCTCCTGCGCCGTTTTGTGGTATTGGTTGGTCCACGATCAAAACCATGTTAAACAAATGGGCCGCAGGAGAACATAGAAAATACTGGTTCTCCCTTCCGGGGCTTCGTCAAGCAAAAGTGCTTGTCAAACCTCTGGATGTAATCAAGACAAAAGGTCTTGGCAGAGCGGACCTAAAGCTCCTGGTAGCTTACCTATCTGGCCTCCACACCTTTAGATATCATCTACAGAAAATTGGCCTATCGGACTCTTCAGAGTGCAGGCTCTGTCTAGAAGACGATGAAACCACCAGGCATATTCTCTGTGACTGCCCAGCGTTGGCATGGGACAGAGCCTGTCACATGGGAAAGGAGCGGATTAGTCCCTTTCAACTCAGATCAACACCAACAATAGACCTACTGTTATTCATGAGGAAAGCGGAAAGTCTTTTGTTTTAACCTTAGGGTATGGTACAAAAGACCTTTTGGTCGCAGTGCCCCACCTTTCTGTGAGGTACCCTTTTCGGAAAAAAAAATATATATATGGCTATAACAACTTAATTTGTGGTCTTTTAAACATTCAAATAGTTTTCAATTATTACAAGAAAATATTTAGAAACAGAGCTTATTCTAAAAGTTTTATATTGTAGATGTATTGAGTTGGTTTATAATTATACTCTACACGTACACCTGTTAGACGACTTTTTTTGACTTCCCGACCCTTCTGCCGATAAGATATCATTTTGAGGATACACAAATCCTTTGGAAATTTCGGACTTATCTATGCCGTCAGAATAAAGGTAAAAAGTAAGATGTGATGATACAGACTAATACATCTTTGACATAGGGTATGCAAATCAGTAGCCATCTTCGGACTTATTCCATATTTTGGTTAAGTACAGAAATCATTCAAATTATTATATTTACAAAAAAGTCTAATTCGCTAAACACTTATTTAATAATTTTAACGAAAAGGTAATAAATTGATCTTCTTCTTTGACTTCTGTCAAATTATTTGCCTCATTGCCAATTATTGAAGGCATAAACGTGAGAACATTTCGCAGTTGGCGCTCTAAGCGATTTCCGCCTGTTGTGCACAAATTACAAATGTAATCACGAAATTAATTTAATTAATCCTGGTCGAAAAGTTCTGCCAGCAACAAATAGTCCAAAAACATAACGAAAATGTTTATTTTCAGTTAATAGAGCGACACAAAAGCTCGCGATTTAAGTTTTTCGAGAGATGCAAATGAATGGGGTATTAGAGTGGGGAGGTCGGGGAGGACGACGTACCAGCTCTTTTCTCCCTCTTTTACTACCTCTCTCTCATTAAAACATATTTCTTTTGCATGCAAATTGCGCTTAATTGTGCGCGTTGTTTTCTGCCTTGGCGTCGTGCTCCGTCTGACCGTCTGTTGGGCGCACATGGCGTATGCGTGTTTTGGAGCAAACGCCATATGCAAATATAGCTGTAGATTCTATTTATATGTATGTTTGTATATATATACTAGAGGTATGTATAGCAGGTTGTCTGCGTATGTTGCGCTTGTTTGTTTGTTGCTGCTGCTGGGCATAAGTAAAAGGCTTAGTAAATTTATTAGGGGTGCTCTGCAGTCAGGATTTGTGGAATTTAAAATAAGGATTTTATATTAAAGAAAGCAAAAAACGGCAGCCATTATTAAAATTTATAGTTTTCGAGTGGCAGCGGGTAAGAGCCTGTCTGGCTGGCAGCAGTTTTTAAAATATATAAGTTTTTAAAGCGCTTTTTTAATGTTTGGCCACCCCAACTAATAAATGCTGCCAATAAAATATGTGCAATGAATTTTTCAATTCAATATTTTTGCATAAAATTTATGGCAAAAGAAAAGCCAGTCCGAGGCTGGCTGGCTGGCTGGGAAAACTGCAGCGCAGCTGAAAAAGCGCGTGTGAAAAATGGCTATAAATTAATAAAAGTAATTAATTATATGTGCTATGAACAGTTGAATGAGCAGCATTCAAAAAGCCGCAAGTTGCAGTTGCAAACAAGTAGAAAAAAAAATGCAGACCAGAGCAACATAATTTATATATACATATATATATAGCAAGTAAATAACGAGTTTGTGCAACATAAAGTTGCAAGCTAAAAATTGATTGCCGAAATTGAAAGTGCTTGAAAAATTATCAACAATGTGGTAAAAAATATTTATTAATATGCCAATATACATACATATATATATATATACAATATGTAAAGATAATTATGTGTGCGTTCAATGTACAAATGTAATTTACAATTTGCGGCATATTTAAAAGAGCAATTATGCCAATTAACACACACACTTGCTCATATATATATACATATATAACTAACCTTGTTCACACCCACAACAACAAATTTATATAGCACACATACATAGACAAAAAATACACTCCTGCATACAATACATAGAAGTTAGTTAAATACAACTTAATTATTGCTAAATGCACGCGACACCCGGCGCCAAATTGTTAGACGTCTCAATTATGGACCATTTAGCGGAGACGACGCCGATGACTATCCATCCAATAACTCGGAAGTAACTACATTCCACCGAACATCTGTGCCATTTCGTATGCTCAAGAAATTAGTTTAATTATGGCCAACTGCCTAACGTACAGATTAATATACATATTATTATATATTAGCGTAATTCACTACCCGATCTTAATTACAATATTATACGCTGCGTTGAGCTCTCCATTCCCAAGCCCAACGAGCCTCTAATCTTTCCATTGTTTATTACGCTCAGTTAGATATATTGATTAGTTGTTGTTTTTGTTATTGTTGACTTACCCAGCACATTGGCCCCAAGATTGTTCAGCATGTTTGCCGAGAAATTCCTTATCGATAGGGTCGACAGTTTGTCAGCTTTTCGTCTTTATAGCACTTGCCAGTGAAAATGGATGATAGACGACGCTTTGCGGTATTCAATTTAATTGAATTTGCGTTTTGGATTTTTGGGGGAAAAACCGAAATTCGTACTTTAGTAGGTTGGTTTTTTGTGAAGAATCCTCTCAGTGGTTCCTCTCGTATACTTGTCTATCACAGTATGTTTGGTTTTTCCAAAAATGTCTTGCAAATTACATTTCAATTGTTTTTTGGTAGCTGTAAAGTAAAGTTGAGAGAACAGGATTAAAATATATAATATATAAGAAATAACAAATCGGAAGCAACTACTTGACTAAGCAATGTAAGTCCTTCTAAACAATTTATTATTTTTAAATTATTGAAATTTATTTCTGCTTGAATTCTTTTTTAATATGTGAATTTAATTTAGCCTGTAGAATTATGTTGTTTCGGCTATGAAACCTTTTTAATTTAAAATTAAGTTCTACTTGACAATTATATAAAAAATAAATCCTAAATAAACCAGCAACAAGAGAAAATTGAGCAAAAAGGCATATAAAATATATAAAAAAAAACAAATTGCGATTAATCCTTCAGTTATAAGGGGAACTCTTTTTAAACTATTTATTATTTTAAAATTAAGGAAACTTATTTTTTTGCTTGAATTTCTTTTAAATATATGAATTTCAGATCTTTGATACTTCGGCTATGAATCCTTCATAATTTAGAATTAATTTCTAATTTACAACTATATAAAAAATAAATAATAAATAAAGTAACTGCAAGAGAAAATTAAAAAAAAAAACATATAATACGAGGGTGGATTGATAAGTTTCCGGCCTGACCAAGAAAAACAACGTTTTTAAGATTTTTTTTTATTTCTCAACATAATCTCCTCCAAGGGTGATACATTTCTCATAGCGGTGTTCTAGTCTAGTAATGCCATCTCTATAAACTGATTCGTCAAGCTCCTCAAAATACCCATTTACAGCTTCGATTACTTCTTCATTGTCCGCAAATCTCTTACCGCCAAGCCATTTTTTGAGGTTAGGAAACAGATAATAGTCACTCGTGGCTAGGTCTGGAGAGTAGGGAGGGTGCGGCATCAATTCAAACTTCAGATCGTTGATTTTAGCCATCGCAACGACTGACTTGTGCGCTGGTGCGTTATCGTGATGAAACAAGATTCTTTTCTTCGCCAGATAAGGTCGTTTAATTTTCACCTCGTGGCTCAAACGTTGGAATAAGTCTGCGTAGTATTGACCAGTGATAGTTTTACCCTTTTCAATGTAATCAATGTATATAATACCTCTTGCATCCCATAAAACAGTAGCCATAACGTTGTTCGCTGAAAAAATTGTTTTTGCCTTCTTTGGAGTTGGTTCCCCTGGTCCAATCCACTGTTTAGACTGTTCTTTGGTTTCAGGAGTGTAGTGGTGGACCCAAGTTTCGTCAACGGTTATGAATCGACGCAAAAATTCGCTTGAATTACGCTTATACAACGTCAAATTGGCGGTAGATATGTTTTTTCGAATTTCGAATTATCAAGAAAAACACAGAGGCGTCTTGTTCAGTGTGCACTCAAATCTAAACTAACATGGTGATCTCTAAGGATGGTACTATAGAACGCCACCTCAAGGTAGGCCTAGTGGCGCCATCTCTTGGTCAGGCCGGAAACTTATCAATCCACCCTCGTATATATAAAAAATAACAAATTGCGAGCAATCCTGCTCTAAAAAGGGCAACTTTTCTTAAATTGTTTTTTTTTTTTTAAACTAAACTTAATTTATTTCAGCCTGAAGACCTACGTAACTTCAGCTATGAAATATTTAAGATAAGTTCTACTCTAGTTTCATAAAACAAAAAAAATCATACATAAACAAAAGAAATTTAATAAGTTGACCCATGAATTGATGAAATGAAATGTTGACGTATTTATTATTATTTAATAATCTATCGAATATTTAATTTGGGTAATATTTAAATAGTTTGGTTCTTCCAGTGCTTCTAAGTTTGGTTTCGATTTTTAAACTTAAGTGTCTACTAAAAAACTTTAAGATAAGAGTAATTTCATAATTTTGTTCAAAAGACGGTAATTTTTTTATTTATCCACAAAAATAGAGATTCAATTCTTGATTTTTTAAATAAAAATACAATTTTGAAATAATAATGTAATAATAATAATTTTATTTAAAAATAGTCCTCAAGTCGAATCGTTGCCGTAATTTAGGCCTACGTCTCTAGTAGACCCTTAGATCTCAATTATGAGCATCATTATTAAATATTTAATTAAAAATAATAATAATTTAATATAAGTTTCTAAGTCCAGCTGTTGTTTAGATGATATATTATCAACATATTAAAAATTAATTCTTCTTATTTGGTTAGATCGAAAGTATCGATCGTTCAAAAACATATTTGGCGTCATTGGAAAGGCATCGAAGTTTTAATTGCATTTACCATTCCAATCCAGCCCCTGGTTTCAAAAGATTTTAATATTCATTTTTTATTATTAATTTTTAAAATCATTGCCGATTAACTCTTAATTTTCCCTATAAAAGAAAAATATAACATTAATTTGTTAAATTAAAATTAAACAAATTTAAGTTTAAAATATTGAACAAAAATTTTGTAAATAAATAAAAAATAAGATCTTATTATATTTTATATATTAATTGAACATTAATTTTTAAAATAAAAATGGAAATTTAAATATTTAAAATAAATATCGAACAATAATTTTAAAAATAAATAAAAAATAAATTTGTAATAAATAATAAGAATTTTTTTTAAAATTTTTAAGTATATATCGCCTTTTTTTTTAATATTTTATGTAAATATTTATTATAATAATATTATAACTACTAAGAAATGATAAGGCAACGAGACTAGAGTTTATAGCTATTTCGAAATATAAATTTATATTTTACGTTTATTTCAAAAATTTATTTAAAAAGATTGTAGATAAATCTGATTTTTATTGTATAAATAAAAAATGATATGTAAAGTTTTTAAAAAAAATTTATGTATTTTTCCTTATCATCTAAATCACTTTTTTTTCGTTTGATTTTTTCAACTTCATATCGCTTATTTACCAATTCTGATATTAACTCTTTCAGTCCCGCTGTTGGCCTATAGTCAACTATGGATTCAGAGGCCAAAAAACTCATCTACCTCGAATTATTTTGCATTGTTTATTGTTTTTATCTAGTAGGCCGTTTTATTTTGTGCATTTTTAACTATAAAATAATGCATGTATTTGTTTTTAATATTTAGTTATACTTCTTTTTTAGTTAATACATTGAGTTTTCAAAAAAATTTTGCACAAAGTATTTTTTTTTTTTTTGCTTATTTTCGTAATTAATTGATAATAATTTCGGTATTAGTTATATTTACACAAAAAGTGGTTTATTTGCTTTAAAATAGATAAACTAAAAAATCCTTCTGAACAAAAGTTGCTCTGAGTGCTTAAAAAAAATTCTACAGGAGACAGTTCGGTGAAGCAAATAGGATACCTAGAACATAGCATTTTTTTTCAGTGGGTGATTTTGAGGTCAAATATTTTTAAAGTCGTCCCATTTTACTTCGGGCCAGGCAAATTTTTCTTTGTCATAATGTAAAGATTTTTTCTACAAAGAAAATAATATTTTACGCGTCTTTACGAAAGAAAATCCTTTCAGTCGCTTTAAAATTCTTCATTTTTTTTCTAATTGACTTGCTTTTTGTTCCTTAAAAACCAAATTAATTAAAAAGTAAATTATAGATGATAATTCTATTAGCCTTTAATAGAATATTTATTAATACAAAAACATTCACGGAATTAAAGCACCAAATGAACTGGGTGGAATTATGGAATCTAAATCCTTCTGTAACATTGGCAGACACAGCCTCAAACAGCTGCTTTAAGAAGATGGAAGATCTAGAAATAGACTGGATTGGCACGGCTTCTCAACGGCAATCCATTCCACTCCTCGGTTTCTTTTATTTTAATAGTTACAAGAAAATATACCAATTGAGCAAAAGTTCTCATCCTACTGACTGTGTTGCTTACGGAATACTAAAGACTCAGGAAAGATCTGGAAAATTGGCATCAGAAAATGGAACACAAGTATGTGCTGATAGCGTGGAGGAAACCTTAAAGCAAATAAAAGAAGGATATCTCTCTTTGGCGAGAATTCTCTTAGGATACTGACTGTGTTGCTTACAGAATACTATAGATTCAAAATAGATCTAGCAAAGAGGCAACGAAAATCCGAACACAAGTATGTGCTGTGATACCGAGAAGGAAACCCTCAAATACATGTTTGCATAAGAAGGATATCCCATAGCGGATATAGAATATCGTTGTCATACGGTTAGAACCAGTCCTATAGCGAACATAGAATATCGATGTGATACGGTTAGAACCAGTCCCATAACGAACATAGAATATCAGCCAGTGGCGGATCCAAGAGTTCCCCCAAAAGTTTATGAAATGGGTTGAAAGTCTTTTGCGAGCTCAAAAAAGTATACTCTTCGAAATGAAGAACTCCTCCCCAAGAGCAAATCCTAGATACGCACCTGGAACCAGGCCTAATAATTACGTATTGTAGTTATTTGTAAATAGGTCTGAGGATATATAGGGCTAGAAGGGAACATTATAGATCCTAAAGGTTGCGGCACAGATTTCCCAACAATATTATGTAAGCATACATCTAAGGTAATTTGTCCACCAAGCACCACCTTTCAGTTCTTCTGAGAAACTTTATATCTATCAACCGAGCTGAGTGGCTAAGCAACAATATAGAAATATTTAACCCAAACTAATAAAAAGATATAGTCTATACAACAGGATAACTAAAGACGAGATTATTCTTATGCTTTATCGCACACTAACCACTCTCAGCTTCTTTTCGAACATTTATTAAAAGAGACCCCCATGCTCCACCCTGAGGCGACTGACAAAATAATTAGTCAAGAAATTATTTATTAACCACTCTCAGCTACCAAAAAAAAAAAAGAGAACTTGTGGTACAAGAAAACGAACTACAGCCAACAAAACTGACATTTTGGTAGTTATTATGCCATGGCTGTCCATATTTACCACTGCTTTAGAGAATTATTTATTCTATTGAAATATTCGTCAAAATACACATTTTAAAGCTTAAAATATTATTTATTTTCCATACTAAATGCTCATAAATAAATATTTTTCTAGCACTAAACTCCTTCACTCCTTTACAAGCAATCAAAATTCGCTTTCTTTATGTACAAAACACTTTTAATCGAATATCTCTATTTTGTTGGCCCCCAAAAACAAATTGTAAACATAAAAACCCAAATAAACTTATTTAAGTGTTATTATATGAGAAACTCACCTCACACCGTTGTCGTGCACGTCCTGGTCGTCTCTTGTCTTAAGAAAAAGGATCAAACGACACAGATACAGTTCCAGCTGGGCAAATCGTTTAAATTGCCATAGTAAATTTAATTAAATGCCTTGACCATAAAAAGCCAAAGAAATTAAGTCGAAGTCACTTGGCCGGAAGTTGAAAAGTTAAGGTAACACGCACACCATGCCACAACATGGCACACACACACATACACTTAAACACTCACACACAGAGACACACACACATGCACATATACACTATTTTAGACGTTTAACGTAAGAAAGGCAAACAAGAGTGCACGCAAGCAAACGGAACTTGTACCATTTATTGATGAAATGTTTGACCAACTGACAGCCGGACAAGCTACACTGACAGCCGAAAAAAAACCTCAAACTGTTGTGTGTGTTGGTTGTGCAGTTTGGGCCACAGTTTGGGTGCGGTTTTTGTCTTTAGACGTTTGCCAACTTTTATTTCTTGGCTTAATTGATTTGATTATTGAGTTTAGTCGACACACATATTTTAACACAATGCACTTTGTTTTAATTAAAACGCGCTTAAATATTTTATGCGCCACAAAACAGCAACTTGTTAGTAGACGCCATTTTTGGCGACGGCTTTTTTTATATTTTGTAGATACTTTCTTCGCAACTTGTAAACTTTTTTAGAGCCGTCTTTGGCAACGTAACGCGCTATGTTGGCCCAGCGAACTCGCTCGCATTTGAGATAAATGCGAAAAAATCAAAACGAATTGACTCTCTACTGATGATAACGTCGTCGCTGACGCTGACGCGAGCTGCTTCTGTTTTGTAGTTCTGGCGACGAATTCAATCGCAATCGCAAACGCAATAGCAATCGCCACCCACCAGCCGCCCCTGGACCGGAACACCCCCAAACACTTGTATATATTTTGCAAGCAGTTCGCAGCAACCCCTGCCAAACAATCGACAAGCGTACCAAAAGCCAAAAAAAAAACAACAAAAATTATACCTAAAGCAAATCAAGAGCAACAACAACAACAAAGAGCTGGTGTTATCTGGTTATCTTTTGCATTGATTTGCGCGTTGCGGGCAGCTAAAGCCATGCCATTTCAATATGGAGGTCAAGGTGGCGCAACAGAGACAACTATACTGCGCAGCTCAACGCACGCATGTTGGCCATTTTTAGGCAAGCAACAGTAACCGTTCTATAGCTGTCTCGCTTTGTCTTTGCCGTTACAACAGCGCTGCCTGAGTGTGAGCAGCACAACTGCTTGACGCTGCTTGTGTGTGTGTACCGCAAGCTCCGCCCACTTAACACTACTACTAACAGTTACTCTCGCTTGATGGGCGTTTACCAAATGGCTGTCGCTGCAGTCGACATATCGACGATTGTACAACCTAACCGATAACCTTTGACTATATCCGTATCCGGCAAGGAGCCAGTCGCTTTTTTGAAATTCCAACTGCCGCCAAACTGTAGACAGCTGCGCGCCTGTTAACTGCGCTGCCGCAGCGCAGCAGCAGCTACATTTTATTTTATTCTCTTTTTTTGTTGCCAATTATTATGTTGGGCTTCAAAGCGATCCGTAAATAGTTTTAGCTGCCGGTTGCTTTGGCAACCTGCCGCCTGCACACAGTTATTACCAAAAGTCTGCGCATGAATGCAGGCAACAATGTTACCTAGCAATAACTCTACCAACCAACCCCCCACCCGCTTGGGTAGTTCCCTGAAGTAGTTGTACCAACCGACGACTGACTGTTGAAACATTGGAATTTGTGTTATCTTGCCGAGCTTTGTGTTTTTAATAAGAGCACAAAGCGCGTGCCAGTACGTTAGCTTGTCAGTCTGTCAGTTTGTCAGTCTGTCTATCCACTCTGACTGTCGTTGCCAGCACGTGTCACTCGCTCTTTACTACTCACCTGTTGTCTCTCTGGCGTCTCTCTGGCGTACCATCATCAGGCATCATCAAACATCAGGCAAATGTCGTCTGTTGTCAGTGTCCATTGTTGCCATAGTGAGTTTTTCATTTTTTTCGGGTTTCGCAAACGCTTTACTCTAAAAAGTGCACATGGCTGAGTGTCTTGAGTATCTGAGTGCTCTGAGTGTGCGAAAGCTTATGTATGCCCCCTAAAGGAATAAAAATAAACCCAATTTGAATTCCTTACAATACTTCAACAAGTTCAATGTGTTGGCTTGTGCATGCTAATTTTGGAGTTGAATCAGAAAATAATAAATAAATTTATGAATAAATATCTTAGCGGAATTACTTTTTATTTATTTTATTAAAAAATAATAATAACTTTGAACAGTCGGATGGACTTAAAACACATATAAAATTCGTTTTGGTGAAATTGAGACAGAAATTCGTTTTTTGTGAAATCGAAACTTATTAAAATATTTTATTCCGAACCCGGCTGAATACTCGGGATTTTAATATCATTGCAATTATTTCGATTATAATTTTTACTAAGCAAAAACTTGGAACTCAATTTGTATATATTACGAATGTTCGATATTGAAAAAAAATCAAATCGATGTATTTAGAAATAAACGATCGCTAATCGATTTGAATCTCCAAAAAAAGAAATCGATATCGACTTTTTGAAATTTTTTTAAAGAATTAAAGAAAATGGAGGACAAATAATGTAAAATTTCCCTAAGTTCATAATACATAAATAATTAAATTTATAGGAGTTATAAATTGAAACTAAAAACTTTTTACTTCAATTTATTTTGCAGAGTTTATGGCAGCGGTGGGCACGGTGGTTTATTTCACTTTCTGTGTTTACTCTGTCGCATCGGCAATCACTATAATAGGACTTTTTTCAAAATAAATTTCAAGCGACTAAAAACTAACCAATACCAAGCAAAAAGGCAGCGGATCGACGATTAATTGAGAACGAAAATATCGGCATCGAATTTATCTGAAAAAAGCGTCGTCGTTTGCAGCTTACTTATTTGTAAATATTCAGTATTGACTTGGATTTGGCATCGCGCATTTTTATTACGTATAAACAAATAGCTAGGAACTTTCCTCTCAGTTTTTTTTGTCTAAGAACCGAAAAGGGGATTCGGAGTCCAACTCTATACACAACTATGCTTTTGTCGCAATTGATTTTAATGTATTCGTTATTCTCACACATATACGTACAGCAAACCTCTTTTCGTTACGTGACGATTTTTTTAACATTTTACTCTCAGCTGCGTTAATGAACTTATTCCCAATAAAGCTTGTATTTCATGTATCATAAAAAGTTTTGTAAGTTATGAATAAAAAAATGGTTTGCTCACAACGTTTAAGTTTGAATAAAATTTTATTTAAAATTCTTGATTCTCGCATATTTTATATTCCTAACCAGTGGTGGGCAAAACTCAAAAAACAAGCATTTATTTGTGTGAGTAAGCAGCGCAGTAGGCAAAAGCGCACGAGACAGATAGAACCGCAATCAAGCAAAATCGAGAGAGAGAGAGATTGTACCGACTGCGCTGCGATAGATTTTCGTGAGGTATTCTTATAAGTTTTATCTACAAAAAAAAAAAAAACTTTCTAGGATTGTTAGGGACATTGTTCTATGTCTAAAACCGAGTTTTGGTATTTGTGGATAGGGAGCGTTGCACCTCCTCCTGGCAATATATGTTGGTACAGTTTTTGCACGATATATATTTAGAGTCAAGATGTTAGGGTGAATATTGTTTCCAATAATATTGTCTATAAGACAAAAAAAGAAGGTTCAAGCACAATGCCTATTTAATGTCAAATGTTGGAAATCCTGTTCGATGTTTTTCGTATAATTTCCAAATATCTCAACAACGGTGGGTTTTTCCAAAATTAAGCATACATTTTGTTTAAGTTGTTGAAATTATCTCCAAAATAAGTCCTCCATCAGTTTTGTACGATTGGTAGTTTTCGAGCAATAGAACAAAAATCAAACATGAGAGCGAGTGAAATTTTTTTGCCCTTTTCCACTAACTACGCCTCTGGTGCTGGTCTATAGGAATATGAAGAATGAAGCCTTACAAAGATTTCTTGAAAATTTTAATTCTCGTAAGCCATTTAAATAAAAAGCATATTTTTAAAAATTAATTTCTTTTTAAAAATAATTCCTATATAATGTATTAAAAAAATGTCTTAAAAAATAAAAGCTTTTTTACGAAAATTTTTTAAAGTTTTCAGCATAATAAAATAATTTTTTTAAGTTATATAAGTTTTATAGTTTGCTATATTTTTATAATAATATGTGTTTGTAAATGTACAATTTTTTCAGCTGAGATAGGAATATTTTTTAAGTTATGAATTACAATTTTAGGTGTATTGTCGTTGGGTAGGCAAGAAAAGTTAATTGCCGAACCTGATCCAAAGAAAAATATAAAAGTAAATTATTTAAATAACTTTAGAAGCTAAGTATTTTATATTAATATTACTACTATTAATAATACTTCATATGTACTTCTTATTGAGGTCCTGAACTTCAATTTGAAATTATTTGACTTACGTATTATATTTATATTTTATATATTTATTATTATTATAAATAATAATAATAATATTATATTATTATATTTTATATTATATTTTAGTATTTCATAAGATAAACTTCTGACTTTTATAAACAAAAAATAGAATCAAGCATAGAGATATTAACCGTAATTTTGTATATGTATGGTATATATAATATTTTTGTTCATAAGGTATATTAAAGCTATTATAGCCAATGTATCGGTAACAACTGAAGTATTCTTATTTTTAGACAAATTTTTTAACTTCATTATATGAGAATGAATCATAAAATGTTCAGAATTGTATATAAGGAGGCTTTTTTGGTAGAAATAATTTAGTGTACATATATAAATATCTTTATTCTTCATGGAATTTTTTTTATTATTTATTTTTAAAGTCAATTTATACAAGTAATAGAAGCAGAATATTTTTAATACATAGCACTTGCTTACAAATTTAAGGGTCATCTAGTGAACCTCTGTTCAAAAGTGATTTTAAGTGTAATTTTGGGTCGAGAATCACGAAAATTATACCCTTTTATTTCTTAACCACCCTTTTAGAGATTTCTTCGAAAATCATGTTTTTGCGGAATTTGTTTTTAAATATTCGTTATTATCTCGAGTAAAAAGTCGAATTAAATGATAATTAGATCGAAAGGTATATATGTGTTTTTTACAGATATAGGCTACGAATAGATGAAGTAAATTTATAAAAGTTACGACCAACCAAAGTCGATAAAAAATGTGTAGAAGCATTTTTAAAAAATTTAAAAATTGGAGCTCGCTTTTTATTAAACAAAACAAATTTTTTTCAATTATGTGAAGCTTAAAGCTGAAACAGAATTCTCTTACGAATTTTTTTTAATTATGTGAAGCTTAAAGCTGAAACAGAATTCTCTTACGAACATTTCGAAATCGAGTAAAAATTGTAAATTTTTGGGACTTTTGTATAATTATGTAATAATTTGTAAAAAGTTTTTTTTTTAATTGGTCTATTTGGTGCTATTAGCATATTATTATATAAATATTAATATGAAGAAAAAAAAATCACATATCTTTATTAAGATTTATAATAGTTTTAATTCATATTTAATTTGAAAACTAAACTGTCTGAAAAAATACTTTTATTATAGCTCTGCTTCCAAATATTAATTTGCTTACATGGAATTAAAATGATGGGCATCAAAAATAGAATTTATTTATTTATTTATAAATTTATTAAGTAGAAGTTAACTCTAAGTTATAAAAAGAGCCTTCAGGCTATAAAAAATAAGAAATCCAAATTATATAATAGTATCGTTCGATTTTTGATAGCAGCATTTCTTTTAAAAAATACTTCATACTTTACACCTTTTTTACCAAGAGTATCTACTAGTCGACATGTAAAGCCAAAAGCTTCGTAATTTGTTTCATTGTGCATGTTGTCTTTTGTTTATTAGCGTATCTCTCTTTTTTTATGTATTTTTAATACGTTCTTTTTTCAGATTTGTTGGAATTTTATAAATTTTTTGCTTGCTACATAAATGTCAAATAAGGCAATAAGGAATTTGTGCCAATTTAAACTTGTCATAGCAACAGCAGAGCAAATTTATTTACTGCATATCCCTACAAAAGTATTTAGATACAGAAGTTGCCAGCAGATACAAATGTCATAAAACTTGAGATATTTTTCTATTCTGTACATTTTGTATATGTAAACAAACAACTCTGGCGTTAATTAGTTAGATAAATTGAAATCCAGAGAAGAGCAAACAAAGAGCACAAGAAATAAATATAAAAATAAGAAATTTGAATCTTTCGAACTGACTACTGTGTGTGTCTAAAGATACAAAGATACAAAATAAATAGAAGAAAATATAACATGAGCATAAAAACGTAAATGTATCTAAAACTCTTTTGTTATTTACTGGCTTATTGTTCAAAGTTCGAGTTTTTTAAGCTATTCAGCTACTGGAAATAAAGTAGAGAACTTCGTGAGTCCATAAAGGCAAAAATTAACTCTTTTGAGCTTATTTGGCAATTAATTTTTAACACTGGTTAGTACATAATGATTAAATATCTACTTATTAGCCATACTTCAGTTTTTTTTAAGAATATCCATCAGTATCAGCTGCTGAAGCTGTACAGCTAAATTTAGTCTGAACACAATGACTTCTCATTCATTTATACTTAATGAATTAATCTATCTCATCGTTAGTGATATACAAAAGTTACTCGAAGTTGGGAACGGCATCTAGGGCTACTTATTCCTTACTTTGTGCTAAATATTAGAAAAAATCTAAACCGATATCTTGTTTTCTTGATATCTTTTAAGATGCAACCCATTCATTTGTCATTCATTTAATTTATCAGATTGCATTCATTCATTCATTCATGCATTCATTCTGAATGTGCCAGATGCCTAGATTAATTCATTCATGCAGACCTCTTAAATTTATGAATCGATAATTATACCAAAAAATTTTATATAGTTCATAATTATTTTTATTAGATCTTATATATCTATTCGAATCAATGAAATGATATTAATGCCCTGTTTTTATAGCTGGACTATCTGACGTTTTAAATGATCTATATGATGAAATAAATAGATGAGTATATAACATATGGTTATATAGGAACCCTTACATGCTCTTGGCTAACTTTTTGTACGAGTATTTTAATTAAACTGTTTTGGCCAAGTTGTCCAATAGTATGCAGTTGACCAAATAAGGCAGTTCGGATCGATTTTGGTCTGGTATGCTATGTCTTTGTTATAGACAATGGGGTAAAAATGCCACTAATTTTCGTTTTCGAAAATGATCACTAATTTTGATATAGATAAAAGTTTTTTTTAATACCAATCGTTATTATCGTATCGATCATTGTTTAGTGTCATGTCCAAAGTATTCGATATGATATTCAATTAATTGTATAGGATGTGTAATATCGTCAGCTTCTCATTTTATGACTGTCATCGAATGATGATTTCTAAAGTTGTACGATAAATGAAAATGTTTTTTTCGTATATTTGGGGCTCGCGATTTAAAACAAGCAAATTGTACATATTTTGTGTCGATTTTGAATACAATTTGAATTAAATAATTGTGATCCAATCTTTTTCAAATAAATGGTATCGCCTATCGTAACGGCATCGCAGGAAGATCTATAAAAACAGTCCCAGCAAATAACACAGGTCAGCATAGCTTAGTTGTTGGAAAGCTAAGGGTGATTTCCGAAGTAAATTGCTGCGTAGAATCCGAATCTGGGGTCAGAACTAACCTATCACGTCAGGATTGATTTTGAGATATTTGAGGTTATGTACCCGAAAAACGAAGTAACTTCCAATAGCTATAATCTTGCAAAAAAAATCGTAATTGATCGCTTGAAATTAAAGGTCCAGAGCGTTACTAAGCAATGTAACTGAAGAGACAGATCACAACAATTCTTTGCACCTAGTACATAACCTCCAAAATAGGAAAAAAAACACCGTTTTCGGGTTCATAACGTCATACCTCAAATTCCTGACGTAATAGGGCAATTCTGATTGAATTACTTCGGAAATGACCGTAAGCTTTCCAACAACTGCCATGACCCCGGTATTTCTAGACCTATATAACCAGAAGAGCAGATGCTTTACCGATCTCCTGCTAACATTCCCTTGAAAACGGCCTAATTAAGAATACCCCTTGGCAAATTCTTTAAAAAAATAAAAATTTTGTTAAAATATTAAAAAATTGTAACCTTTTACTAAGAACTTTTCAACAAAATAAAAAATATATGGAATTATTAAAATATATTCCTTTTGTGAAATTTTCATTTCATTTCGAAATAAAGCAGTTCATATTTTAAACAAACTCATTTTGTTTTGGCTCGTAGCTTTCAATTTAGGAAATTTGTTAACTTTTAGTTATAAGCAAAACTATTTGACTAGACTTCACCACTTGTTATATCGGTTTCAAATACTATCATTATATTTTAAAATACCTGGAATACATTATGTTAGTTTCTACTCAATTTATTATATTTTTAAGAAAAGAAAACTGCTATTTGACTGAATTTCTTGAATGCAGCTGCCCGAAACGCTTTTAAAAATATCCAAATTCAAATAAAGCTAATGGGTTTCAACCCCTGCGTGTTCCATTCGAGAATCATCGTAAAGTCTTCTATATTCACTTGAAGACATTTTTATTAATTAAGTATTAATTATATATTTTTTAGGTATAACTTCCAAAGATTCTTAAATATCATACACATTTTAAACTTAAGTGTTAACGTTTCTATATGATTTTTGGGGCATAATATTCTTAGTAAAAAGATACATTAGTGAATTCGTAGCTAATATAGTTAATACATTTTTCTACGAGGGAACGGGAAAATATTTCGAAATAAACTAACAAGCCTTATCGGCGTAGATAATGGGCATCTTTTTTGAGCTCTCTTCCTTTTATAATTACCGATACCATTTTCTTCATAAGGATGTATAGACATTTGGTTGTTCCTCTTGAACAAAAATATAATATATACAATTTATGGGATATACTAGACCTCCTACGTACAAGGCATAAAATTGGTCCTAAAAAGTTGGTTCCTAAAAAGCAAATATAACGTATGTTGAAGTTAGTTAATGTCCAAAATTAAGCTAGAAGCTTGGAGCAACGAGTCTTAAAGGCAGGGGCGTAGCGAAAGCGTTGAATATGGAGAGGTGATAAGCATCAAAATGCCGACAATGCAAAATATACGACTGCATGTATACTGTACTGAATAGTTTTTGCTCGAATATTACGTGAAATATCCGAGATTTGCAGACTGCTGAATGTTTGGGGGGGTGTGACACCCCAGACACCCCCCCCCGCTCCGCCCCTACTTAAAGGCTTCTTAAAAATGCTTTTGAAAGCAAAAATATGGGCGGTAACAGATATTTATTTAAGTTTAAGTATTTTAACCAATTTTGGGTGCATCAACAATTCATAAAAAATTTTCATTTATTCGCCATTATATGAAAAATTGTGTAAAAACTGATGAATTCCTTACCACGGTCTCGAACTGCAAATTTCAGCATGAAAGGAAAATATTTTTATTGCATAATTAATTTATTTTATCATTTATAATATGGGCGAAAATAAACGAAGCGGGCTACTTTTTTGTTCGACCAATTTGTTTTCGATGAGTTTTACATAAATATGAAACATTTACATGAGAATGAAACCACATACATTTGTAATAAAAAAAATTCCGACTATTTATTAAGTTAACGATAACTGAATATTGGTTTTTTAATTTTTATACTTGTCTTTGTCAAGCTATGAATACGTTGCAATCAGAAGACTACTATATATCTCGTTATAAGTCGGTTGTACGATATATTGTCGTATACCGATTTTGCAGAGGATCTTAGAAACTACAACGAAAATTGAGAAAAAAAAAATCAAAATCGAAGAAGTTGTTCAAAAAAGTGGCCCGCTTCACTTAATTCGCCCATATCTAGTATATGGAATATATATGTATATCGGCGAAAATAACTTTTTTGGCGACCTTCAAATTTTATTGCATAATTCCGATTATTTATCGAGTTATCGATAACTGAATATCGGGTTTTTCCGGGTTTTACATTTTTGGACTATTTTTTAAAAAGCCATATCTTCTAAACGAATAAAGATATTGACGCGAAGTCTCTATAAAATTGGTATGCTGGATAACCTTCTACAGTTCGTGAGATATAGCTTAAAACGCGCGTAGTGCTTTGATGTACAAAATTTCATAAAAATTCGTCTGGCACATACGTTGCACATTGAACACTTTATCTCGTGATGGGTAACTTGCACGAAATAATGGTCTACGGCGGTTTTGTAGAGAATTTTATACAATTATTTAGAACATTGGAAAACATTTTAAAATACTGGTAAAATGTTATTTGCAAAAAATCGATTTTTGTGACCTTTAACCTTAAATATCTAAAGACAGGGTCACGATACTCATTGGTACTTTTAAAGTTAATCTTAAAATGTCAAAACCATTATTCATATTAAGTTTGAACTTATTATTTTTCAGTTCCGAGGAGTTAGGTTTATCGCCATTTGTCGAGGTACTGTTTACTATGGCGGACATGCGAGGTACCATCACAAAAATAAGCATAACTTCTGCAGTTCTAAGAGTTACCGCATTTTCTTTTTTTCATATTTTTCAGAGAATTTGCACGCATAAAATGACAGTACTTTTTTTTCAAAAGTGGTAGATCACTTTTAAATTTTTAAACTTAAAACTAAAAATGATAAAAAATTATTATTTTTTATTTATATATTTGTAAAATTTGACGTGGTTACTCATGGCTAGTAGCTCTAGCAACTGTATAAAATATCATCAAAATCGGAAAAGGTCGCCAAAAAAGTGGCCCGCTTCACCTATTTTCGCCGATATATCAAACATATATCTAAGAAATCGTTCTCTCTATGCCCTTTCTATTAAACGGGCCTACAACAAAAAATATAAATGTAACATATTGATTTTAGGAGTCTGAATCTAAATATGGGTTCCAAAAAACCCCAACACCGAAGTATATTACATAACCTAAAAAAAATCTTTATGTGATTCTTCAATTCAAGCTATTTTGGAGGAAATCTTAGCGACATAAGGTGTGTTTTTTTTAAGCTCGGATTTCGGTTTACCGGCTCTAAAAAGATATAAAAATCTCTAAAAATAATGTCGGTTTTTTTAAGTTATAATATAGGGTAGGCCGTCTTTGGTTTGGTTGTTAAAGACTCATAATTCGGATCATGCAAGTCCAAAGTGAATGCTCTTAGACAGATGTCAAGTTGAAGACTACTCAATTTTAGTCATGGATTGACTATAACCTGAAGACGATGTTAAAGTGTCGTACTTTAAAAATGGTTGTTCTGTGAAAAAAAGTTGAGGCCAGCGACGATGAGTCGACGGAAACATCGACGCGATATCGTTAGATAGAATTACATCGTGCTAAGACCACTATGGGTCGAATTTTCCATTTTCCCGCAGACCATTATCAGCGTCGCTTATTCGCTCAATGGAGAACATCATCTGGCTGTTTCTTCAAAAAAAAGTTAAGGTCAGCGTCGATGAGTCGCCGGAAACATCGACGCGATATCGTTAGATAGAATTTTCCATTTCCTGCAGACCATTATCAGTGTCGCTTATACGCTCAATGGATGGGAGAACATCATTTCTTCAAATAAAAAGTCATCAGAAATTAGGATGTTCGCATAGGGGCCTGAAGAGCCAACCGCGAAGTTATATTCTGGATATTATTTTTCATACATAAATGAAAAGTTTCAAAGTTCCATATATATAGTTCCAAATATATAAAGGTTTCTATTTTGAAGTAAAATAAACAAATAATACGTTATTCACAATCAAATAGCAGATGGCCCACCTATACAATAAAATAAGGATTTTCGGTTACGGCGATATATGTTTTTAAGGCCACTAAATCTGAGTCCGAGATTTAAGAAATTCCATCAAGGCACTGCTCTTGCATAACCTCAAAAACTTGTTATTTAAAAGCTAAAAAGGTAGCTAAAAAGAAGACAGGAAAAAAAAAACTTTTTGGTATCGAAGCCATAAAGTTGAAATTTTTGTTCGTGAGCGTTTCGGACTGCTGTGTACTGGTCTTGAAGAACAAATAAATTAAAATTTTCGATACCAACATTGTCGCATTGACTTTTTAATGTTTTCAAAACACTTAATTCGTTGGTTCGATTTTTATTTTTGGTAACATGATTCGACTTGCACATGTCAATTTAGATACTCTGATTTTTTTTTGTAGCGCACGTTAAGTAAACATTGAATAAAAATCGTGAAAACATCTCACTTGAGTGTTGGCGCATTTATTAGAGCTTCATATTGTTAAACGTTAGCTTGTTTTTTTTTTGTTCAATTTTTTGTTATTATGTTATCAAAAATATTGGGTGTGTTAATTAATCAAAGGCAAAAAAAAACATTTAACGCTGAGCTCAACTTGAATTTCACAATTTTGGACGTCGAACCCACCGAGCCAGTTGAAAGTCGCAATAAAAGCTGCAGCTGGAACATGTGACAAAGCCAGGCGGGGGGCAGCTACGGTTTAGAGGTAGCACCAAATTCATGCCACATTCAGTGAAGCTGGGAAAGCTTTTGTACATGCCTCGCATGAGATGCACATAAATCACTTTATCAAATACCAAAAGGATATTGGCAACTGACAGGCTCAGTTCAGACTGAGCTACTGGCTTGAGCTGGAGCTGGGCCAAAGACGCGGCCTTTGGGCACGCTTGGAATACTAAAACTCTTTGGCACTTGGCATTTTTGACTTTGACAATCGTTTAAGCTCGCAACCGAAACTAAATCCAAAGCTCTGTCGAGCGGGGGCGGCGCACACAAAAAGATTTCAACAAGTACGTGTTGGAGGATGTTGCATAGAGAGCAGTGGCATGCAACGCCTAGAAGCGCCACACCCACAAACAACAATACGCTTTTAAGCCCGCGCATAAATCAAGCGCAGGACTAACACAGCGCACATGTCCATGAAAAAGGATACATCCAAAAGATACGCAAGGCATCAAAAGTTTGGCGCTGCGCTTATTGAAAGGATAATCGATGGCAACGAAAAATGTATTAAAGGATTTGCTGCCACAAGTGGCAAAAACGTAAAAGTTTAAAACTTAAAGAAGCCCAGTCAGTGCGTGAGTCCCTGAGTCGCTGCCCACATCCTTGAGCTGCCTCGAACCCCCAACCCAAACGGCTGCACTCAACCAACTCAACTTCTCAATGCAAAGATGTCGACGAACTGTGAAATGCGGCTGCGGTGATTTTAATTGAATGATGAATTGCGCTGGACATACTTGACGCGCTCGGGTGGCTCGGGTTCTGACCCATGTCCTGCTGGCTTTTAAGACGCAGGGATTCACAGTCAACCCCCACGCAAAGACCGCAAAATTCCTTCAGTTGGAATGAAAAGTTGTCAAAGGCTCTCTGCTGCGTTGTGGCTGTTGCTGGGTCGGCGATCCCAAATCAGGAGCGCGCCTGGGTTTCGTTTCTCCTTACGGTTGCACCGATAGAGATGAATACGAATAATCAGTCAAAATTTATGACAAGCGTACCACAAAGTCAACTTAAGCATTTAATTGACACTGGCATGCGAACCCATCCAAGCCTCATGTCCATGTCGCTCTACCTACCCCCAAGGACGCTGTTGGGAGTGCTCCTGGTAGGCTAATTAGCCAACTGACTGTTAGTCATTTTTTTTGTGTGCCACATAAAACCCAAAACGATTTCTCCTGTTTTAATTTACATGTTGGACCCCTTTGGTCCATGTCCGACTGACTGATGGCTCTGCTTTGGCTGCTCAGCGGTAATTTGTCTAGGCGTCATCTTCAGTTTGGGCCCAATCTCTGTCTCTCTGAGAATCTCAGAAGACGCCTACGCAGCATTTTGTTGACAAAGAGCTGCTTTCAAGTCAATTTTGGTCTTTTTTTATTTTAGATATATTTAGTTGTTTGTTTGTGTGGGTTTGTTGGCTTAGAATATTTGTGCAATGCGCATGAAAAATAAAAATGGCCAAGTGAAAAGCTCTACCAAAATGTTGCCTTTAGTGCAGTTCCATGTAACGCATTATTCTTGCTTAACGCTTTTTTTTCTGGCTCACTCTGTCTTGACTTTTGTAGGTTGTTGGCCAGGCTCTCTTCAAGTACTTTTTGTAGCAGTTTCTATAGTTGTCGCAACTCTAAAGATTTTATTGTTGGCTTCGGATTGTCTTTTGAGTTTTTATTGTTTAAAATACATTTATAAGTAATGATAGGAAAATAACTATTAGATATACATAAGTTTATTACAACATTGTCGTAGTTAGATAGTATCGAAGCGAAAGTGAAAATTCAAGTTTTTCTTTAAGTAAAAATAGTACAGTAAGGCTCAAAAAAGACGTCTATAGGAAAAAGCTTAAAGTTTGAGAATTATTTGTTGCATGATGAAAAGTTATTTTGAATTTTTCCTGCGAATTTTATTGTACAATGGACATTTTAATCTCGACAAAATTCAAAATGGCGGCTGTTGTCTGCCTCTGGACGCAGAGCATCATCTCCGAATTACAG
Organism: Chymomyza amoena; assembly: GCA_037043745.1. Taxonomy (NCBI): domain Eukaryota; kingdom Metazoa; phylum Arthropoda; class Insecta; order Diptera; family Drosophilidae; genus Chymomyza; species Chymomyza amoena. The sequence continues at coordinate 440,358 of JBAMAX010001282.1, forward strand.
TTCTCCAGTTTAATTGAAAAATGTTTTTGAATGTTATTGATATTAATTAAATTCTCTATGGCTTTTACTTTATAAGAATGAGGCTTGTCGAAACATTAACGGAAATTAAAAATTTTTTAACTTCTTTGCATTTATCCTGCTTTAAAATACAAACTTTATACTCTATATTTAAAAGCAAAGGGTATACTAGATTTGTGCAATGTATGTAACGGACCCGAGTCCTTATACCAAAATGCTTATCATAACCTCGGGTAGCGATTGTCCGTCTGTCCGTTGTCCGTATGAACACCTAGTTTTCGGAGACTGAAAGAGCAAGAGACACCAAGCTGGGGCGCGTTTTCCTCAGAAGACAAAGTTTGTTGAATCATGTCTATATCTTTCCCCCATGCCCCGCAGAAGATTTTTCGCGGTTTTTGGCAAAACCGCTTAATATTTTCATCTGAAATTGAACAGAGTGATGCGTTATGGTTCCGCTCATCTGTGTGTCAAAAATGAATAAAATCGAACAAATACAGCAAAACTATAGTCAAAAATGGCGTATGTAAAGTCGGGCGCGGACGACTTTGGGATACCCTGTACCACTAGCTTGCAATGAAGTCCGGTTTCTTCACAAAAAACCAAAAACAGAAGAATTTTTAAGCAAACATTTTTTTTTGTGCCGAGCGTTCCTATGGGAGCTATATGATACAGTCAACCGATTTCAATAAATTTTGACATAGTGCTTAAATACCTTAAAAAAGGTATGAATGCCGAATTTAATTCAAATATCTTTACAAACAGACGAAACACAACGAATTTTGTATAAACCGATTGGCCGATGGACTATGTCGATATAGTCAGCCGATTGCGATCAAATTTGACACAGTGCTCTAATACCTTAAAAAAGATCTGAATACCGAATTTAGTTCAAATATCTTTTACAAACAGACGAAACACAACGAATTTTGTTTAAAAAACGTTTTTTTTGGACCGATTGGTCCTATGGGAGCTATATGATATAGTCAACCGATTTTTATCCAATTTAGTACAGTGCTAAGGAACCAAATTTGGTTCTAATACAAACAAACAAACGAAACACAATAAATTTTGTTCAAAAAGACTTCGTTATGCCAAATCTAGTTATGATATCTTTATTGAAAAACGAAGTATAGTGAATTTTGTATAAAAAATGTTATTTTGACCGATAAGTCCTATGGGAGCTATATGATATAGTCAACCAATTTGATTAAATGTGGTGCTTGGAAACTATAAAAAACTTTTGAATGCCAAATTTGATTACAATATCTTTTATAAACAAACGAATTATTCATCTAAAACTTTTTTTTTCGAGGTCGTCTGAAACACCTCTATGGGAGCTATATAATTTAACCCTCATATCAAAAAATAAAATAAGCTTGTCACCTATGGAATAATATGGGATCTAATGTGAAAGTTTGGTTACTCTAGCTCTTACCATTTCTGAGATTAGGCGTTCAGACAGACGGACTTGGGCATATCGACTTATCTAGTCACCCTGATCATATTTTAGGTAACTTTGGGGTGTCTCCGACGACTCCTTCTATATGTTACATACTTAATAAACCCTTTGTACCATAGAGTACAGGGTATAATTATATTCTAAAATTGGTTTTATTCCAAAATGTAAGCCCACATATTTTTATTGAAATTGCATTATTTAATGAAGATTATTAAAAAATCGTTTGCTAAATTTTTTTTATTTACCTACAAAATGAATAAATTTTTTCATCATAAAATTAAGAAGTATGCCTAAATATAATTTTTGCCATCTTTTGACAAAAATAAAATTTGTTCATACATTAAAAAATTCGTTTTATTTTTTTTAACAAATCGATTTAATTTAAATTCACACCATATAAAGATCGTTCAAAAACAAGTGTTAAAAAAAAAAATTGTCATCGACATATTTAAGGATCATTCTTAAAAAAAAAAGATAAGAAAATTTTATTTTTTGTTAAGAAAAAAATATTTTCTTTTAAACAGCATTATATATATATGCATAGTAGTTTGGTCGCAATTAAATACACATGAAAATCACTTTTTTTTTTAAATTAAGCCGCAACGCGTTAAGTTTAAAAACTGAAATTCGGGTAAATTTTTTTTTCCATTTTGCAACGAATTGCATCAGCTCTTCGAAAGAATCTATTTTTACTGTACTATTACCAAAATAAAAATTTAAAGTGAAAATTTGATAAACCAGAAAAATCGTAAAATATATTAGTTATTTTAAAGAAACAAAATAAATTATTAATTAAAACAACATGCAGCTTGTATATCGCTGTCTGTTTTAAGCAGTTGCGAATTATGAGCAGCAGTCAGTAAAATGCGATATATTATATACATATGTAATAGATTTGAACAGTTTAGTACAAAAAAAAAGTTTAGAGATGGGATACTATGGATGGCACTATCGATAAAAACGCGTTTAAAGTTATTAGAAGGTTCCTCAGTACATTGCGTCTTAGGAGCGTTCAAGACGTTTTTGTTAAAAAAAAATCGATTTTCTCGACCAAATTTGAAAGAACCTCCCCTTAAAGTTAAAAATTTAAAATTGTGTTTTCTATTTTTCTAATTATTTGCAAATATCTCAAAACCGGTATGCATAGATTTAGATGAAGTACATGAAATAAATAAAATAAGTCCTCCATTGTTTTTCTACGATAAACATATTTCGAGCAATCGAACATAAAACTTGCTTATAAGCGCCATTATTCTACTACACTGCTTATTTGCGCGGTACAAAAGCAAGCAGTGGACAAAGCAACAAAGCTCCTGCTTTGTCTCCTGGCTTACGCCTCGCCGCATTTTCTATGTCGAAATGAAAATTGGCGTTTGCGTGCGACTTATTTGTTTGATTGCTGGTAAACTTGAAATCGTAAAATATTTAGAACTCATTTTGTAGATAATTTTAATTACTTTAAAAAATATATTTAAAATATTTCCGAAAAACATAACGCTTTTGAAGTATTTGCAAACATATACAAAAACATTTAAAAACACCAAACATGACTTCCAATTTAAATCTTTTAACAGTCATTGTGCTTGAACCAATATACTTGTACTCATGATTTGAGTTTCTTTGATATATATATTTATTGGAAATAATTTCGAGCTTCAAATCATGACTCTTAATTTAATTAAAAAGATATACCATGCAGAAGCCTTACCAACATCGCCTGCACCCTCAAATACGAAAATTTGGTTTTAAGCTTAGAACTAATATCTAACGATCCCTGAAAGTTCCATACACGTCTTATTTATTTTATATAGACGTAATTTTTGAGTATTCATTTACTGACCCTTACTAGACAAATACGAAAACTCGGTTGTAGGCATTTTTCCAGGTGAAACTTTTCGATTTTTTGGTACAGTGCAAAAAGTGGTTTCATATATTTGATTTCATCTATTATAGAGAAAGTATGTTTAGTGAAAAAAAAAAAAAACAATAATATTCGACTGAGGTTTGAAAAGTGAATATCCAGAATATTTTATTCGGATTCGTTTTGAAACCAAATTTTTGGTTTTGTATTTTGAAAATTACTACTTTGAGCCAAAGCGTATTCTCAAAAAAATTAAGTCTACGCATTTGTAGGCTAAATAAATTTTTAAATATTCCTTAAAAGTGTAATCATAGTCTATTTATGCCAATTTGACTGATTATTTCTTTTTGTGAAAACGAGTTTTGTTCTATACGACAAGCATGGTTCATGTCTTGCAAAAAAAAAAAAAATATTTAAAACTCGTTACATATACCTATATTATACATTTTATAAGTTTTAAGCGTTTATTAAATATATCAGCTCTTTTCCGTTTTTGTGCCTCAATAAAATCTTTAAACTGTTAGTGAAGTCAGGGGCAGATTGCGCCTCGTCTCTATAAACTTTTAAAATGGGGAAAAAAGCCCTAAGGCCTGCTTGTATCGTTTCCATCTGCTCTATAAAATAATTAAATAATAAATAAAATAATTTTCGCTGCTAAATTAAAATGATATTTCAAAAAAATAATTTTGTTCATTAAAATTGTACTTTAGGGACCTTTCAATTGCACATAAAAAGGGGTAATTTAGACTGCTTAAAATTTAAACGCACTACTTGACAAATCCATAATTTTGTTCGTTACAACTGTCCTTTAGGTGCTGCTTGTTAAACTTCACATAAAACACGGTAACTAAGACTGCTTGCATTTTAAACGCACTTCTTGGCAAATTCAAATTAACTGACAACATTCAAAATGATGCCAAAAGAATATTAATTCATATTTTACCAGCTGCAAAGATTCACTATGCTTTTGTTAAAAATTTAATACTTTGTCATGTTAGTTTGTTTAATTAATTACATATTTTTGAAGACTGATGTTTAATTTACATAAAAATAGTTATAAGAAAACAACTTTAATGCAATATTGATTTGTGTATGCGCTGCTTGACTTAGGCACAACAAGCAGGATAACAAGGATAGAGTGAAGCGTTTAAAGCACGAACTGCTTCGCAAACACTGCTTGACAGTAAATACTGCACATTTTGGAGAGTTAAATCTCCACTAAGCCAAGTTTTATACCTGAGGTGAGTATGTACCAAATGTGGAAGTTTCACAACAGAGTTGAGTTATGACTCTAATGTTGAATAACGGTTGAGTGGAAAACTTAGCTAAAAGCGCCATCTATATAGCATGGCTAAAAACGCCAGATTTGAGAGCGCTCATCCTAACAAATATGCAGAATTCAAAAACTTTATTTTCAAAGGCTTTTCATCATAATTTTTTGTTTATAATTTTTAGCTGAAAGGTTGGGGAATGCATTAAATACACAAAACTTTTCTGGGCAATACCAAAGAGAGAAACAAATGCCTGGTAAAGTACTTTACAAAGTAAAGAAAATCATTTAAACTGATTGCTTATTTTCGCCCGATGCAAAAGTGTTAATTAATAATGATATTGAGGGGAAAGCTGCACAAGGATCCTGAGGTGTATAATAGTCCTAGAGCCCCTAAGCTTGTTTAATTATTCCCCAAAACAAAGAGGACACAGTATCTCGACAATTCCGATACTGTGTCCTGTTCTATGGGCTAGAGGGTCGGCTTAAGCATGCATATCCTGAATATTTTTGATTTAGCCCAAGAAACTCTATTAATTCAAGACTATAAACTGTTGCTTACTGTTCTCTTTGAACTGTTATTAAAAAAGATTCCCATTGCTCCGCCCAGGGGTGATTAAAAAAGTAGTCAGTTAGGGAAAAAATTATTATTCCCAAGAAGTAGGCTCTGTGTTTGAATCCATTATACTCATTCTGCTGCTATCCCCGTAAGTAATACAATCAGTACTTTAAGGGTATTCTTTACTCAGTTGGGAAGTTTTCAAATTATGGGAAACGCGGTTTTGCTTGGAAAATCGTGCAAATCCAGCCTGAGTTTTGCATTAATCTCTCTTTGCTCTCCGGTGGTGGGTACAAAGGTATAGGCGGTCAAAATCGTGTAATCTAATCATTTACTTATGTTTAATGTTTTTAATTTGATCCCTTGTTCTCAAAATTATATATTTCGTTTTACATAGGGGTTGTTTCGCTCTAAGCTCCGAAAGAACGAGATAATACTGTTGTAATATATTTTCAAGTGTGATATCAACTTTTTGTTAGAGACTTATTTTTTAATCTAATTTTGTAACTTACAATTAATTCTAGGGAACCAAAATATTACAAATAGAGAATTAATATACAGTACCCTGCAAAAGTTTGGGGTCAGTTGAAAAATTTCATGTTTTTTGTATTTGTCGCCTTATTTGTCGGTCTTGGACCGCTTTATTTTAAATGATACATTGAAAAAACATTATATATAAATTAACTACAAATAATATTCGCCAAAAATTGAGATTTTTCTTCGAAAAAAAAAGAAGAATGAAAAACATCAAATCAGGTGGTTTTCATCAATATGGTTTCCTTTAGATTTGATGATGGCTGCACAGACTCTCGGCATTCGTTCGACTAATTTTTGAAGCGTTTGAACTTGTAGTTGTTCCCAAGCCCTCTTCAGACACTTCCACAGGTGATTCGCGCTAGTTGGACATAGTTTTCGCACCTCTCTATCCAGTTCATCCCACAACAGCTCAATGGGATTCGCGTCCGGCGACTGGGGTGGCCATTCCATGATTTTGAGTGCCCCAGCTGTTTCTTTGGATTTTAAGTAGTTAGTACACAACAAATATCGAAAGAAAAGCGTGCTCAAATCGTTATTTTACATAAAACTGGCCATTCCCAGCGACAAATAGCAAAAATAGTGGGCGTTTCACAGAATGGAGTCTTCACAACCTTGAAAAGACACGCTGAAACTGGATCTTATGCAGACAAAAATCGAACGGGTCGACCCAAAAAGACCACAGAAAGTGATGATCGGCTGATACAAATGATAAGCAAGCGTTCTCGACTTAAAACAGTGCCAGATATCAGAGCTGATATCAATGAATCGTTGCCGAGCCCAATCTCCGACACAACAGTGACACGTCGATTGTATAAAATCGGATTGTATGGTCGAGTTGCTGCCAAAAAACTATTACTGCGGCTACAAAATATTCGCAAAAGACTTAATTGGGCCAAAATACACGTTAAATGGTCGATTGACGAATGGAAAAAAGTGCTCTGGACGGATGAGTCCAAATTTGAAATTTTCGGGAGTAAACAGCGAGCGTACTGCCGCAGACAGCATGGTGAACGGCACAAACCTGAATGTGTGAAGCCCACAGTGAAGTTCGGAGGTGGTTAAGTGATGGTGTGGGATTGTTTTTGCTACGACAGAGTTGGCGATTTGGTGAAAATCGACGGTATTATGCGAAAAGAACAGTATCACAAAATACTTCAGTACAACGCTATTCCGTCGGGTACCATATTGATAGGAGAAGGATTTGTATATCAGCAAGACAACTATCCTAAACACACGTCAAAATTGTGTACTAACTACTTAAAATCCAAAGAAACAGCTGGGGCACTCAAAATCATGGAATGGCCACCCCAGTCGCCGGACGCGAATCCCATTGAGCTGTTGTGGGATGAACTGGATAGAGAGGTGCGAAAACTATGTCCAACTAGCGCGAATCACCTGTGGGAGTGTCTGAAGAGGGCTTGGGAACAAATACAAGTTCAAACGCTTCAAAAATTAGTCGAACGAATGCCGAGAGTCTGTGCAGCCATCATCAAATCTAAAGGAAACCATATTGATGAAAACCACCTGATTTGATGTTTTTCATTCTTCTTTTTTTTTTCGAAGAAAAATCTCAATTTTTGGCGAATATTATTTGTAGTTCATTTATATATAATGTTTTTTCAATGTATCATTTAAAATAAAACGGTCCAAGACCGACAAATAAGGCGACAAATACAAAAAACATGAGATTTTTCAACTGACCCCAAACTTTTGCAGGGTAGTGTATATCACACCATATCATTAAAAAGTACACCCTCCATCGGGCTAGATACGCGGATTAGTTATACCAATTATTATCCATTTATAAATATATTTCCTTTTTTTCTATAAGATAAGGTCAATTGTTCTTAGTTGTTTGTTGTTAGTTGTAGCAAAAGTTTTATATACATATGTATGTATGTAAAAAATTCTTTTTGTTAGTACGATTTGACGCAGGAGGCGTCTCAGGGCCATACTTTTTCAAAAAAGTTTCCCAAAAGAACTTTGTCAATGAAACTCAACGTTTTCCGGCTAAGTTTAATTTCTCTAGGAGTATTTAGAATTGAGTTAATGTTGAGAATTCACAAATTATTGAGTTGGAAATCCATCAACATTAAGATCATAATATGCGAAACATGACAATGATCTACATATCCTGCACTTAATATTCCAATAAAAAAATCTAATACCCTGTACGTATTGTATTCCTGCATATGCATTCTAAGAACTTTGAAACATTTATGGAAATAACTTTTGTTGTATTTGTCCAATTTTGTTCATCTGTAACATTACATAAGACTATGACTCATCGCTCTGTCAAATATCAGATCACAATATTAAACGGTTCGGCTAAGAACCGTGAAAGTCTACTGCGAGGGAATGGGGGAAGATATTGACATGACTTAACAAACTTCGTCTCCGAGATCTAGGTGTTCATTCAGATGGACAAAAATGATAAGCATTTTGGTATAAAGGACTTGGGGTCTGCCACGCCTCCTTCTGACCATTACATACATTGCACAAATCAAGTATATCCTTTGTACCTATGTTCAGGGTATAAAAAGTCGTGTCGATGGCCCTAACGCTAGCACTCTTTTTGTTAGTTAATAATATTTAAAAAAATATATTTTGATACTTCTCTAAATGTTTAATTTATATTGCACCTACGGCTTATTACATGGAATTTCTTAAATCCTTTGTTGGAAAGTTTGCAGTACAAAATATTTTTGCATTTTCCCTCACTTTTTATGTGTTAAGATTGTAGAACATCACCCGGGCGTAAGTAGTCAGGCACACTGCTTATATCGGGTTTTTCAATAGGGACGCTACAAAAGTAGACCGATAGGGACAGCAAACGACGCCACATTTTTTCCCACTCTCGTGACATTTCTCTTTAGTAAGGTTTGCCATTTCATCAAAGACATACGATCCAACAACGAGTCGAAATTTTTAAAATTTACTACCAAAATTCGGCTTGAGTGTCCTCAACTTTAAGAGCGCTTCGTCCAATTTATGGTCGTCATAATTATCCTGCCAGATCAACAATTGAGCGTTAAGTGGAAAAATTTGAATTGACAGGCGCAGTACAAAATGTTCCCGTGCCAGTGAGACAAAAAAGTGCTCGTAGTGTCGAGAATATGGCTGCCGCTAGCGCATCAATTGAGGAAGACCCAAATCAGTCTCTCACACGTCGCTCTCAAGCGTTTGGCATCTCTGTGACGTCGTTGTGACGAATTTTGGAAAAGACCTTGGCCTACATCCTTACAAGATCAAATTGACGCAAGAACTGAAGCCGCTTGACCACCAGAAGCGTAGTATGTTCGTGAATTGGACTGAGCAACAACTTGAAAATGATCCGCATTTTCATCGAAAAATCATCTTCAGCGATGAGGCTCATTTCTGGCTGAGTGGCTTCGTCAATAGGCAAAATATGCGTAATTGGTCAGGCAGCAATTCACACGTACTCCATAAGTCACCATTGCATCCCGAAAAAATTACGGTATGGTGCAGTTTATGGGACGGCGGCGTCAATGGGCCGTACTTCTTCCGAGATGATCAAGACCGGCACGTTACCGCTCAATGATAACCGAATATTTTTGGCCCGAATTGGATGATATGGACTTGGAAAATATGTGGTTTCAACATGACGGCGCCACAAGCCACACAGCAAATGTCACAATCGATTTATTGAAAACCAAGTTTGGTAAAGTCGTTGGTGTTATCTCACGAAATGGCCCAGTCAATTGGCCGCCGCGGTCGTTCGATTTGACGCCGCTAGACTATTTCCTGTGGGGCTACGTCAAGTCTATGGTCTATGCCAACAAGTCAGCCACGATTGATGAACGTTCGAACGTGAAATTGCAGCAGTATTGGCAGATTTGTGCTTGAAAACCGTCGAAAATTGGGTTCAGCGTCTGGACTTCTGGAAGCGTGCCCGTGGTGACCATGCAAAATAAATCGAGTTTCATACATAATGCCATCGAATGTACTTTTACAAGAATAAAGAATTTCATTGATATCCAAAACCGTTTTTGTTTATTAAAAAAACTTTTGTAGCGCTCTTATTGAAAACCCCTTTCAAATATTACAAGTAAAAAGAAACTATTGGAATCACGGGTTTGTTGATTGATCCATTTGTTTATATTATACGTGTATATAAATGTTACAATTTCGTAATTCCAGAAGCAATAAGAAACTTTTGGAATCACGAGTTTATTAATAAATTCAAATCTTTGGCACGAATCAAATCCTTAGCACCTCCAACTTGTGCCTTAATCAAGTGATTACAGTTCTCAGTCGAAGGCACGGCTACTATTTTAAGGCCGGATGAAATAAACTGCAATAAAGGCATTTGAGCGGTTTCATCCTGCATGGCAACACAATTGGGACACAGACGTACATTCGAAGTGCCACACTGAATATCCTGGTTTTTAGAATCATCATCATCATACAACACTTTTTCGGACAAGGTTAGCGGGCGGTTCAAGTGACTACCAACGATCTCCAGGTTTTTTGGAGTTTTTCATAAGGCATGAAGATGTCCGAATCGAATTTTGATAACGCTACCTTGGAAGCAGCATAGCAAGAAGCATGAAATTGACGCTCCACGGGATCCGCGACATGTCTGCCAAGCTAGCCTTCATCCTGAGCCTTCATCAATCTCGAAGCCATTTTAAGTTTCTAGACGTGCTTACTAAATACTTTTCTAATGAATTCGATTAATTTGAAACTTAAATCAATGACTATTTGCCGAACATTAAAATTTTCAGACCTCTCTCCTGGAGGATTTTAACCCAGACTGAGCGCAAAAAATGCAAATTGTTCACTTTATCGTCACTGCTGCTGCTTTGAATTTTTCCAAAAGTTCGAATCTCCAACGCATATACCTAGGCTACACGCTTGCGATCCCAGACGTTGTCAATAGAATCCATGGCTGGGCGTACATCTAGTAGGGCAAAGCGATAATCTTTGTCAACAAGTCCTCCATCATAGTAAACAAAAATCTTTTATAAAGTTATAAAAGCTGGTAACAAACACCAGAGCTATAAGATCTTCATTAATTTAACTCACTGAGACTGATAAATTTTGTAAAACTAGCTAAAAATAAAATATTTCTGCCGAATTCAGAATCTATTTTCTAAGGCTACTTTATCAATATCTGAAAGTGATTCGGAAAACGAAATCACCGAACCGAACCATTTTATTTGATTTTGGTTTTGCGTGTTAACGAAACGAATTTTTTGTCGATACTTCCCTTTTCCCAATGGGGCAACTTGAATTACTTTGGAAACCCCCAAAAATTTGATACAAAACCTGGCACTTAAATGTTTTTCTACTGTTTACTGCTTGACACTGCTTTGTCTATTACGTAGGCGTTGTTGTTTCCTTCAAGGATCTCTTATTTATGGCAATGATACTTTGTGTATTGTCGCAAGCACCTTTCTTTCTTCCTTTCTTTATTTTCCCAACCGCAACTACTTAAAATTGAAAGGAAATCCACACTTTGACTGTCCTTGCCCTATTAACTCATACAAGGATCTACAAGGACTCCATATGTACTTATCAAAGCCAAGGCAACAATATGTTAACACAAACAACAGGCAAAACACGTAAACGCCCTTAAGCTGCTAATGAGAGCCGTGGAAACCTCACAAAGGTCGCATGCTGTGATAAGGATCACATGCCGCATGATCCTGTGCAGTTGTTCAATAACAAAAAACAACAAAAAACAACTGAAACAACAACAAAAACAACCAACAGTAGCTACAGACAACATGGCTGCAGCGTTCGAGTGAGAGAGCGAGTGTGTCGCTTTTGTTGCCATCTCACTTACTGCGCATCCTTTTTAAAGGAAAAGCATTTAGCTCGCTGTTCATTTAACAATTGCTTGCACACTCGGCTTGTAAAATGATGTTAATCCTGCCGCCTGATTTTCAAATTTGTAAATATCTGTGGCAAAAAAAAAAGAAGCGAATTCAATGCCAGCAGCCAAACTAAGCGGATTGGTCTAACAAAGTTCGCTTTTCAGCTCTCGGATATGTGAATCAGTGAATGTTTGATGTCCTGCGGCGCATACTATTAGCGTAGAGAGTATCTCAGTGTGTGTGTGTATGTGTGTGCTCGGATCCTAAAAACATAATTCAGACAATATTATCACAGTCTAGTAATTGTGTCTGTTATAATGTGTGAAAATTTACACCGCGCGAAAGGAGCCCGCTGTGTCAGGGACGACTGATGGACAGAAGGACAGATATTCAATTCGTCAGCTTTCTATCGTTTATGGGCTTAATCAGCAAAGCGGTTAAGTGATTTAGGGGATTTGGCAAAATCAAATTCAATGAAGGTTACACTACCCTACTAATTAGCTGGAAGCTGTGGGTGTTAGTGAGGATGAGTGATTGGAATCTGTAGAATATCTGAATTTTCAAAAGTAGCCATTGCCATAAAAAAAATTTAATAAGTCGGGATTCTTTCCAAGTGTGGAATATCTTTCATACACTTTTCACAAAGTAAATAAAATTATTTTTGCATTGACGTAGAATCATCATTGAGATGATGTAAAGGATTAACCGGAAAAGGAGAAAAATCAACGTTACGTTGTTCATTAGACTCACAGCAGTCTCTGTAACAAACCACCAGGTTCCAGCATATTTATTAATAAAACAAATTCGATTATTCCGTTCTTCAGAAAAAACCAATCCGCACAATTTTATTCGGATTCGGCTTTGCGTGCTCTAGAAAACAATTTAATATACATTATATATAATTTTATCTATCATAATAAATTTCGTATGTCCTCTATAGACTCCCAAGCCTCCAGACCTATTTTAATAAAATGTTACGTGTGTGTTTACGGGCACCGTGTGGAAGGTTCTTAGCATAGTTTGAACATTGTCCGATAGGTGGCACTCTTCAATAATTACCAAAATGTAGAAATACATGAATTTCAATATAAAACGAAGAAAGGAGAATAAAAAACATTCACAGAAGTGCTTGCAAGATTTTCCTTTATTCTATTGTATATATATAAAAGAAACTTATGTTTTACGTGCTACGGGTGTTCTCATGAATGCATCGAAGAATTTAAAATCTGACTTTTGCGTGTGTTAGAGGTTGTCAATACGGAGGTTTTAAGCCTATTGCGATGTGTTTGTGTCTATTAGTTCGTGAGATATTCGTGAATATCGGTTTTTGTGGGTATATTGCCATATGTACAAAAACTGGTATTAGTTGTTAATCAATGTTCGAATTCCAACATCGTGTCAATCATTGAGAATCATTAGGAATGCGGTCCTCCTAATGATCAATGCATGATGTATTTCAATTGGATGAAATGCAACGAATCAAATTAATTATTAATGCTAATCGTACTACCCTAGGACCGTGAAGATCGCAATGAACGTGAAAGAATTCGGTTAAGACAGACCAGTGAAGCACGACATTTCGACTAACAATGGTGACAAGTTTGAATCGAGCTGCAAACTATATCTAAAATCTGTATGGTTTTCCAGATAAGCTAACTAGAGAATCTTACGATGTTGTTTATTCACTTCAAAAGTGTGCTAAATCGGAGGACTATGTAATAGTATGGTTGTCATGGGTTAAGATTCTTCTAGTGAATGAGCTGTGCCCATAAATATCGGGAATAGATCAGGCGATGATTTTCCGGGGCATACACGTATTGATGATCGTTACGAAATATTTGGTCACTAGGCCTTATGATCTATGACATAGTAGTAGGTAAAATTTTTGACAAAATAAGATTAATCCTTCATGCTTCGGAAAATTAATCAATACATTTTATTCGGATTCGGGATCCCTATGTATTGAAAAGACTTTTTAATGCGCTTCTATAACAAAATCTATCGTCCTAACTGAAAGAGCAGCCAAAATTGTGAGATAACAATTTATTTCCCGAAATTACGTCCTACAAAAGTACTCCAATAGTTTTTACTAAACGAAAAAAAAAGAGGCACTTGGGAAGAATATCTTCGTTGACGTTGATTCTTTACGTTAAATTTCTAATTAAAGTATTCATGAGCTTCGTGAGTCTCAAATATTCTATAGCAGATGAAGTTTGGAGATTTGTACGGTTCGGAAATTTCGGCAAAATTATCTGAAATTTAAAGAGAATTTTTCTGAAATGCTAAACACCCTCAAAGCTAACGCACCCACTACTGTGGGGCTACAAACTGGCAACACTCAAGTACAGCCGCAGTACAGAATAAGCTCCACTCCACCATCGCTGCAAGAAATCGTCCAGGCAATAAAAAGTCTGAAAAACAACAAATCGCCAGGTTACGACAGAATCCAGGCTGAAGTTTTGAAAGCGTTCCCTGAGCACACGGCGAAACTCTTACTCCCACTATTCAACTCTATATGGGCGGAAGAGAAGATCCCCGAGGATTGGTCGCAAGGTATCCTGGTGGTCCTTCCAAAGAAAGGCGATCTTTCCCAATGCAAAAACCATGGTGGAATCATGCTTCTATCCATCACATCGAAAGTACTGTCCAGTATCATCTTAAGCCGCATCAAACCAAAACTCGACCAATCGGTAAAGAAACAGCAAGCGAGATTTCGCCCAGGTCGATCATGTATTGACCAGATCAGCACCCTGCGCATTATAGTTGAACTGATGAATGAGTGGCAGTCGATTCTTCAACTTGTTTTCATTGATTATAGCACGGCCTTTGACAGTATACATCGCGATAGCATATGGGAGGCGCTCAGATCCAGAGGTGTTCCGGAGAAGCCTATAGCTCTAACCAGATCACCATATGCTGATTTCAGGTGCAGAATACTCCACAATAGTGAGCTCTCAGATAGCACCCCAACCAACGCAGGGGTTAGACAAGGATGTCTACTTTCACCGATCTTTTTCCTGATCGTTATTGATGGCATCTTACATAACTCCATTGAAGACAAGCGAAGAGGCATCTACTGGAACTTCACCGAACATCTAGAAGATCTTGCATATGCGGATGATATTTGCCTATTGTCAGTAAAACACTCAAATATGCAAATAAAACTAGATGATCTGTGGGAAAATTTGGCCTCAAAATCAACATCGACAAAACCAAGTCAATGAAAATAAACAGCAATAATGAAAACAAGTTTATGCTACAGGACAAAGAGATTGAGCAAGTTGAAGACTTCACATACCTAGGCAGTATAACATCCGCTGAGAACATTGCTGGAAAGGATATTCTGGCCAGAATAAACAAAGCAATCGGTGCATAAGCGCAACTGCGCCAAATCTGGAATTCGTCACAAATATCCTTCCAAACCAAAATGAGATTATTTAAATCAAACGTCATCTCAGTGCTGCTTTATGGATACGAGACCTGGCTTGTAACCGACCTTCTAACAGGAAAAATCCAAAGTTTTGTGAAAGATGTCTCCGGCGTATTCTTAAGGTGTGGTGGCCAAACGTCATCAGCAATGCTGACCTATATAAAAAGTGCAACCTGGAACCCATGGCCAACACTATCAAGCTAAGGAAATGGAGGAGGATAGGCCACACACTGCGGAAGGATGCGAAGGAAGTTTGCCGTCAAGCTCTTGATTGGACTCCCCAAGGAAGCCGCAAAAGGGGCCGCCCTAAGACAACATGGAGGAGGTCGCTACAAAAAGAGGTCGATGAATGCGAAAAATCATGGAACGAGCTAAAATTGCTAGCCAAAAACCGAACCAGGTGGAGGTGCTTTATTGAGGCCCTATGCTCCAACCGGAGATAAAGGAATTGATGATGATGATCTGAAATTTTGTATATATTCCTAGAGTTTTCAATATTATATGCTACAAGAAAAATAGTTTGAAGAAATAAATTGTACGGAAGAGCTTAGCCTAACAGTTTTCCCATACAATGAGTTTAACTAGGAAATCAATTTTCTGTACTGCCGGTAGTGAGGTTGATGCTGAGGCATCTTCGTAAGCGGTTATATTATGATTCGAAAAATAGAAGGTCTGACAATATGCACATGTATTATTCGAGTATATCTGAATAAGAGATCGCACACTTTTAATATAACGGTTTACACGCGGCACTTTTTAAAAATCTTTTTTTTGCGACTCACAAAATCACAGGGTTTGACTTAGATTTCCATCATATTAAAGAAATTCCTTATTCTTTAAACAGCATCCCACTTGCAGCTACTACAAATGTTTTCATTATAGAAATTTGCAAATCTTGTCTTTCTCTTCGGTTTGGTATTAACAAGCTGCCAAACAGCCACGCCTGTTTTATTTTTCATGGCTTTTGGACTTTTAACGCAGTTGTTTCTTTTGGCTTTTGGCCTAGAGCTGATTTTACTTTTAGCCAGGTTTTTTCTTTTTTATACCAAAAGAGCTCTCAATCAAATTCGCGCGAGTCTAACAAAGTTTTCAGCGGAAGCGGAAATTTATTTCGTATGTTTGAGTGTCGAAATTGGTCTGGATCGTTGCAGAGTTAAGTGGTTTCAAAGTTACACCAAGCGTGCTTTCGAATTTTGGGGTATAGGGACTACAATTTTAACCCATAGACGTCACAACTACAAATCAATTAACCCCTAACGACATGCATTTGCTGACCAAAAGCAAAACAATTGCCAGCGGGGGCATAATGGATGAAAATATTATTACATATTATGATTATGGTTGTTACGTGCACCCTCAAGCTATATATTCTATATTCAGGATTTGCTGCCTGTTCTCTAATAAGGTTAGAAGGATACTCTGCCACATGCTTACCCAGCAATTTGCGTGCACAACAAAACGCCTAGGGCAATATGTGCCTATATGGCTGAATGGATGGAAGGACGAAGGACGGATGTGAAGCTAAACTTTTGTAACATTTGTGGCACGTTGACGCCCACTGCGAGCGAGTTCGAGAATCAAAGCAACTGAATGGGCAACAAATCAATGCAACAATTTGATAAAAATGTCATAATTGAATCAGAAACGACCCAATCCTGACCAGGGGCACATTAAGCAACCCTTAGCCCAGAGGCCAAGGGCGTTGTTGCAACATCATGTGGGCAGGGGGGCGTTCAACTGACTTTTGTGTGTTTCCTTTGATGACTTTCAATCATAACTTTATGCTAATCACAAATGTATCGGCAAGTGTTGGGTTTCCGTAACGCCTCCAAAAATGTTGCATCAGTTTTTGGTCAAATAAACTACTCGCTCTTTTTTTCGAGTACTTTTTCTGTTTTAATTATATTTTTTTGGTCACCAAAATAGACAAGTTGAGCTCATAATAATTTCCGTTTTAATGCTCATTTAGAATTTTGTTTGCAAAACTAATTAATATCCTTCATTAACTGAGAGCGCCGGGAGAGCAACACCGAAAATCGTTGTCCCGAAATGCAACAGGATATTTGTGCAAGTAATTTCCGGCGTTGAAGAGTTTTTAGCTGCGCATAATTAATTTATGCAAAATAATCGCAACACGCAGACAAAATGCAAATAAATTGCAAATTTGTTTTTCAAAATAATTAACTTTTCTGTGCGTTTAATTGGAAACTTTTTCAATTCCCCAAAAACTGCACAAGAGCCAAAGCAAATAAATATATCGTTTGCTCTCAGTTCATGGCAATCATCAAATATTATTATTGCATAAAATAGTAACCTAAAAATAATTACTCACTTTGTTTGACGTCATCAAATGTTACCAAGCCCAGTGACCAGCTGGGTCGGGTTCATTATATACTCTCTCACGTCAATCTATTGGGGGACCAAAAGCGACGCATATTTAAATAGAACAACGACGATGAGGGATATTGAAATTGATTCTGGATTTTATTTTGAGGCTACATTCACGTCTATTTGTTTGGAATGGAACATCATTCAAATTTAGTCGGTTTCGCTGATCCAGATCTTTGGCCAATATTTCAGGCCAACATTGTACGTGGTTTTCTTTGGTTGTGTAGCTTTAGTTTTTGTATCAACCGAGAAATAAGGATTGACTTCCTCCATTTCAGCTGATCGTCTGCTATTCAAGATCCAAACAAGTGTGTTCATGATTATATTTTTTAGGATCTGAAATGACCGGTCCAAAAGAATATCTTTATTGAGAAAAATTCATTTATTTTATTTATGCGTTTATTTGAGGGTACTCAAAAATGAGTTTATTTTTATAAATATTGTATTTTCCTATGTATATGAAATAAAACTTTTTAGTGATCGTCTTTTTGACCTCTTTACAGGGTTATCATTACGAAGGGTTTTCGTTAGCCTGTTTGTGTATCTGAACAGACGATCATTACTACGGCCAGATTCAGGTCGTAGTAAACATTCAAATTAGTTTTAAAAAACTATCAGACGTAATCCACAGTACCCTATTTATAAATATGGTTCAAATAATATTATACATTATTACAAAGAGCAAGGGCAAAACTGCGCCTAGAATTCTTTGAAAGGTATTCATTCATCTAAATCTAATTTGTCGGTTATCTCGAAATTATAATTTAGAATTGTAATCGAACTAAAACATCTTAAAATATTGTGGGGTAAGAAAGACTATTAATACACTCATATAATAAATAAAACTTTTATCCAAAAAAAATAGTCCCAAAAAATCAAAACCGACTTAAAAAATCACGCTCTGCGCATTTAAAAATAAATTATTTTGAAGTTTAAGAAGAATAATAAAATGAAAACTATAAGATATGATTTTTATCTAAAATAATATATGTATCATATTCATGATTAATTCAACAAACTTCATAATCATACACTAACCAAAAAATTATGTATTTCGTACTTGAAACAATAAAATTCACACTTGATTTGGGTGCAAATTCGAAATTTCTGAAATGTAGCTTCGATCTAACATAAAGTATTTCGATTCTAGGTCTAAAATTTTTAAATTAAGAACGTGATATCTCAAAAAATAAGGACGAAAAATTCTTGAAATAAGTAAAAATATATTAATGTGCTGAAAATATTTTTTTATTTTTATTTCGGGACTATAACTTCGGTATATGTTATTTAGAGATTCGATTTAAATTTTTTTCAGGTTTAGTTTTTAAGTTTGTGCGATTTATTGCCTTATGAATCGAATGAATCTGTAGAAAAAAAAGTTTTTTTTAATTATATTGTATTCCGATTAAACTTATTAGATCAACTTTGGATCATTAAGTCAACCAATACAAAATTTTGTTTTCGAGTTATTAACTATAGACTAAAACAAATATCTCGAAAACGGTGTCTTAGAAAAAAAGGTTGGATTTGCTGATATTTAATTTAATGTGACGTCACATAGCTTATAACCAGTGGACAATCAAGGCGCATCCAATAATGCCTCATTTTTCAAATAATGATAAGCGATTTAGAAGTTACGAGGGAACTGATGAACAAACTTATAATACATATGCACAAAAACATTAAACTCAAAGCTCTGCTTTGCTTTGCTTCACCGTAGTTAGGGAAAAAAATGGCAAATTCTTGTCTTTTCAAAGCTTCAAAGATATGTCCCGAGCGCTAAGTTAAAAGGTTTAAATCTTCTTGAGGAATTCTACAATCATATTCACATCTGAGGGCAGTCCGAAAGCAAAGCGAACCAAAAATGAATATATCCAGGCCCTTTGAGAGATAGGCTCGGTGTAATTACTATCATACTTATGGAACACAATGATTCAACTTTGAGATGGCTGTACATTTTCCCCCCTGGGGTCGGATATTCTCTCTACTCCACTGATTATACCTATAAATAATAATATATAATGTACACCACAATTCAGTCAACTCCACAAACTGTGTGTTGAAAAATAAAAATATTTTTCATTATATTAATAAATACTATAAGTAAAGATAGCACTACAAGATGCAAATATTTGGCCAAAAAAAAAAAAAAATTGGACAACTATTGTACCAGTCTTACAATCAAATATTTGCAACAACTCTTTAAAAAACTTTATTTGGCTTCGTGTTTGCCAAACAAAATCCCAAGCAAATATTTGCTGCGACTACTGCTATTAACATATAATATCACATTTACATAATTCTGTGAATTTTTCAGGAGGTTGGAGTTATCTACAGAAAGAACATCAACTGAACTAATATGAATATGATTCTTCCATGCGATCTTTGTTGATCTACTTTACTAGCTTGATATTTCAGCTTTTCTACCAAAACTCCAAAACTCTCCCCAATAGGGGAAATGAAATCTGAGAGAGAAGAGACCAGCTAGATCTTTCAGGTGTCCTACCAAAAGAAAAAAAATCTAATTTAATTAAATCTTTCAAGTTTATACTTCTCCTAAACCTACTGCAATATGAGCTCAATATGCATATTCATAACTCTATAAATTCCTAGCTTGGTAGACTTTTTCTTACCCTTCAAGATACGGAAGTCACTCCTAAAAATAAAAAACCTTTCGTGATGTCCATATCTTTAAATTTTTATCTTCCAAAAGCAATTTTTTCATTTCTACCTTCTTTTAGAAGCCACTTGATCTCTTTATTATCTCAAAGTCATTTTATAGAGTTCAGTTAGGTTGATTTTTAATCGGACTACTTTCGCTTTTCAAATAGTTCACTTATTCTAAGTAAGTAATATGTTCAAGTACTATAGTTGGGTAAAAGCAGCTCATCGAGGTGAACTGGCTCACTCGGTCTTTTTTTTGAAGTGAGCCAACTCACTCATTTGGCTCACTGGCTCACTTGCTGATAGCTCACTCACTCATGAGCTACCCAAGTCTAATTTAAATTGCCTTGTGACTTGCAGCTTAAGACACTTTTGCAAATCTTGCATTTAGCCTGTTGCGTTCCCAAGTCCTCAAAATGATTCCAAATTTCGCTGTGCTTTCTAATTAACGACATTGTATAATAAGTTTAACGAACAACACGCACCAAAAAAGTGCACGTTCACTTTGCGAACGCCAATTGAGAAGAACGCATAATGAGCCGCCATAAGAGTGAGTGAGAAAAACTGAACTACTGAGTCAAAATGAGCTAGTGAGCCAAAATGAGCCATATTGAAGGAACCAGCTCAGTGGCTCAGTTCAGTGAGCCATTCATTTTAGCTCACTCATTCATGAGCTACCCAAGTCTATCAAGTACAGCGTGACACGAACGGTATATGATGAGTTTAAACTATTTTAGGTGATTAGCTGGTAGTTAGATTTGCTTAGGATAATCTAGTTTGAATTCTCAATCAATAGTAAAGCATCATTGATTCCATTTCTTCAAGGGCATAAAGAATCTTTTCACATTTTATTCCGACCCTTGACATTTAGCGATCTTATATTTTACGAACCTAATTGATTTAGTGGGCAAAGTGAACTAGTTTAAATTGATATGAGTCAGGCTGCTATCAGATAAATGAAATTAGGTTACGCTAATTTGATTTCTGTACCAATAGAATCTGAGGCAAAAGAATCTAGAATTCCATTTCTTCAAAGTCATAAACAGTTTCCACATTTTTTTCGGGGTCTTGGCAATTAGCGCTCCAAGATTTTAAAGCGCAAAGTGAACTAGTTCCGGTTGATATAATCATATGCTATATGATCATATAATCTAGTACGACATACATTTTTTTAGTTACGGGGAACTCATGTTCTCCACAAGTTATGATTTTATTAAACTATTTATTATTCACTTATGAGCTAAAGTTATTTAAGTACTGCCAATTTTTATCATAATTGGTATTACTTTCAAACTCTACCTACACATAATATACTCAGCCAAATTTTCCGCACAATTTCATCGAGTTGTCGTTTGCACGAACATAGTTTGTATATAATAATCCACTAATTAGACGTTCAAGAAGCATTAACCCATTGCAGCCGGCGTACCAACCGTATAAGGTTAGGTCTGTTCGGCAACTCAGCGGGACACATGTGTGCATGTGAGCGTGTGCGTGTGTATCTGTGTGAGTTTTAGTATCTATGTGTGTGTGTATCTGGCTCTATAATTTCGTTAGTGCAACGGAAACTGTTGCGGACATGTTTCCTTTGCCTCCACAAAGAACGCCCGCTGTGTTTGCCGCACCCCTCGCCTCTGTACGACATGAAGCTGTCCTGCATCCTGCTCCTACTCGTCATCCTGCAGCACGTAATCACAAGTTCGTAGCCTTGTTCCAGCTTATAATTATCAGTTCAGATTGGAGTAACGAACACATTTTGGGAACCCAAATGTGCCTATCCAAATGGTTTGAAGTGTATGGCTCTGAGTTTGAGTTGTAATTAGTTTTCCATTATGTGTGTGTGTGTGTTTGCGATGTTGATGCGAGTGATGCGACTGATGGTCATGCCAGGTTCGGGTGTGCTCGGATGTTTCCTATGTTCCAGAAACAAATCGTATATGCTTCGATTTGCCGCAATCGCTTTATTCGTTTTGGTATAAAGCTGATTAACACACATGAAAAAAAGATATAGTCGTATGAACAGAAACATACACACACAGGCACACAACGCAATACAGTCGCCGCAAAAAGTATTCGTATACCGCAATAATGAACGATTAATGCGAAAAAATTAACATAAAAAGAAGTGAACCGTGAAATTCTTTTACGGAGAGAGGACACTCGACAAAAATGGAAAATCTTCTTTTGCGTGATTGGTATGAGCATTTTTGGGTACAATTTCGGATCCGTAGCTCTTATAGTCTCTGAAATCCTTTGACTCGAACGCACAGAAGGAACGACTTTATCGACTCACCCGTTGATGCCGATAAATAATATATACTTAGAGATTATGGTGTCTGCCACGCCTCCTTCTGCCCGTTACATACATTTCCAAGAGCTTATTATACCTTTGGTACAGGGTATAACAAAATAGTGTTCGTTACACTAACATATAATCACTAAACTGCTTAACTTTACCGAAATATGCGACTCCTTGTAAAGTGGGTCTTTGTAAAGTAGAAGATTTTAAACGATAAGATAGCCCTAAAGCTATAAGGACTAGATTAAGCTGTATCTAATATCATGATTGAACATTAGAGTCACCCAATAAAGCTATTTAGATCAAGCCCCGGAACTAGCCAGAGTAAGTTAATAACTAAATAACTAATAGCCCACTACATAAAGTAATAACCGGACTTAACCAACTCAAAACTCATGATGGCGGTCGGGCCAGGCGGTAGAGGTAGAGTAAGCACGTTATTTCGTGCCTCTGCTAAAAAGTGTCGTACAGAAAAATCACTAGCTAAGCTATAAAATATTTCCTCATATTCGGGAATTTGGGAAACAAATATAGGTCCGCAGAAGACCTCTAAAGAGAACCGAGACCCTATGCTCCAAGAGGACAAGAGAACAATAGTATTAGTAGTAGAAGACCTGTAGAGGTCTGAAGGGTATCTCGTAATGAAAGTTCCACAAGGCCTCACGCAGTGGAATTCTTACTATACGTGTTGGATCGGAGCTCAATCGTTATAGTTCTAAGACTGGATTCGGGTCCGGAACCCACCAAAAGTTGGAAAAATGGGTTGCAAATCTTTTGCTAGGCCTGAAATCTATATATAAACTTTGAAGTGAAAAACCTCAGGGATCAACGTGTTATATACAAAATAAAATTTTAATTTTTTCGAAGCAAGCCGCAAATTCCAGTTTTGTCGACATTGAGTGAAACGAAGGTATTCACTCTGTGTCCAGAATTTTCTAAAAGAGCAATACACATTTAAATCCTTCGAGGAAGGTCGTGTCGATATCTCAAGCACGACTGAACACATTTTGATGATCTTTGGTTTGTTGTTGGCATAGGAGTTATTCTCCTCGGAATAAATATCGAAAACAATTCAGAAATATGCTTTCAATCATTTATGTCGAAGTTAAGAGAAGGTGAAAGGGGAATAACACACGAATAGTTGGATCATAGTTAAAAACTTTGATAGAAGAGGATGTAGAATAGATAAATTGTTTTTGAATTATAGACAATTGGAATTGATCAGTTTAAAATGTTGCAATGGGAATCAAAGAAGATGAAAATTCTGGCTATGATATGGCATACATGCGCTAGTACAGGCTATTACCAAATGGGGTAGGACGGACTGTGAGCACTATCCTTCGATAATTTTTGAGGCTAACCCCGACCGAATTTTATTCAGCGCCGCTAGAAAATTCCGAAAAATTGCCCTAATTTCTGGCACCGTGAGTCGCATTTTATTTATATGACTGAACTCACAATTCTGTTGCACACTGCACTAAACTTCTGACATGAGCGAACAGCTTTACATATATATATGGATTCTATATGAACTGACGTAAATCTTTACTCCATACGACTAAGCCCAGCCTGTACTCCCGTAAAGCCGCCATTGGGATATTGGATTTCTGTTCAAGATTGGGCTTAAAAAATAAATTTAATTTGTAGTCTATAAATTGTTTATAGTAAATTATTTGACATAATAACGACGCTAGCGCCCAACCGTATCTATCACCACTCAATAACCCTCTGCTGGGTTCCGGGTCACGCAGGTGTCCCGGGCATCGAGGCGGCGGATGAGTGCGCCAGAAACGGCTTAGCGCTGGCAGCTAACCTTGCGGTTACGAACGTAGAAAGAAAATTACAGGACGTTGTTTGGCAAATCAGGGAGACGGCTAGAGCTCTGGCGGAAGGAGATTAGGACATGGTGTCCGATTGTCGCATCTCTCGAGCACTCTGACCGAGATATGATCCAAAGCAAACATCTGCACGCTTCCATAAAAACAGGATTAGGATGCTGGTAGGCGTTCAAGTGGGGCACTGCACCATCACGAATTCGGCCGCAGCATGCAGAGATGAGGAAGAGACAGAAAGCATCCAACATCTGCTATGCGACTGCCCGGCGCTTCTTAGCAGACGAACCCAGTTTCTGGGTAAACCATTGCTCTGAGGATCTGGGTAGAGTAGCCTTTCTTTTTCCTTGTTCATAGACGGATCTGGCTGCTTTCGTCGAAACCTCAAAATGGTGGGATGTACAATTTTGGATCCTCCTCCACTATCCCTTTCTTTCTTCAATTTCTTTCGTCCCTTTTTTTAATTAGTCACCACAATGGACCTCATGGTGATCTCAGTCCCTATCTGAGCTGCCTATTCAACCTAAATTATTTGACATAAAGAAAATTATACTTTAATCAATTTCGGATTCGACTTCTTTTAATAGGAGCTCTTTACAGAATTTTCTTCAATATCAGAATCTATCAGCTGAGTCCATAGCTACAATATTATCGTTTGATGTTGATTTGCTTAAAAGATTTATTACATTACATGGAATGGGCTTCTTAGATGTTAGTATGCCCCTAAGGACTTGAAAGCAAAAGATCGCACGAGTCCATTGCTACTTCTTTATCGAAAGAAGTACTTACATATATAAGCAGGACTGAGGATCGTACTCAACAAAAAAAAAAATTTTGTCGATTTAATATGTATCATGCCAGATATTAAAGGATCGCCTCTAAAGCATTTACCCCAAGACATCCAGCTGAAACCAAATATTGAACAGTATTAAGATATGTATTTAATGAAAGAAAAAACGTCTTGTTAGCCTAATAATTTTGGACTTTGTGAAGGATTCCTTGTACCTTTTTTACGGTATTAATGTAATTTAAATTAAACCTCTCTCAGTTACTCGGCTTTTTTGTTTCAAAATATTCTTAATGATAGTTCCTGATTACTTGATCAGTTAAATAATATTGGGTGACAAAGAATGGAGTAAAGTTTTCAATAACTTGCAAGGATAATATTTTATTCAAACTTAAGGAAATGGAAAAGGATTTCTTTTGAATGATATGTAATATGGTTTTTTTTAGAATCTTGTACGAAAAAAATTAAATAAAAATTTTTAACCCAAAAATAGTCGAGCGCAAATTGACACACCATTTAATCCTAAAACTAAGCCGTACGCATAAAATTTAGCACTGCCTGTATGTACACACACACAGACATCGCTTTTAATGAAATTGCATTTGCTGCAAATCAACGCTAATGAAATTATCCAAAACAAGTTTCGGTTTTTACGAATACAAATGTTATTTACCATTTGTTGTTGTTGTTGTTGTTGTTGCTGTCTTTGTTGTTGTTGTTGTTTGGCAGCACCAACTCTATCAAAATATTTTCACTGGCAATTCGCTGTCTATGTATAGAACATATATGTATGTATGTATTATGTGCGGAAAATTTCGTGTTTTGAGAACTTAATTGAATTCCAAATTCGCAAATAATGCTTTATTTTTGGCTCACAATGCGTTCACTTTTTTCCCTAACTTTTTTTTATGTGTTGTTTATTTTGATAATTTAATTTTTCGAATGTTTTTAAAAGTTTGTTCATGCGCAAATTGCCACAATGCACCCAAAAGACTTGATGGGCTTAAATTGCAAAACATAGAAAATTTATCAAAACGCAATTAAAATTCTAATTCATAAATTTAAAATTAAAAAATAGGAAATTATTATGCAAATGAATGCGTTTAAACGGCGATATGCAAATTATGAGAATCGAACTAAAATGTGCGCAATTAATATGAAATTGTTTTTCTGACATAATTAATGAATTTGCTTTTGTTTAGAAAAATATAATTTTTAAATTTTATGTTTATTGTTTATACGCTTATTTAAATAAAAAAAAATTTAGTTTGCTGCGTATTTGTGGACCGAGCTGAACGTCTGGTAGGCCCCACCATTTAAAGGACGGGTTTGCCCCACTGCATTCTACTGGGTGTACAAATAGAAAACCACCGTTTTCCCATAGGTGGCGCCAGCATTGCAAATCGGTCGATAAGTACGAACAGAATCGATACATTGCCAGCTGAGGCATCGGTCAACAACTCCACAGAATCTCGCTTGCTAATTTATTGGGCGTGACTCAGCAAGTCGTTTCTCATCTCCCAAAAAGCTTAGCAATGATTCAGAAACTGGGACATTGGGTGCCGCTCGAATTGAAGCCGAGGGACATCGAACGGCCCCTTTGCACGTGCGAACAACTCCTTCAACGGCAAAACAGAAAGAATTTTGTGCATCGAATCCTGACCGGCGATGAAAAGTAGATGACAACCCGAAGCAGATAAAATTGTGGGGGCTACCCGGCCATGCAACAACTTCAACAGCGTAACCAAACATTCATGGCTCAAAGCTAATGCTGTGTATTTGGTGGGACCAGCTCGGCGTTGTTCACTATGAACTCCTGCATCCAGGCGAAACCATTACAGGAGCCCTGTATCGGACGCAACTAATACGCCTGAGTCGAGCGTTGAAGGAAAAACGCCCGCAATACTCGGAGAGACACGATAAGGTCATACTTCTACCTACATGACAACGCTCGGCCACATGTCCAAGGTAGTGAAAACATACCTGGAAACTTTGAAATGGGTCATCCTACCCCACCCACCGTACTCTCTTGAAATCGCCCCTTCTGATTTTTACAAATTCCTATTGATGACGCATGACCTAGCCAAACAGCACCTTCGCTCCTTCAAAGAAGCCAAAAATTGGATCGATTCTAGATCGCGTCAAAAGAAGAAAAATTTTTGCGACGAGGAATTCAGAAGCTGCCAAAAAGATGAGAAAAAGTTGTGGCCAACAATGGAAATTATTTTGAAGAATGAGTATGTAATGAGTTTTTTACAATAAAACCTTAAATCATGAGAAAAAACGGTGGTTTTCTATTTGTACACCCAATATGTTCATAGTAAATAAAAGTGAAGAAAAAAAGTTAATAATAATAAGTTAATATTCAATAAAATTAAATTAAAATTCGTAAAAATAAATTTAATTCTTGACTTCTAACTGCAGAATGATAGATAACTATCGCGCTGCCGTTTGGCTATTTTTAATGCTCTACATGATAACACATACATGAACTCGCTCAGTATTTCCTGAAAAATTCAGGCATGAATGTGCTTAATTCAGTGAGACATGAATGCGTAGGTTGCTACTTATTTACATGAGTATCTCGCTCTATTTAAAGCTCTTCTAAGGAAAGCCACTTCCAGTGCATTATTATATCTAAAACAAAAATTATATAGACCTCAAACGATTCCCTACAGTTCGGTCGTTCAGGCTTGACTAATTCCGCCCTGAATTCCAGCATGAAAGCTCAGTGAAAAATTAATGAAATGATTCATAGCTGGTTCTGAAATTCAGTCATGATTTCATGACTCATTCAGGCGTGAGCGAACTGAAGTATTAAGACATTCTAAAGATACTGATTTATCGTAAAACTAGTTTTAGTATTTACGCTATATTTCCCTTCCCCATTCCCATCTTCTAATTATTTCCTCCTTCTCGCACAATTGATTGACATGATGGATGGCTGGCCTCTGGCTGAGTTGCCTCAACCTAACCTTACTTCTATTTTATAACAAAGCTGGCTTTGTCTAAAAAACTTTATCAAAGTAGGCTATATTTCCGAGCACATTTTCAACCTATAAAATTTCAGTTTTGTTTAGCTCACTTAACATTTGGCTTTCGTTTGGAACAGACCTAATATTTAGGAATAAAAATGGAAATTCAAAATTTTTTCGTAAAAAAAAATAATTTTTTTTTAAATAATTTTTTTTTTTTTTTTTGGTTATCTCTATTTTTGGGTAAGTTTGCATATAATACAATTTATGAAAAAAAAAACTAATATTTTTCTTCTTTCAGAAAAGCAGCACATGAAGAAACGTTACACCATGCAACAGCAGATTAAGGTAACTATTTGAAAACCCTCATAAAACTGTCAAAATAAATGGAATTTTTTTTACAGAATCAATAAGTACGCACTGGCAGAAACGGCACCTCGCAACATGTTTGAGGACCCGGTACCGCCGCCAAGACTTGAGGACTCACATTGTGGCGTGAAGATTGCGTTGAGCAAGTTGATCCCCCCCTTCAAATGCTTATGGACTCAGCTGGAGAAGTTGCTTTATCTCTGGACTTGAGAGACTCGCTTTGAGGTATTGGATTGTTTTGCAAAAAGTGTGACCACGAATTTGTATTTATTGAACCCTTTTCGCAATCATCCTTATCGTTCAAATTACCTCACATACTACGTTACATACTCTACGTCACATACTACTGTCCCCGTTTACACTTTATATACAATAAATAACTACTATTTATCTGATATGCAATTAAAAATGTGTTATTCATTTTAAAGCTTCCGTGAAGTGGTAGCTTGCCGAAGAGATCGATACTCTTAAAATTTTGATTAAAGGTGTCGCGATCCAAGGTTGAGAAACATCTCTAGCAATGCTACCAAATTCAGGGAGAAAACCGCCGAGTGAAAAATCAATAACTTCCCTAGAATGAAAGTCATGGGTCACCAATTTTAGCGAGAGCAGGAAAAAACGAGAGTGAAAAGGCATACATATTAATACCGTAAATAATGGGTCGAATCCATGCTCAAATGCTTTTTGAACCACCATGGTGTGGTTCACATGGAGTTTCTTCCTCCGGGAGAATAATTTGAAAAAGCATACATATTAGAATATTCGCAGTACGCTTCCTTAAAAAAAGGGTCGAATCCATGCTGAAGTTCTTTTCGAACCACGATGGTGTGATTCAAATGGAGTTTGTACCTCCGGGAGAATGATTTCAATGCCAAAACTTCGATATTGCCGATTCTTGTAAGCTTCAACTCAACAGCATTTCGTCCCACACCAAGCTGTTGGGAAGGAAATATCTGGTAAAATATAGGGTTGTTATAATGGACCAGCCCCCAAATATACCACCTTCATACTTCTTCCTCTGTCTGCGACAACACCTCAATGACACTGCTACAGCACTGTAGAAAACCTATAAGGGATCTTCCCGGCATCACTGAAGGGGATTTTAGAAAGTCTGTATCAGAGCACTTCTTGACACATACTACAGGTGGTCACTGAGGGGTTAAAAAATTGCAAAAATTGGGTCATGCAGTAGTATGATTAGTTCCATACAAAATTTTAATTTAGCTGTCCCGCCACTATACGTGCATTCCCTGTATTTTTAGTATCTTGCACATATTTGAAAGAAAAATGAATCCTTGAGCTGTTCCCCATTGATATTTACTCCTCAGATTTAACTTGATAGTAAAATGAATCCTTGGGATAACTTACCTATATTTTAAAAACTTCAATAACTAAGCTATGCAAACCCAACAAAATCTTACGATACATGATATGTTTTGGGAGGAAGAATTTCTTCTTGTGGAGGTTCGGGATTTCAAGGCACCCTACTTTCAGATTTCAGTTTCAGAGTTCTCAAAGCTCGGGATGGATGACTTGGTAGCTTGGTCTATATTGCCATTGTTCTTACTCTCAGTTTAAATCTACTTAAAAGGAAACAGGTTAGAATGCATGAAAAAAATAAATGCAAAACCATTATATTCAGGAAATGAAGAAAGATAAACAATCTCTGACGACAGCGAATAAATAGTACTACCATAGGTGTATGCCATAAAGCAGGCTTTGCTTTAAAATTCTAGTACTCTAAAAGACAAAAAAATAGGTCAAAGTAGGCGGTTTTGGCTAGCATATTTTCAACCTATACAACTATGAATTTATTCAGCTCACTTAACATTTGGCTTTCGTCCGGAGCAGACCTAATATTTAGGAAAAAAATTCAAAATTTTTAAGTAAAAAAAATAATTTGGATTGTGAACTCGCCATTAGTCACATGGTATGTATTGTATATAATAAAAAAAATTATAATAAAGAAATTATAATACATTTTTATTTTAGAAGAGAAGCATTTGGTCACTTTGCATAAAATAAACGGCACCACGCAACGTGTTTGAGGACCCGCTACCCCCTCAAGACGTGAGCGACTCGCATCGTGGCGTGAGGATTGCGTTATAATTTTCATATATATTTTGTATTGCGTACTATGCTCGGCAAAAGAAATAGGAACTCATCTTGATGAGAAAGAAAAGACTCGCTTTATCGACTGAACTTAATGATTTGCAAAATCATGGCACATGTTTATATATTTTGTCACGGAACGAACAATGCTGGAGGACTCGGCTGGAGAACTGCTCTATCTCTGGTCTGAGAGACTCATGTTTATATATTTTGTCACGGAACGAACAATGCTGAAGGACTCGGCTGGAGAACTGCTCTATCTCTGGTCTGAGAGACTCATGTTTATATAATTTTGTCACGGAGCGAACAATGCTGAAGGACTCGGCTGGAGAGCTGCTCTATCTCTGGACTGAGAGACTCTCATTGGACCCCATATAATATTTTGCAAACGATAAAAAGGATTATTTAAAATATACTTTGCTCATTATAGTAATCCTTATTGGTTATCTACTAAATAAAATCCAATTAAAACAACTTGTAATGAAATATTTTTTTGTACAATTTGATGAATTATATCGCAGTTAAAGCTAGAGCAGCTAGAGCTGCATTTTATAGAGATTTCTCAAAAGCGACTCTAGCTTCTTTTAAAAAGGATTACCTATTATAAAATCCCGAGGAATACCAGTACAGCTCTACTTTTTATTCACTGAATTTTTTGCGTGGTAAAATCTGATAAAATCACTTAACCTGGAAAGTTTCAGCGACCTTAAAGGTCTGAACCACATTTTTTTTTTAAATAAATACCTTTCTGGTATAAGAGATTCAATTCAGATACGATTTCGTGACCATATGTTATTAGTTTTATAATATGTAGCAGGCCCATTGGAATTGTTTCCCTAGGACAGCAATCGGCCTATGAGTACTTTACTACATCTAAGTAAAGCAATAAGTAAAATTTTAATAGGAAAACAACTTTCAGATTTTATATTGTGGGCGTCAAAAAAGGAAATCGCATGACGATTAAAGCAATATGATCGTTGATCTGTATTTTCATAAGTGCTAAGGGAGCTAAGGGAGATTATACAAAACAATCCCTTAACACAGCGAATAAAACGTATTACTATAGGTAGTATGGACATATTTTAAAATATCTTATAAAGCAGGCTTTGTTTAAAAATTCCAGTACTCTATTAGAAAAAAAATTTAGGTCGCAGTAGGCTGCTTTGCCTAGCATATTTTCGACCTATACGACAACGAATTTATTCAGCTCAGTTAACATTTGGCTTTCGTCCGGAGCAGACCTAATATTTAGGAATAAAAATTCAAAATTTTTTTTGTAAAAAAACTAATAATTATGGTTTTTACTCTCAACAATAAGGCACATGTGGTAAGTTTACATATAATACAAAAAAAAAAATTGTTTTAGTATAATAAAATTTGTTTTCTTTTAGAAGAGAATCGGAACAGTTTTTGTTCTGTTATAGCAATGTTACAAAAGAACGTCGTAAGTATTTGAAAACTCTCGTGAAGTTGTAATTAATGGCATTATTTTGCAGAAAAAATAAGTTTTAGGGACACACGGAACGGTAGAACGGCACCACGCATTATGTTTGAGGACCCGGTATCCCCCAAGACGAGCGACTTGCATTATGGCGTGAGGATTGCGTTATCCAAAGGATGTGACATAATTTTCATTTATATGTTTGTACTATAATTCGGCTGAAGACACACTTTATCGCCTGAAGATAAAGATTTGCAAAATAGGATTGCTTTATATATTTGGTCATTGCGCGCTGAAGGACTCGGCTGGAGTAACGACTTTAACTCTGGACTTGAGAGACTCGCTTTATTATCGCTTGAAGATTTACAATTAGAATGGCTCATATATATTTTGTAACGGAGCGCACAATGCTGAAGGACTCGGCTGGAGAACTACTTTATCTCTGGACTTGAGAGACTTTCATTGAGGCCCCTGATAATGTTTCGCAAACGATGAAAAGGATTATTTAATGCTCATTATAGTATCTTTATTGGTTATCTACAATACACATTAAAATCTAATGAAAACAACTTGTAATGAAATACAGCGCCTTTAAATAGCTTCTAAAAGGAATTAACTTTTAAAAAATCCCGAGGTATACTGGTATGCTGCAGCCCTCCTTTTTATTCACTGAATTTTTTGCGTTTAGCTAGCAGCCCTAGTTCCGTGCCTAGTTTAGATCAGTTGAAGACCGAGTCGAGCTATTCAAGTGACTTCTAAAGCTTCTGATTCTGATAAATTCGCTTAACCTGTACGGTTACAGCGAACCTAAATACCTTTGTGGTATAAAAAAATTCAATTCAGATACATTTTCGTGAACGTAATAGTTTTAAATAAGTAGAAGTCCCATTGGAAATGTTTCACAAGTATAAATTATAAAGACTTCTAAAGATATAAATAGCAATCAGCCTATGAGTCCTTTACTGCAACTAAGACCAGTAAGAGAAATTTAAATAGGAAATTTTGTTTTATGGGCGTCAAAGAAACAAATCGCTTCAAAGTGGTTTTCAAAATCAGAAACGCAAAATGATCTCTTGGTCTACAACTTCATAAGTGCCACCCTCGATGTGGGCAACTTGGGAGTCAAGGTATAATCTTCCTTAACTCCCAAGTTGCCCACAAAACAATCCCTTATCACATCGAATAAGAGGTACTACTGTATGTATCGGGTTTTTCAATAGGGACGCTACAAAAGTAGACCGATAGGGACAGCAAACGACGCCATAATTTTTCCCGCTCTCTTGACATTTCTCTTCAGTAAGGTTTGCCATTTCCTCTATATCCATGATGAATATCCAACAACAAGTCGAAATTATTATTTACTACCGAAATTCGAAGTCAGTGGACTCAACTTTAAAAGCGCTACGTCCAATTTATGGTCGTCATAATTGTCCTGCCAGATCAACAATTGAGCGTCTAGTGGAAAAATTTGAATCGACGGGCACAGAACAAAATGTTCCCGTGGCAGTGAGACAAAAAAGTGCCCGTAGTGTCGAGAATATTGCTGTCGCTAGTTCATTAATTGAGGAAGACCCAAATCAGTCTCTCACACGTCGTTCTCAAGCGGCGGGCATCTCTGTGACGTCGTTGTGGTGAATTTTGCGAAAAGATCTTGGCCCACCTACATCCTTGCAAGATGAAATTGGCGCAAGAACTGAAGCCGCTTGACCACCAGAAGCGTCGTATGTTCGTGAATTGGGCTGAGCAACAACTTGAAAATGATCCGAACTTTCATCGAAAAATCATCTTCAGCGATGAGCCTCATTTCTGGCTGAATGGCTTCGTCAATAAGCTAAATATGCGTTATTGGTCAGGCAGCAATCCACACGTACTCCAGGAGTCACCATTGCATCCCGAAAAAATTACGGTTTGGTGCGGTTTATGGGCCGGCGGCGTCATTGGGCCGTACTTCTTCCGTGATGATCAAGACCAACACGTTACTGTGAACGGGAAGTGCTACCGCTCAATATAACCAAATATTTTTGGCCCGAATTGGATGATATGGACTTGGACAATATGTGGTTTCAACAGGACGGCGTCACAAGCCAATTTCACAATCGATTTATTGAAAACCAAATTTGGTAACCGATTTATCTCACAAAATGGCCAGTCAATTGGCCGCCTCGGTCTTGCGATTTGACGCCGTTAGACTATTTCCTGTGGGGCTACGCAACTAAGACCAGTAAGAGAAATTTAAATAGGAAATTTTGTTTTATGGGCGTCAAAGAAATAAATCGCTTCAGAGTGGTTTTCAAAATCAGAAACGCAAAATGATCTGTTGGTCTACAATTTCATAAGTACGAATATCGAACGTGAAATTGCAGCAGTATCGGCCGATTTATGCTTGAAATCCGTCGAAAATTGGGTTCAGCGTCTGGACTTCTGCAAGCGTGACCGCGTTGGCCATGCAAAAGAAATCGAGTTCTATACATAATGACATCGAATGTACTTTTACAGGAATAAAGAATTTCATTGATATCCAAAACCGTTTTTGTTTTATTTGTTTATTATTATTATGCACATATTGTAAAATTTCCTATAAAGCAAGCTTTGCTTCAAAATTCTATTACTCTAATAGACAAAATTGGTCAAAGTAGCCTGTTTTGCCTAGCATATTTTCAACCTATACAACTACGAATTTATTCAGCTCAGTTAACATTTGGCTTTCGTCTCGAACAGACCTAATATTTAGGAAAAAAAATTCCAAATTTTTTTTGTAAAAAAACTAATAATTATGGTTTTTACTCAACATGTGGTAAGTTTCATATATTAAAAAAAAAAACTTAATAAAAACAATTTTTTCTTTTAGAAGTAAAACAAATTAAACAGTATGCCAAAATATTTTAATTCAATTACAATTACATACAAGTTAACGAATTTAGAAACAAAACTGCGATATCAACATGAAACAGGACATCGCACATTATCAACAAAGAGCTTCAGAGTAGCTTTTTTGTAGGTTTTTTTCCTCCTGGGAGAGCTTAGTCCAGGTCTTCATGGACTCTTTTGCAAATGTCTTGGGATCCACATATTTATTCTCTTCACGTTACTTGCGCAAGAAATTAAGAAAGCTGTTTATGGTACATATTGGGATACGGTTGCCGTTGTCAGGCTCTTTTGTAGCTTCTTTTTCCTTTTTAGGCTTTATCGGCTGTCGTAGGGGTAAGCCCTTAAAGGGACCTTCCTTACTTTGGCCTGACGTGGCCTGGTAGATCCGCTAGGTCCTTGATTTTCATTACTATTTACGCTGCAACTGGGTCCATCCTATTTGAAACGAAAAATCTCGTGAAATTGTCCTAATAAATAGGGACACTGAACGGTAGAACGGCACCACGCATTATGTTTGAGGACCCGGTATCCCCCAAGACGAGCGACTCGCATTGTGACGTGAGGATAGCGTTTCCAAAGGATGTGACAAAATTTTCTTATATTTTTTGTACATTTATTTTTTATTTTTATCTGAAGATAAAGATTTGCAAAAAAATTGGATTGTTTTATATATTTGGTTATTGTGCGCACAATACTGAAGGACTCGGCTGGAGTAACGACTTTAACTCTGGACTTGAGAGACTCTCATTGGACCACTGATAATGTTTTGCAAACGATAAAATGGATTATTTGCTCTGATTATTACTTTGTTCATTATGGTAATATCTATTGGTTATTTATATCATTAAAATTAAATGAAAAGAGTTTGTAATGAAATATTTTTTGTGGGCTAATCGACAAATTTGATCGCATTTAGTTAAAGATCGCTCGCGTATTTTGTTTCATAGTAATTTTACAAAACTTTCTTCAAATAGCTTCTAAAAATGACTGTTCGAGATATATTGAACCAGCTTTAATAGTTCTGCAGCCCTGCTTCATGCTGTCTAAATTTGTTTGCTTGGTTGTCAACTTAGGTGAGGAGTTATTTACTTATAATTTTGTTAGTCTCATAAAATTTAATATAGCCTTCAAGAATTTGAACCATAAAAGTTTTTTAATCGGTGGGAGTCTCATTTGTAATTATTAGAGTCAAATTTTCAAAGACTTGTTTGGGGAGGACAGCATCCAAAGGGCTTTCAGTTTTGTTCTAATTCCAGCTCTTGATGCCCTTTGCTCTAACCAGGAGTTTAATTTAGAGCCCTAAGCTAAGTAGAATAATTGGAAAAATTTAAATGAGAAAAACTTCAAGGCCTACTAAGAATATGTGAAAATTAATTTGTGTACTTTTTTAACAGAAAAAAAAATAAATGTTGAGTATTACATTGAGTGAATATTAAAAAAAAAATATTTTCTAAAGCCAAATT
This sequence comes from Chymomyza amoena, assembly GCA_037043745.1. Classification (NCBI taxonomy): domain Eukaryota; kingdom Metazoa; phylum Arthropoda; class Insecta; order Diptera; family Drosophilidae; genus Chymomyza; species Chymomyza amoena. The sequence goes on from JBAMAX010001282.1 coordinate 476,533, forward strand.
ATGAATAATCAATTATAATATTAATATTATCTTTCAAAATAATTATATATACATTTATTAATTTTATCCTTCGCAAAGTCACACACTCAAACAAATCTATAGATTGATTTTTGATTAATATATTGAGAACTTATTTTAAGAAAATTTTATACTCATCTTAAGTATTTCGTTAGCTTTATTTGGCTAAAAATTAAATAAGATTTACATAATTTTTTCAAAATTTAATTTTCAAATTTCTCTGTGCAGAAAACGTTTTTATTCTCAATATTTTCGAAGTTTTTCAACGAGCTTCAAAATTTTCAGTAAATAAATCTCAGTGCAGGTGTGTTTGTATAAGATGCCAAAAACTTATGCCCAACGATTTTAAAAATATATTCATTTAGATACAAAGAATTCTTTCGCTAACTCTCAGTTTTTAAATTTAAAGCTTTATGGCTTATTTAAAAAAAAATTCATTTTTTCATTTTGGAACAAAATTGTTTTTTAATTAACTGTTCCAGCCCCATGGATTTTTCTCTTAACTAACACATTATTTTATTTTAATGCATTTTTTTAAATTTTTTGTTAACGATATTTTTTAAAAAAAATTTTCTTAATATTTTTAATGTTGAATTTTGTATTTTGCTTGAAAAAATAAGAGCTAACTGCAGCAAACACGGCCACCAGAATCAAAGAAACTGGACTCTGGCGGACTAGTACCTTCGGACATGGCAGCATTCTGAAGGGTCAATAGACTAGCAAATCAACAGATTACATAACACCAGTACTGGACTTCAAGAAGAGGTTCGACGTCAGATTCCCGACGCGAAAGGAGTGGGACATGAACAGGGTAATGAGAGCAGACGCAGCTGCAATCTATACTGACGGATCCAAGATGGATCGCGGTGTAGGAGCAGGGGTCTACTCGGACGAACTCGAAGTATCTCTCTCCTCTCGCCTAGGCAGCAGAAACTGCATCTTCCAGGCGGAAGTCTTTGGCATCAGATAAGCACGTAAGGTGTTGAATAATCATCCGAGTCAGCTGGCGGAGGTATGTATATTCTCCGACAGTCAAGCAGCTTTGCTGGCGATCAAATCGACAACCGTGAACTCGGAAATCATCAGACAATGCAAAGAAGATCTCAATGCCCTTACAAGCCGAATGAACATCGCTCTCATATGGGTTCCCGGACATAGGAATACGAGAATGAAAAAGCTGATGAACTGGCGAGAAAAGGAGCATTAGATGGCGAAGCAGCGGAGGTAGGTCAAATACCCCCTCAGCGCTATCAAGAGAGAACTTCTTCTGCGAGCTCAAAACAAGGCTGAAACCAAATGGAATAATATTGGCACTTGCAAGATTGCAAAGGAAATTTGGTCGCGATACGACAAGCATAGAACGGCCGAACTGCTAAGCAAGCCAAGAACAATAGTCTTCAGAATAGCATCGACAATAACCGGACATTGGCCGTTAGGAGACCATGCAAAGAAAATGGGCTGGCCCTAGAACGTCAGATGCCGAAGCAGTGACCAGGAGAACACAGAAGAGACAGTTTATCATTACTTATGTGAGTGCCCACGATTGGGGTCCTTACGCCACAGAGCACTAGGAAGCTTCGCGTTAGGAAGCCTACGTGAGTTGGCAGAAAAGAACATTGACGACATCAGCAGGTTTATTAACGGATCGAGATGGTTTGAGTTAACCCAACAGCAGTGGTTCCCATAAGTGATGTAACAAAATAGCGCATTAGCGCTTATTGAGTTTGAATATGTTGTCACTCAAACGGCACCCCAACCAACCAACCAACCCAAGTTTTCTTAACTGCCTCAAACATTTTTTTCTCCAAAAAATGTGTACATATCTCAAAATCAAATCGATATGTTTTTTAACCGACTCAATTAAAAAAAAAAGATGTTCTTGATTTTATTTTTTAATTTTTTTGTCAATATTGCTAAAACAGCGCTTAAAAAATTTTTAAATTTTGTTTAACGCAGATATTTGCTTTCTTTCTTTAAACTTAATTTTATAAAATATCCCATTTCAATTTTTTTTTTTAAATTTAATTTCAATATTTTCGTACTAAATATGCATTTATAGATCGATGTCTTTGATTTCAATTTTTCTATTTTAATATAAAAAAAAATTTAATTATTAAATAAATAAAATTGTAAAAAGTTAATTTAATTTTTTTAATTTAAAAAATGAATTCAATGTTTTTTTTTTAATTGTTTAAAATTACTTACCGATTTTTTTTAAGCTTAGATATATTACGCATTGATAAAAAATTAATCAATTGTCTTTATTTATTTACGAGTAAACCATCAACAAAGAAAATCCCTCCTTAATATATAGTTATCGATAGCTCGATAATAAAACGAGATTTATAAGCTTGACATACGCAAGAAGCTTTCTATTTAAAAGTCATCAAACCCGAAAAGATCAATTTAAAAACTGGTCCACTTCACTTATTTACGCCGATATAACATATATATAGAGCTGAAAAGCCTGCCCCAATTTTCATTATTACTCAGAACTATATTGCGGCTTATAAATTTGTATATGATAATATATTTATTTCTTTTATTTAATTTTAATTAAAATGTATGCTGATATTTAAGAAGTAAAGCTAGATAGATTGTATTTTTTACTTCCCAAAGTACGAGGATTTAAGAAATATATCAAAATATAGATACAGGCCACGTAAACTACCAAAGTTGTATCAAAATATATGTATTATTTAATACAAATAAGGACATTTTTTTTAATGTCTCATATAAAAGATGACACAATCTTTTTATAAAATTAATTCTTGACTAAATTCTAAAATAACCAACAATTTACATTCCATCAAGCTTTTATTAAATTATTTAAACTAATTTATCATACTACAAAAAAAAAAAATCAATTTACCACAATTTTTTCTAATTGATAAAAATTTTCTACAACAATAGCCTGCAAGACATAAAAAAATAGCCTTGAGTACATATGTATCAAAGAATCTTTATCAAAGTATCTTTATCTGCTGACTTTATTTCTTGCAGCAGCTAACCCAAGACAAATATAAGGGGCATCAATCAACAAGTTTAATTGAATGTAATTACAATAAAAATGAATGTGTTGCCAAAATCCTGAATAAATCTATATGAATATCTTTCTACATATAAACAGATAGTCACTTATGCATAGCCAAGTGGATGATGACAGTAGTAGTCGGATTTGTGGCACAGTTTCCTGCAGCAGCAGGAGCAGGAGAAGACAGACGGTAGACAACCGCAAAATAAGCTACGTAGTTGCTTACTGAAAATGGCAAGAAAATGAAATTAGACGAATAGAATGACGATGTAAGTGCCATGAAAAGACGTTAAGATGTTCTAAACGTAGCAAAAGTGGTTGCCATACAGCAAGCCATTCAAGATGAAGACCAAAGACGAGCAGATGATGATAAAGACGCCGAGATGATGATGAAGACGACGAAGATGATGAAGATGATGGGAATGATGAAGGCTACAACGGCAGCGTCGTTGGCAATGACGTAGCGCTTTATATGTGTAGTCTTTGACTAAAATTGAGGAAAATTGCATTTAAGTGTTGCCGTTTTCATTTAGCCGCATGAAAATGTATGTGTGTGTATGTGTGTGTGTGTTTGTATTTGTAAGGGGGGTTGTTGAAGAGGAGGGTTGCCACAGAGCTCTGAGCTGCGCCTTTTGTGCATGGAAAATTGAATGAATAATTGAGAAAGCGAGCGGATGATGGCATTAGAGGGAGTCTATGGTTTGATGCAGTTCGTATCTGTGTGAGTGTGTATCTATGTGTGTTTGTTCGAGTGTGTGTAAATGCACAGCTAATGAAATATAATTGCTTTGATTAAGGCAACACAAGGTGCCACCAACAACAACAACTACAACATGAACCACAGTAATTACTACAAACTACAGCTGCACAGTTTGCATCAAAAATCCCAGTGCGTTGATTAATTTATTAATCATTAAATATTGCTTAATCAACGCCATTTTGTAATTATCTGCGTATTTTTAATTGAATTAACTTTCGTGGAAATTCCCATGTTGTTTATCTTTTTTTTTTTGTCACAATTTATTCTCTGTACATCAATTAAAATATAAATTCAAACAAATAACTTTAATTAAAAACTGTTATTGCAAAGATAACCGCAAATAGAAAAACTGAAACTTATAGAAAAAACAATTTTTGTTTGCAAAAAGAAACAAAAAACTGATAAATTTATTTGAAAAAAATGTCAATAACGATAAATTTATATGAAAATTGTGCAAATGCAATATATAAATATACGCGGTGGTACATTTAAAAAATAATATTGGCAAAATGAGCGACTTTCAGATGCTCTTAAAAATGTATTTCACTTTAAAAGACTCAATATGATGATACATGTATCACTGAGGAAAAATTCAAGTATTTCATATTTAAAACCAGGAAATCCACACTTGATTTGAGTGCAACCACGAAAATTCTGAAATGTAGAATTTTGATCTTGCATCAAGTGATTAAAATCTTGAAGTCCGAAATTAAATTAAATTAAAAACATGATTTCTTAAAAAATAATGCACGAAATGCTTCTTGAAATAAATAAAAAACAATCATTAATCAAAGTATATTTTGAACTTAAAATTCATGTAACAACATTTCGGGACTATAATTCGATTCGATTTACATTTTTTCAGGTTTTATTATAAAGTTTGTGTGTTTTATTGTCTTAGGAATCGATCGGATTGTGGAAAAAAATAATTTTTTGAATTCTTTGTATTTAATTTATTGTGTAGCGATTTATTTTTATATAAATTTTGAACTTAAATTTATCGGTTGATTTTCAATAAATAAATATTTAAAAAATAAAATTAAAAATAAAGAATCAATCTTAAATGAAATTTCTCGATTTTTAATTCCGAAATTCTTAAATTTAGAACGCGATTTCATAAAAAATAAGAAAGATTTCGTCTTTGAAACTTCGTCCTCTTGAAATAGGTACAAAAAATCTTATTTCAAGCATATTTGAAACTTAAATTGAGATAACAAAATACTTCATATGAGTATGAAATATTCTTATATTTAGTTTGGATCAAAATTCTTGATAACTGTCTTTGGATCCAAAATATTTGCATCTTGAATCAAGTTCATATTTAATCTTAAAATAATTACGTACTTATTGAAGTACTGAAATGAAGTAATTGAATCAAATCAAAAAATCTTCATTGGATCTCATTGTATAGTTGAAACTAATTTAACCTGAAATTTAAAATAAGAAATATGTAATCTTAAATCAAGATTTCAAGATTTTGTTCCAAAATATTTTCATCTTGAATCAAGTCTAAATTTACGTTTAAGAAGAGTACATTGTACTTGAATTAAATCAAAAACCTTTTGATTGGAGCATATTATATACTTAAAGCAAGTTTAACCTTAAATTTTAAATAATAAAAATGTAGTCTTAAATAAATATTTCAAAATTTTGTTTAGTTATACTCTTAAAATAAGTTCGTAATATACTTGAATAAAATTTAAAAAAATCTTGATTGGAGCATATTATATTATTAAATCAAGTTTGAAATAAGAAAATTTTAATTTTGAATATGTTTACAATATGAATGATTAATATTTATTTCAGTAATTTTTTTCTTTTTAAGTATACCTAATTCAACATAGGATTTGCTATTATTGATATTATTATAAAGTTTTCTATTTTTTCAACTATTAACCAGCTCTTAATTGTTTTAATAAAGGTTATATTTATAATTTTTTAATCTTTATAAAAATTATTTATTTTATACATATGTATATTATTATTTTTTTTATTCATATATATGACGAATAAACATACCTATATATTTTTTATACCTAATGCAAAGGGTATATTTTACTTTTTAGTTTTAGTTTAATTAATAAACAATATTCTTAACATAAAGTCGTTGAATATTTTTTCTCATACTATTCTTTTCTAATTCCTAACATGACATTACCCTTATACTCTTACCCCAATGCCTCTCTATCTAACTAAAAAATAATCTAAAAAATCGTATTTTTTACAGATGGATATGCAAAAAGGTTCCGTTTTATTTAAAAGTTTTATGTATAATTGGTTTATCTTTATGTATAAAATATTATCTTTCTCCCTTTAACAAGCTCTAATTTTGATAACTAAAACGATTTTTCGATGAACTCTCGGCGAAAGTTTTTTGCTCTATTCCAAAAAGAAGTTCTCAAGAATGTCAATAATTCAACTACTACTTCTCTAGATCTAGATTTTAAAATATAATAATATTTTTTTATATATTTTTTTTTTACATTTTTTTTATATTTTTTAAAAAGGTATTTTGTTTTATAAATTCCATTTTTCTCTTGTTTGGGTAATCGTTAATCTACACATTCTAATATACTTGATAAATAAAATTAACGAATTCTTTGAGATTTTGAGGCAACATATCGTCCTTTTTGGAGGGACGGGAATTTTCCAGAAATTATTATTTTCCGACTTCACAATTTTTTATAGTATTACTTAATCAATTCACTTTTTCTTTTTTTTGCTCTATCACACACTAATTTATTTTTAGCGTGAAGCGATTAACTTTTATGTCAATATGGGATTATAACCTTTTAAATTTATCCGTTGATTGTCAATAAAAAAAATATTCGAAAACAAATTTTTTTTGTTAAAACGATTCAGTCCTGATGTTAAATAGTGGACAACGTGTCTTTTTTAATTAAAGTATTATTTCGGTGTTTGTTCTAAAAAAAATGTACTTTCTATCGAACAACAGACAGATTTTAAATAAAATATGAAAAAAATAAAGAAATTTTTACCTACAACTTACGAAGCAATGTTTTAGATTTCATTAAATAATAAATATTGTAATCCAAAAAAATATTTATTATGTTATGATCCTTTTAGATAACTTCATTTGATAATCTGAAAGCCACTGATGCTACATAAACGAAATAAATATAGATTTCTTGCAATTTTAATTATAAATTAATCTTCTAAATAAATAAATAAACTAATTTTAACCATCGTCAGACGTCCTCACAAACTTAACAAACTCGTTATCGCCAAAGTGCCTTGAAAAATATATAAATAAACACAAACAAAATGAATGAAAATTAATTTGAAAAACTGTATACAGAGCCTGGCATTCGTCGCTTTGTCGTCCTGCTCCCTTTGCCACACGCCCCTGGCGTACTTCCTTTTTCAATTAAACGCCACCATTTTCCATTAACGAATTTGCATGCATGTAAAGCGTACACTGTATTTGTGAGTGAGTGAGTGTTGGAAATCGCGCCGACGGCAGCAGTCACACAGTCACCAACACTTGACACACACACACACGGTCTATATATGTGTTTGTATGCATGTACTTAGTACATAAAAGCCTAGGTGTGTGTGTGCGTATGAGTAACCATGCCTGTCTGTATTTCTATAATAAAATTAAATTAGAAGACCAGAAAATTAAATCATCAAAGCTTGACGTCTGGCGGCGGCTGCTGCTCTTAAACTCTTCGTCTATGAGAGAGTAGAGAGTAGAATTTTTGCAACCCAGCAAACATTTTTGTTGCTGCTTAGAAATAACTAAAAGGGAGCAAAGCGAAAATTAATGATTTGCTATCGAAGTTGATGGATTTGCAGATATGTATATTGAGGAAGATATTTATGTTGAATAAATAATTATGTGAAGTTGAGCGAGTGCTATGCTTAAAATCGTTTTGAGGGAAAATTCTACCCGTACTGACCTTGATCCGCGTATATCTTTTAAAGTCCTTTTTGTTCACCTACATCATAAAGCGAAACCCCATACATTTCTTTATATAAAATATTATATAATATATATTATATTTATATAAAAAAATATGGCATGGATTATACAATTCTAATGACACGTTGCAAGAAACTCCCATTTCAGTCTTTGTAGGCAAGTTTTCAAAATGTGCCAAGTAAATTCGATTGAAAAATAATCATCTCCTACAAATTTTGAGCCGTCACTACTTGAAGAAGAAACTTTTCTTAATGCCCACCTTCTTCGTTAATAAAAAAAAATACCTCCTACAAGTTTTTAGTCGCCATTTGCATTAATTGTAGGACAAAGTTTTATTAAAACTCCACAATAAATCGAATTTCCATGGAGAATTTTAGACCTCCGGCTATAAATTTTTGGGCTGTGTCATGAGCGCCAATACGGTTTAATTTTTTTGCTTTGTTTTTTGAAATATGAGTCCTAGAAAAATAACTTATAATAAAAGTATTATAAGGAGCTATGGACATATCCGTTTAATAGAAGCAATAAATAAAACAATAAAGATATATAGAGCATATGTCCATTTATTGGTTTCCCAACTTCAAAAATATCACTAGATATCACTTGATTATGTCCAATTGAAAAAATGTTAAATCTCAATCAAAAGACTTTCTGAAAAAAATATTAAGTTTGGAAGAATTCCCTAGAGATACAAAAATGCTACAAGAAAAACCCCATAAACTACAATCGACTTAGTTGGTTTTTTTTTAACATGTTGAACACGAAGTTAGCAGACCTTAAAAACCGATAAACCACAAGTCGGATAAAATCTTTTTTAAAAATATCTTCCCCCAAAACTTTTTCTTTTTAATGATAATTTATTAATAAACTTTCCTTTGGCATAACACTGTGCAACATTTCCGAGGTCATCGGCTGAAAACAACTTCTCTTTTCGCTTTTTTTGGAGTACATCTTGAAACTGGAGAAACCCCCAAAGGATTTTGCTCAAAGTCATCAAACCTTAAAAAAATTGTTTTAAGTCTATAAATCACAAATCGGATGAAATACTTAAAAATTTTCCTGAACATCAAAAAAACTGAATTGACGCGAAAAATATGAAATTTTTTCTGAATTCGAATACCGAAAAATACTTTCGTGATCTGGGCAAAAAAACATATTTTTTATGCACAATATTTCGATCTGTTATCAGAAATGGCCTAACTGGTCATCGTTTTATTGTAATCTCAAAAACTCCTTTCTTTAGAAACTCTAATTGCTTGGATCCCAACGTACTTGGATTTTTTCGCCTCGAATTTAATCTCTCAAATTATAATTAAAAATAGTGTTGGATATTAAGATTCAAAAAAGATAATGGGGTGATGGGGTGTTTAAGATTATTTTATCACACAGCTTCATAGAAAATAAATAGATTTTTAAGTTCAGTATGAATTTGGGGCTTCGGTGCTAAAAATTCCAGCACGTCAGGGCTCTGACAAAAGCTAAGAAATGCCACAAATCGGGGTTTTTTGAAGGTTATATTAGAAATTTTCCTGTGGTTTTTTTGACTTCGGATTCAGCGACATCAAAAACATAATAAAAAATAGTGTTGGAAATCTGAATTCGAAGAAGATTAATTATGAAGTATTTGAGATTATCATATGACACAGCTACGCAAAAAGTAAAAGTGTTTTAAAATTCCAGCACCAAGTGAGCTTTATAATAGAAACCATCCTGTGGCCTTTTTGACTTCGGATTCGGATTCTGCGATCACAAAAACAATTTCGCACAAACAGTCTCAAAAAAATGTTGTGGTTCTTTGAGGTTAGGGTAGTCTAGTTCTACCGTCGGAATATTTTGTTAGCGTATTCGGTACTCTTAAAGTTAAAGTAAGAGTATTACTAAATGATAAACTGAAGAGACGGACCAGCAAAGTTTTTTGCACCCTGTACATAACCTCAAAATCTTAATCCTAAATCGGATTCTACGCATCAAATTAGCTTTCCAACAACTGACCTGCCTAATCTGTCGGCTTCATCATTAAAAAATAATTGGAGCTAATTTTGTAAATACTCTTTTTTAGTTTTAATATTATACGTAACACAAGACTATGTGTAGATATTAACTTTGTTATTTCCTATTGGGCTTTAGCCTTAGTTTTAAGTAGACTGATTGCCAATAAATTGGAATAAATAAATAAACTATTTTTCTTGAGAGGATAAACTCAATTTAAGAAGGTTTCAAATTTTGTTTGGAAAAATTTTAAAATCAATTCCATTATTGTACTAAAACTTCGTCTGAAAATTTTAAAATAATGACCTACAAGTGAAAGTCATTATTATGTTAAATGAAAGTTCCGAAAATTTAAATAAGCATCATTTAATAAATCTATAGTTTACTGGGATTTTAGATACTTTGTCAAGAATATACAGATTCGAAATCGTATTTTGGCAGTATTTAGGTAACTATAGCTACTAAAATATAAAATAAATTAATTATTATAATAATAAATTTAATCAAATATTAATATTTAAAATAAACAAAAAAAAAACTTTTTCAATAAAAATTATTTTTTTAATCTACTGCTGGAAATGCTCGATAAAGAGAAAATTTTAATTATTACCCAAAACAAAAAAGGAAATAAATGCCCAAACTCTTTTATTAGGTTAAGCACCTAACAAATTTGCTTGTTGGGCTTTATGTGTGTGTGTGTTTGAGTCAATATAAAATGGCGTAGCAGACACACACACTCATACCCACAAGACAGACACACATGCAGCAACACACTCAGACTGACTCATATATGTTATAGCCCAATTTCCAAAGCGACAGTTACGAGTTCATTAATTTTTTCCTTTTCGTGCAGTGCCGCCCACCTCAGTCCCAGGAATTCGGTTGTCTGGGCGGACAGGCTAGGCCAGAGATCCCAGGTCCAGTTGCAGGTTCACGTACTCTAGTGCGCTGCGGTTTTGGCCAACAATCCATCCATGTAGTATAGAGCAACCCTATGAGCAGCCAAAGTGTGTTTGTTTGGTGTGAGCAGCATCATAAATTAAATTCCTCATCAACTCAAACTCTTTGCGCGCCAATAAAGTGACAGAGAGTTATTTTCATCACTTTTTCAATGGTCCAGCACACCGTATGTCCGTAGCTCTATATATATATATATATGCATAAGTGGAGTATGTGTGTTTGAGTGTGAGTGTGTGTATGAGTGAGTGTGCGTGTGAGTGTATAAATGAGTGAGTGAATGAGTGTGTTTGTGAGTCATTAAGCGGCTTAAAGCGCCGACGCGCTCTTCATTCCGCTCTCTCTGCTGCATGACGACTGGTTTAGGCCACGCCTAGTGGCAGCCACACACTCATACACAATAACACTCACACACACACACACTCACTCATGCGAGTTATTAAGTAATACCAACAGGAAAAACTAGTTTCATTGTGTGCACAGTGCTTAGACATTTGCGCATGCGTGGTGGATTTTGATATAATATCTGAGATTGGGTTGAATGATTGACATTAAGTTTCTTGATAAGATTAAGTGCAGCTTGTTGCAATGAGTAACTAATGTACTAATCAGAGTCATCAAACTCAACTGTCAAACCAATTAAGCTTGTCTGCACTTGGTGGCCATGTGAACCACAGGTCGTATGCGTAATTTCAATTAATATTTACATACAACAACATTAAAGATGGCAAACAACAACTCCAAGAGGCAGCAGGAAAAAAACTTCAATAAATTTCTACCCCTTAACAGTTTAACGATAAAAGCAAACTAATTAAAGTACGAAGAAGAGAAATTGCCACATAATAAAGCAAATTAAAAGCAAATTAATTTAAAACAAAAAAGTAAACTCTGTGGACGTTGGAAATGAAAATGAAGGCAACCCAAGCACAGGCGCCAGACGACACATAGATACACGCATACACACATAGATACACACGCACACACTCACACTTAGCCATTGCTGCTGCTGCTCCACTTCAATTAAGCTCTGCGCCAACAAGGCGGCAGTCACCCAATGAGCACACCAACACACACACGCACACACTCACACTCACGCACTCACTTATACACACTCATTTGTAGCGCGTAATTACGTTTGGCAAGCTCGTTATGCGTAAGAATAAACGCGCATTAAGAGCTCATTAGTTGGCACAAATCGAATCGTTGGCATACAAACGCCGTAGAAGCTCCCACCCAAACCAAACCAACCCAACCCAATCCCACCCAGCACCGCTCATCGGGTACCAGCACAACCAGGATCTGGAACGCCGCATGAGGGCCCTGGCAATGGCAATGGCAACCAAACTCCAACCAATGGTGCGCTCTCTCTGCCTCTCCGCCTCTCTCTCTTCGCTCTTCCCTGCTCTGCCTCCGGCTGGCCTTCTTTCTGTCTCAGCTGTCTGACGTTTTCATTTAACGTGTAATGGAAGATAGCGCAAAAGAGTAAACGACTTAAATGAAGTGGAGCGTATACAAAACCACAAGTCATGCACACCTATACACCCAAACATCCAAACACACACACGCATACTTATGCACATTAGTGGCGCTCATGGGTTAACAGGAAGTCGAGTAATAAAATTTTGAATGGTGTTCTTATTTCTTACTCTCAAATATATGTCGCAGGAATAGCTCGATTTGAACTTTTGTAAGTATATTTTGTATGTATGTAAATAATTCAGGAATTTAGTTTCCTTTAACTATTTTAAGTCTTCTATAGGAGAAACCATTTATAGTTGGAATAATCCTGAATTGAAACCAAGGTACTTTTAATACCCTACACCTAAGCTAGAAGAAGGATACTATCGATGGCACTATCGATAGCATCAATGGCAATGTCGAAAGTATCGATAGCACTATTGATAGTACCAATATTTTTAGATAGTATCGATAGTTAAAGTTTACGGATACTAGCGTTGGTTTTATTGGATATATCGATAGTATACTTTTGTGTGTAGAAAAATTTTTTAACATATCAACGGACTTACCAGCATTTCCGGATAGTTTAAATTTCCAAAATTTCAAATTTAATAAATTTCGTGCTGCAAAATAAAAAAGAAGAAAAAAATCTTTAAAAATTCGGTAGTTGCAATATTTGACATTCCTCATTATTTGGCCAAGCAAAATTTAAGCTAAAACTATTGAACTTTCGGATACATTTTCTTAAATACTCTTTTTGTAAGTAAAAAATGCGCCATTTTTTGTGTGCCATTTTTCACTTTGTTCGAAAGTACCATCGGTAGTATTGATAGTTTCACCTATCGAAGTCTTAATTATCGATACTATCCTATATCTAGTAAGGAATATATTAAGTTTCTGTAACTTAGCAATAACATAGAGAAGTAGGAAACCCTATAAAATTACCTTTATTATGGTACATAAGAAATTGTGCCAGAAATTATCGCTTATCCGTTCGCCTAGATCTTGGGGTCCAGTAGAGCTAGGATAACCAAAGTTGGCATTTACAGTAGCGGACAAAAATAACCGGACACCTGATTTGCGCTTGTAAATGCGAACTTTGAAGCGTCGTGGGCGGCGCATAAAAGTTTCGATCGACTGGAAATTTTTTAATTGTAATCGTGTCAACATTAGCACAAGGATTGTGCGAAGACGCCTCGTGGAGGAAGGACTTAATGCTCGCCGGCCAGCAAAAAAAAACAGGTCTTAACCTTAAATATGCGTCAAAAAAGGTTGCGATGGGCTAAAATCCACGAGTCTTGGACCTTAAATGATTGGAGAAACGTCATATTTTGTGATGAATCCAAAATAAACCTTTTTGGTTCAGATGGGATGATCTACGTACGCCGTAAAGTCGGAGATCGGTTTAAAAACGAGTGCCTAAGACGAACTGTAAGGCGAGGGGAATCCCATATGGTCTGGGGATGTTTTTGATCTGGCCCTCATTGAATGAACTGTAAACGCAGGAAAGTATCAACGAATTTTGGACAAGCATCTTATACCATCAATTGAGGAGCACCTTTCGTATTCCGATGATTTCATTTTTCAGGACGATTCTGCTCCTTGCCCTCGTGCAAAATCGGTAAGATCTATTTCTATTTCTATTTGAAAGCCTATTTGGCTATCCTAAGCTGATCACTCATTTCTGACTCAGTTCACTATTTAATATATTTTTACAAAAAGCTTTTAGACAAAAAACCTCTCGGCCCATAAACGTAAAATAAATAACATATACAATAAAAAAAATTTCAAGCCGATATAAGCTTATTTACAACGCTAACGCCGAGAACTAAGTGTCCGGATTTTTTTGTCCGGTACTGTATACTCTTTATGTGACCAGCCAGATCACTTGAATGGGCTCACTTGCAAAGCATAGAAAAGTTTATCTGAATTGATCAAATTTTTGGCCCTATAAAGTTAATGTAGTGAGCTTTAGAGACCGTTTTTCGATCTCAAGTTGAGACATTAACAATAGTTATTCTATTACATGCTCTAATGAAAAGTTCACAATATTTTATCTTATCCACCTGCATTAAAACAAATCATCCAGACAATCTATATTTTTGCTTTTAAAAAAGTGCCTAAACCGAAAATTATCTGTTATTAATAAAGGAATTCAAAACTTAGTCATTTCCGCATATAAGATTCGTTTTGGAAATATAAATAAATATTTTTTTAAATAATCACATGAGTCCAAATTTATGGGTTGGGTACCCCGACCTACAAGGTCTCCACGATCTAGGCGTTCATACAGACCGAAAGACGATTCAGATGGATCAGTTTTTTTGGTCTTCCTTACCATATCTAATGCCTTCCGTATGTCACCTACATTTCCACAAAATAAATATATCCCACTGAAGTTAAGTACACTGTCTCATTTTACTAACGCAATGATTTTTTTAAGTCACCTTTCTAGAAAGAGGAGAAATTATAGAAGAATTGTCATCATATGATGAAACCAAAAAAATTATATATTTCATATGATTTCTAATTTAGAAAATTATTTCTAAGAACACACTTCCTTAATGAAATTAAAGTGCAATGATATAATAACCATCACTTACTTCGGTAAGGTTGGCTATTTGCGTAGTTGTTGGAGTATCCATTGGACCACAAAAAATTATAAATCGGTCTAAGAATCTTTAAAGACGACTCTAGTCCAGATTTCTATAAATTTTAATTACATTTTCATTACTCAGCCGTACTCCGGAGAACGAAAATTTGGCGCTCCCAATTCAAGCAACACCAAATCGAAAAAAAAAACAAATCGCTTGCACAACGCAAATTTTTGGGTTGACTCAGAAGAAAAGTAGTTAAAAATAATTGTCAATAAATATCTATCATTAAGTAGGCATAAATATAAACTAAATATATTAAAGAATATTCAAAACTTTACTTTGCCTAGTTTTTCGTTATAATTTCCTTTGCAAAAAAACCAATCGTTTTCAAATCGCATGAAAAATTCGGTTTGGTGAATAAATAATGTAAAATCCGAAATGTTTGAATTCATTTCCCGAAGAACGGCCGATTTTATACATTTTTTAAAAATAAATTTACTTAAATTTTAAATCAAATGTATATCCCATGACCGCACTATATATTATTAATTAAATGGAATAAAGATACATTTACTATTAAGGACTATCTAGTCCATGTGTTACTCCCGAGGGGTCAACCGGTACAACCTAAAGATACAATTGCACCTGGTGAGTTGTTGGGAATTTAAATTGTATCTATGATTTTGTTGGACGATTTTCCGATGCATAAATTATACGAACAGCTCTGTAAGAAGAATAGTACACTGATTTTTATTGTAAATCTCGAAGATTTGAAGATCTAAATCTTACCATAATAATAATAAAATGACATTTTATTTATCAAAAGTGACAATGGGTGCCAGAGATGTGCGTTTCGGAAATCCGGACCTATAAAAAACAACACCCTTTATAAAATTTTAAAGAATCGATTGTACTGTGCGAGCTTAATCTGTGTACTAAGGATAAAAGATGCTTGTCTGCTAATTAACCAACTTTGAACATTATCTAGTCTTGAAGTTATGGCCTTTGCAAGCCTTAAAGTATAAAGGATTTCTTTTCACAAAAGGTCTGCAACAGGTCTATTTCAAATTCCCTATTAAAAATCCACGTCTCATAGTACAATAATTTAAATATCAACAAAAATAGTTAGTTACTACTTAGTTAATAATATTAATATTAATTAATTAAAGTGTATTCTCTTTAATTAAATATTATAAAATAATTATAAATGTTAATTTCTTTTAATCTTATTAATCTGTCATATGAACTTTTTATAACCAATAAAATTCGATTACATATAACTAAGCAACTGCATTCGATAATAATGAACTAATGAAATTTTCAACTTACTCTTTACAACAACAAAAGAGAGATTGAAATCTTAACTCAAAAAGTATCTACAGATATTTTTAGCTACCCTTACTCCAAGTCCTTGTCGATTTCACAGTTGGTCTGTCTCTTGAGCGGAGTGCAAAACGATTTGTGCTCTCAGTTTTGCGCATTTTCCGGCTACATATACAAATACATGTATATATGTATATACGCACACATACACACACAGATACAAATACTCTGTGCATGTATTGACTCAGCAGTAAGTGGAGAAGAACGTAAAACGGATACATAAGTGGATTTTGTTAATATCCTGCTATTGTTACAAATTTGCAACTGATTGCGCAAAAGACAAGCGGAATGTCTCTCTGTCTCTTTATCCGTCCGTCTGCTTCTCCATCTGTCTCTCTGTCCGTGAGCAGGGAAATGAAGTTAAAAGGATGCAACAAACTTGGAATCTAAAGTGAGGTTATGATAAGACAGACGGACGGTTAGACGGATGGACGGAGAGACAAACTAATCGATGCTTAATAGTTGGAAATTGGCAATGCAGTGCAATTTTGTGGCAGTTTATAGTTAGTTGGCTAACAAATTTCAGTGTGTTTAGGGCTAGTAGATTGGTAGATGCTTTGGTTTTAGCCTGGCCTAATATATATGTATGTATTAATGAGCTAATACTTTTAGTAGAGATATGATTTGTATCACAAATATTGCCTGACGAAATTATGCAGTTGATACTATTTGATATTTTAAAAATTTAGAATATAATATTGTGGACTGTTTATATATTAGGTGTTTATATGTATATACCCTATAAATGTATATTATTTACTTTTGAGGTCCTATGCTCCACTAGAAGAGAAGGACGTATATATTGTTGGTAAAATATAAACGGACTAGCGTCTTTCGATGCATGGCAATTACTCACATAGACATTTTTGGAGATCTATTTTTAAGTCATTTAATATATTTGAAATTGGATATATTTAAAAAAAACGAGATCTATTCATAAGTAATTTGAAAATTTTTAAATCATATATATGAAAGAAAGTGTTTGTCTGTTTGTATGAGGCTGGACGCCAAACCCTTTGTCCGATTTTAATGGGACTTTTTTTAAAATGTTCAGAAGCTTCCTGGAACGAACATAGGCTATGTAAAAATATAACAAAATTGCGACGAAAATACTAAAAGGACAATTTGATTTTCCAATACATTTTTTTTTAAATTTAGGTTGGCATTGTGTACATTGTCAGATTAACTAATATTTTTTAAATAATTGTTTTTGCCGAAAGGAAACACAAAATTATAAACGTAATAAACTTTATTTTATTGAGGCACACAAAATTTCATGAGAATCGGTACAGCCGTTTCGGAGGAGTATGGTAACTAACATTGTGAAACTAGAATTTTATATATAAGAAGAAACTTATGTTTTACGTATTATGGGTGTTCTCATGAACGAGTCGATGAATCTGATTTTTGCGTGTGTTAGAGGTCAATGCGGAGGTTTTAAGCCTCTTGCGATGTGATTGTGTGAATTGTTTCGTGAGATATACGTATTTTTGTGAATATCGTGAATATAGCATAGTAGAAAATTTTTCAACACCGGGTATTGGACATTAAGTGAAGACAGAAGCGTAGTCGCAAAGGGGTTGAAATGTAGTTTCTGTGGGGTATAAATTTATTAGAGATGCGAGATCTCTTAAGAATACTTAAATTCGTCCATACAGTTTTTTTAGACAGTCATGAAAGTCAATCCAAAATCTTATGATTGTCTAAATAAGCTAACTAGAGAATCTTACGATGTTTATACACTTTAAGAGTATTCAAAAAGTTTGGGCAGGACGATGTCTGTCGGGCTCACTAGTATTATACCCTACGTATTGACAACTTCTAACAGACGCAAAAATTATATTTGAAATTCTTCAACGCGTTCTTGAGAACACTAGTAACACGTAAAACATTAGCATTAGTTAATTTGACAAAGTGCACAATGCCAAAAAAAGAAAATAAAATAAAAAAATATTGTCGAAAAATTAAGAATAAATGTTAGTGGTGGTAACGCCCTCATTACAAACTCAAAACATTTTGTGCTTTAAACCTTTTACAAACTTTAACAAACAAAATAAAAAAAAATTAGGCAAATTTGTCCAGCCGTTTCAGAGTTATGCGATCATAAACGTACAGCATTTCATTTTTATATATATAGATTATTCCTAAGAACATTTAAAAAAAGAAAAATACGAAAATTTTTTAAAAAAAATTTTTAGAATTTATAGACTCATATTTATTATTTAAAAAAATTGTTTTTACTTCGCTGCAAATTTGTGAAATCTTGTTTTTATGATCGAATAATTTTTTTATGTATTTTTGTATGCATAATTATCTGATTTTCTACTCGATATTACTTATCCCCTTTACCCTATTATATTTTGGATTCAATTTTTGTATTTATAAGACCTCTTCCTGTTGTTTCTTATATGCGAAAAATTAGAAGATCCAGTGAAACTCAACTATGTTGAAGTACTCTAATATAGAAAAATACAACCATCAAAATCGAGCTGCAAACAATTGTGAACTTATAAACTCAAAATGATTTAAAATTGTTGATTGTAAATTAAAGAAGTCAGAAGTTGGAAATATATTTTTTTTTATAAATGTAATAATTTATAAATTTTTATAACAAATCCGACGACGATATAGTTGCATAAAATATTTGTTCTTTGGTAGGGCACAATTAAACAAAATTAAACAATTAAATTAATTTATTACTTATTTTCAAAGTTTTTTCCTCGCTTGAGATCTTACAGTTCCAAATGGAAGATTTATTTTATTTAAAAAAAAATGTATTAAAAAAAAACCAAAGGATTTATTTAAAAAAGATGGTCTAATAAAAATTTATAAGGGAAAAAATTACTGGTATAAGTATAGTACTTAACTTTAGTGGGGCATATTCATTTTATGGAAATGTTGATGACGTACAGATAAGCACAGAAGAAACTGATAAAGGTATGTCCGTCTATCGGTCTCTATGAACGTCTAGATCTTGAAGAATAAAAGAACTACGTTAAGCAAGCCAGTGATTTTGACGCCGTAAGGTTAGTTTTTCTTACACGGAAAGTATTTATGAAATTTTTACATAATACATAGATTTTATAACGAATAACTATAACTGATCTATAAGCTCAAAAAATGCGTTTTTTGAGTGACACTCATCATGTAAGTTAGCGATATATACAGGTATGCACCAGGGCCGAATTTTGGATTTAGTTTTGGGGGGCTTTCTACCTCAAAATACTTATATATCAGAGGCCGCAATGCTCCGTTTTTTTAACTTTTCGATGGGGTACACCAGACGCGAAAACCCCTCTTGGATCCGCCACTGGAATGCTGGGTTATAATCATAATGTACAGGGTGTCTTAAAGTCGGACTGGTCCCACTTTAAAGTTTGACATATTTTTAAAGCAAAAATTTTTCAAGGGCGCTAACTTTTAATCTTGTTCACAAATAAAGTATGAAGATAAAAACAAATATAAAATGAAGATGAAAAAATATTGGTAATAATTTTAATTGAATGCAAATTAAATAATTTTTTTTGTTGTTAATAATCTTATGAGCATCATTGTTCAATATTAGTTTTTAATAATAAGTTCCATAGGTGAACATGGTTCGGTTCATTTCCGAATTAATTTGATTCGTAGAAATAATGTAACTGGAGAGACAGATCACAGCACAATTTTTTCCCCTTTGCATAACCTCAAAAGTCGTTTTTCCGTATATAACCCCAAATAACTCAACCCTGACGTGATAAGCCAATTCTGACCCCGAATTCAGATTCTACGCAGAATATTACTTCTGAAATGACCCTTAGCTTTTCAACACCTGACATGATCCCGGTACTTGTCGGCCAGTGTTATTTATAATGTTTCAGAATATTTTTATTAGTAAATAAAGTCTTCGATTCCGTGGGTAGAAAATAAGAGCTGTCCAGGTAAGACTTTCCGAATTCGCACAAAATACGTCTTTATCTAGTGTTCAGTCATAGTTAAGTAACTCGTAATTAACTTTAAGAATTTTCAACTGCTAAACATATTAAGTGAGTGTGACGTCATAAGTAGCTTATATGCAAAACTTTGTAATATCTCAATTAAGAAAATCTCATCAAGCGCGTTCCGAATGCCTTGGTTCAAAATACTACCCAGTAGTAGTTCATTTTATTAGTTTTATATAGCATAAATTTTCGCAGCCAAACAATTTGCTTTGCATACCAAAACGTGCAACAAAACGTTGTAAGTCCCCCCCACCAAAGTGAAAAGAAAAGAGAGATACAGGAACCTTTTGTCAGCTGCGATTGTGCCACCGTGTGGCATGAGTAGAGCGAGTGCGAATGTATTCGACACTTTAATGCGAGAGTGCTTCTTCACACATTGCGCAACAATGGGTCGGAGTCGGAGTCCTTGTCGTCCTAGCACGCGTTTTACTATAAGCAGGGTGTTCAGCTGGCAAATGGATGGATTTGGATAGAGTCCTCTGAGAGAGAGAGAGAGCGAGCTGCGCGTGCTCTTGTGCGCTCTTTGTGTGTGTGTGTTGGTGAGCGCAAGCTCCGCCCTATAAACAAACACACACACACTCGCACCACCTGGGACAACCGGTTTCCAATTTGATTCCAGAACTCAAGTTGCAAGTTGCTCGTCGTCTAGCTGCCTGTTTATTGCCAACTCTGCGCTGGCACGGTGCGCTACGGTTACGGTTGAATAGAGTCAATAAATACGGAATTGAAAGTGTTTTTATTAATGTGGAGCAAACTGTGCTGAATGGATATATAAAGACGTCAAAAATGCACAGCCTGGGAGCCTAAAAAAAAGCCTAAGAAAGATTTAAATTTATAAAAAATACAAAAGTGTGTGAGTGTGAGAGTGAAGTGCGTAGATTTTTAAAAAACTAAAAAAAAATAAACCAAAATGGATATAAAAACCACCGCAGCACCTTTGGCTGGTGGCACCACTGGCGGCACACCGCCTTGTGCCACTGCCGCAGCCGGCTCACCCAATGCGCCGGGATCACCCACGATCCTAGCCGGCGGCATGTCCGCGGAGCTGCATAAACAAACTTTTCAGCATATTTTTGAAAAATTGGTAGCCAACAATGGCGGTCAGCAGAAGATGGCACCCAAGCAATTGGAGCACTTGCGTCATCTCCTCGGCAATGTGCGTGATGCCAAGAATCTGCAAATGATTGTGGAGAAATTTAAAAATTTGGAGCAATTTCAGGAGCATTATGCAAATCTGGGCAACAACAATACTGTGATCAGCGAAGGTGAGTACAAAGCCGACGGCAGAACCTTAATGGTTTCATCTGATTCCCGTCTAAACTGATTTAATTAACACAAATTGCATGCAAACATGCAGAGGACAGGACACTGCATTGTTGCGCATACGTCCCGTGGTGCAACTGCAGCAGCTTGCAGCTTGGAGCTTAGTTTCGTGTTCAGAGCAATGTTTTTGGAGCACGTGACTCACGAGCAGTGAAAATAATTTGCAAATTAAAAACTAATTGCTAAAGGACTCACTCACATATACATATAGGCATGTCCTGGCCGGGGGCAATTAAAAATATTTTCATAATTGATATACAAGTTTGTGGTTGTTAGGAACTTGAGCTTATCAGCTTTTATTTCTCGGTATTGTTGTTTGTTTAAATTATATTAAAAATACATAAAATGGGTTTCGGTTTGGGACTAACTAGTTTCAGTAAATGACTGCACTGGCCGCCATCTCATGACAAAGCCACATTATCCGCATTTTCATATGAAATGCATTCCTCTTTTTTTCAGCCAAATGGCCCAATGTGTCGCTTAAATGTAATTACAGCTTTTAGTTCGTTAAAATGGCAAATAAAGTTGTGCCACATTGAGGGGCAGGCATTTGTGCATTTATGCCTTGTGCACTACATTTTAATACTTTCGAAATTGCTGACAAATTTGCATAGTTTCCGTGCGACTAATTGACTTTTTATACGCTTATGGCCAAAACTGTTGGCAAACAGCCTTTTAATTTTAATGCCATGTTGGTTCAACCAAAAAAAAGTATCATTTTAATAACTGCATATACTCATTTTGTGTATATATGTATGCAGCTATATAATATTATTTTATTTCCGCTTCACACAGACACTGAAATGGCGCTCAAGGACAATGCACGCAAATTTGGAGCAGGCGGTCAGACCTTGACGCCACGTCACACCATCGACGCCATTTTGGGCTTAAAGAATCGCGGCGAAAGCGGCGATGGTAAGTTTTTGAGTATGCTTCTCCCCATAATAATAATTATAATTAAGTATAATTTGTTAAAACTGAAGCATCGTCAATCAAGCAGCTTTGGACTATTATATATATATATTATATAGGCTTGGCTTTAATACTAATAGAACATGTCACAAATTACAGTGACGTCATAAATTCATATTATGTAAGCCAATTTGCTCAATACGAAATAATTTTTCTTTTTGGTAGCAAAAAGAGAGGTTAGAGGGTAACAGACAGTAGCAGCAGTAATAGATCCAAAATTTTTAAACCAAACCGATTGGGTCATCATGTCGTATCTCTATCCATATCCACACTTGTACAAGAGAGATCATGGTAGTTATGGAAAGAAATCTTTCCAAAATACGCGCCACATCCGTATCCGCGTCAAGTTTGATATAAGATAATGTTTGTGACCCACTTACCATATAGGAAAACTTCAATTCCAACATCCACAATACTAAAAAAAAAAAAATCGATCAACGGCGACTTCCTTTTAAAAAATTTTCGTTTTTTTTTTGGTACACCCAATCGACTTAGTTCATACTTGCAGCATTTATATAAACAAGATATGTTCTGAATTTACACCTAAACATACCTGGTAATATTGACCATTACTTGGGGACCTTTTTATGATATTTCCACCTAATCAGGCTGAATTGGCTATAAAAAATTAGAAAATTGCGACTCATAAAAATATATGCAATTTTGGTAATATAATTAAAAAAATAAATAAAAATAAATAATAACTAAAAAAAAATATAAAAATAAATAATAACTTAATAAAAATATAAAAATAATAATAATAATTAAAAAAATATATAAAAATATTTACACCCATGAAAAGACGTGTTACAAAAAAGAATGATGATTAAAAACACATTTAAAGAATATCTTTTAAAAAATTAAGAAAACTATTGTACTATTTTTATTTTATAAATCTTGCCAAAACGGCGCTTAAAACATTTTCATTTTTTTTTTAACGCAGACATTTTCTTTCAAAAATAAGAAATTTTGTGTTTTTTTAAGCATAAACCTAAAATATTTAATCATTAATTTTCGCTTAAATTAATTTTTTTATATTGTGAAGTTATCGTTTTTAATGATGACATTTAAAGAACAAACTTAAAATAATTTTAAAGAACAAACTTAAAAAAATTTTGAAAATTAAAATTTTTGAATTTGTGATTAAATATTTTACGTTTATGTCTAAAAAAAATGAATTTCTTATTTTTAAAAGAAAATATCTGCGTTAAAAAATAAATGAATATATCGCCGTTTTGGTAAAATAAAAAATTAAAAAATGGAACATTTTTTTTTTAAAATGTGTTAGTTAAAACAAAATATCGAATTGACTTTGAGATACACATTTTTTGGATAACAAAATATGTAAGTTACTTAAGAACAACTAAGATCTTATTTTTTCAAGCAAAATACAAATTTTATATAATAACTAGCCGGCCTTCGGCACGCTCGCTTCGCTCGCTCGTCTAGATCTTTATTTTCTTCCAATGATTTATTTTTGTGGCGAATTCACGAAATTGCATAATGTGCAAATATTGATCTGATCATGTGTATTTTATAGAGCAATCAAAACATGAATTGTAAGCAAAAATCGCAGAATTCCTTTCTTCTTAAGAAAACTTTCTTGGAAAGGAATAACTAAATCAATATTAATTTCTAAAATTGATGAGATTGTAAATTATTCTACCGAGTTTTTAAATTCACTTGATTTGCCAGGAATGTTAGGAGTAGCAACCCTTATCTCTTAGGGGTATGAAAACTAGATGTTGGCCGATTCTCAGACCTGCCCAATAAACACATAAAATTTCATGAGGATCGGTCTAGCCGCTTCGGAGGAGTATGTTCACACAAAAACCAATATTCGCAAAAATGCGTATATCTCACGAACCAATTCACATAAACACATCCCAATAGGCTTAAAACCTCCGTATGACACGCAAAAATCAGATTTGAAATTCATCGACTCGATCAGGAGAACCCCATAGCACGTAAAACATAAGTTTCTTCTTATATATAAAATTCTAGTTTCACAATGTTAGTTACTCCTCCGAAACGGCTGGACCGATTTTCATGAAATTTTGTGTGCTTCAATAAAATAAAATTTATAACGTTTATAATTTTTGTGATTCCTTTCGACAAAAACAATTAACTAAAAAATATTAGTTAATCTGACAATGTACACAATGCCAACCTAAATTAAAAAAAAAATTGTATTGGAAAATCAAATTGTCCTTTTTAGTATTTGCGTCGCAATTTTGTTATATTTTCTCAACCCTAAACAATCCTTGGACTTCCACGAACATTTCAAGACCAAAATTAGCCAAATCGGTTCAGCCGTTCGTGAGTCCATAAGCTTAGAAGGAACATAACATTGTGACACGAGAATTTTATATATAAGATTAATAAATTGACAAATTTTTTTTAAATAACAAAAAATTTCGAAAAATTTATAATAATAAAAAAAATGTGTGTTAGTTACGAGAAAAATTTTAAACAGCTCCTATGGATCAGTAAATTAAACAAAAAATTGAGTTCTAAAAGTTTTTGTAGTTTAATTATACTTAAATAAAAACTAAATATTTTTTTTTTAAATAAGCCATAAAGCGTTAAAAATAGAAACTGAAAGTAAGCGAATAAGTTCTTTGTATCTAAATAAATATATTTTTAAAATCGTTGGGCATAAGTTTTTGGCATCTTATACAGGTAGACCCCTTGACTTACTTATACAAACACACCTGTACTGACTGACATTTATTTACTGAAAATTTTAAAGGTGGTTCAAGAACTTCTAAAAATATTCAGAATAAAAACGTTTTCTGTACAGATAAATTTAAAAATGAAATTTAGCCAAATTTATATAAATCTTATTTAATTTTTAGCTGAATAAAGCTAACAAAATACATAAGATGAGTATAAAATGTTCTTAAACTATGTTCTCAAGATATTAATTCAAAATAAATCTATAGATTATTTTGAGAATTTGACTTTGCGAAGGTTAAAATAAATAAATTTATATATAATTATTTTGAAAGATAGTATTAATATTATAGATTGATTATTGAGTAATTCACCTATTTTATTTAAAGTTTGGCTTTACAAAATAGTTTTTTTTTTTTATATAAATGCATGATCTATGTAATACTCAACATTTTGAAAGAAAATTGTGTAAATAATAATAAAACTTCAGCCTGAAGGCCTTGTTGCTCTGGCTTCTTTCTTTATATTTAGAATTAAATTCTAATTTATAAATAAATAAAAAAAAGTTAATAAATAAAAAATAATAATAAAACTTAATTTTTACATTTTCTTAGTAAGCTTTGAAATTTGTTTCATTAAAATATTTCATTTTTACTATTTTGCTTAAGTGTTCTAAATTAGACTCTTAGTTGGAGCAAATGGCCTCAAGGTGCGGTATTAGTTATGTCAAGATTAAGTCCTTAGGATGCTGTCCTTCCCAAAATTCATTCATTCCACTCGAAAATTGTACTCCCGAATAACCAATGAGACTTCCACCGATTAAAAAACTATTATGGCCACGATTTAACGGAAACACATTTCAAATAGCTCGTAGATATTTATTCGCTTTAGAAGTCACGATACATCAACAGCTGACTCAAAACTGGGCACTAGGGCTACTCGCTATATTAAATTTTATGAGATAAAAATTACAAGTAACTAACGCCCATAACTCCTCACCAACATTCTCAACCAAGCAACAAATTTAGACAGCAAAAGTAGAGCTGCAGAACTATTAAAGCTAATTCAATATATCTCGAATATTTTAATACCCGATCATTTTTAAAAGAAGCAGTTTTGTAAAATTGCATTGAAATGCAACACCCTAGCTCCTTAGATTGTAGAATTGCTTAGCCCATACAAAATATTTCAAAACAAAATGCTTTAATTAGATTTTATTGAGTAGATATAACCAATAGATATTACTATAATGAGAAAAGTATTTATCAGAGCAAATTATCCATTTTATCGTTTGCAAAACATTATCAGGGGTCCAATGAGAGTCTCTCAAGTCCAGAGGTAAATTTCTTACTCCAGCCGAGTCCTTCAGCATTGTTCACTCCATAACAAAAGATATAAGTCGCAAGCCATTCTAATTGTAAATCTTTAAGCGATAACAAAGCGAGTCTCTCAAGTCCAGAGTTAAAGTCGTTACTCCAGCCGATTCCTTCAGCATTGTGCGCGCAATAACCAAATATATAAAGCAATCCTATTATTTTGCAAATCCTTATCTTCAGCCGAATAATAGTAATACAAAAAAATGCAAATTATGTCACATCCTTTGGAAAACGCAATCCTCACGCCACAATGCGAGTCGCTCGTTTTGGGGGATCCGGGTCCTCAAACATAATGCATGGTACCGTTCTACCGTTCCGTGTGTCCCTAAAACTTATTTTTTCTGCAAAATAATGACATTAATTACGATTTCACGAGATTTTTCGAATACTTACGACGATCTTTTGTAACATTGCTGTAACAGAACACAAACGGTTCCGATTCTCTTCTAAAAGAAAACAAATTTTATTATATTAAAACAATTTTTTTTTTTGTATTATATGTAAGCTTACCACATGTGCCTTATTGTTGAGAGTAAAAACCATAATTATTAGTTTTTTTACAAAAAAAATTTTGAATTTTTATTCCTAAATATTAGGTGTGTTCCGGACGAAAGCCAAATGTTAACTGAGCTGAATAAATTCGTAGTTGTATAGGTTGAAAATATACTAGGCAAAGCAGCCTACTTTGACCTAAATTTTTTTTCTATTAGAGTACTAGAATTTTTAAACAAAACCTGCTTTATACGAAATTTTGAAATATGTTTATAATACATACAGTAGTACTTTTTATTCGCTGTGATAAGGGATTGTTTTGTATTATCTCCCTTAACTCCCAAGTTGGATACATCGAGGATGGCACTTATGGAAATGTAGACCAACAGATCAATTTGCTTTGATCGTCATACCTCTCTGATTTAAAAAAGCACTCCGAAGCGATTTGTTTCTTTGATAAAAAATCTGAAAGTTGATTTCCTATTTACATTTTTCTTATTGTTCTACTTAGATGCAGTAAAGAACTCATAGACTGTTTGCAGACTGTCCTACCCTATTTACATCGTTGTATTCGAAATTAACACTAGGGAAACATTTATAATGGGACTGCTACATATTATAAAACTATTATGGTCACGAAATCGTATCTGAATTGAATTTACAATACCACGAAGGTATTTATTTAAAAAAATAAAAAATGATGTGGTTCAGACCTTTAAGGTCGCTGAAACTATGCAGGCTAAGCGATTTTATCAGAATAAGAAGCTTTAGAAGTCACTTTATATAAAAAGCTGACTCGGTCTTTAACTAATCATTCTCAAAACTAGGCTCGGAACTAGGGCTACTAGTTCAGCTACGTTCATAACCACGCAAAAAATTCAGTGAATAAAAAGTAGGACTGTACTTGTATACCTCGGGATTTTATAATAGGTACTCCTTTTTAAAAGAAGCTAGAGAATCGCTTTTGAGAAATCTCTATAAAATGCAGTACTCTAGCTTTAACTGCGATATAATTCCTCAAATTGTAAAAAAAAAATATTTCATTACAAGTTGTTTTAATTTGATTTTATTGAGTAGATAACCAATAAGGATTACTATAATGAGCAAAGTATATTTTGAATAATCCTTTATATCGTTTGTAAAATATTATATGGGGTCCAATGAGAGTCTCTCAGTCCAGAGATAGAGCAATACTCCAGCCGAGTCCTTCAGCATTGTTCGCTCCGTAACAAAATATATAAACATGAGTCTCTCAGACCAGAGATAGAGCAGTTCTCCAGCCGAGTCCTTCAGCATTGTTCGTTCCGTGACAAAATATATAAACATGAGTCTCTCAGACCAGAGATAGAGCAGTTCTCCAGCCGAGTCCTCCAGCATTGTTTGTTCCGTGACAAAATATATAAACATGAGTCTCTCAGTCCAGAGATAGAGCAGTTCTCCAGGCGAGTCCTTCAGCATTGTTGGCTCCGTGACAAAATATATAAACATGTGCCATGATTTTGCAAATCATAAAGTTCAGTCGATAAAGCGAGTCTTTTTTTTTCTCATCAAGATGAGTTCCTATTTCTTCAGCCGGTATGCAATACAAAAATATATGAAAATATATATATCTTTTGGGAAACGCAATCCTCACGCCACGATGCGAGTCGCTCACGTCTTGAGAGGGTAGCGGGTCCTCAAACACGTTGCGTGGTGCCGTTTGCAAAATGACCAAATGCTTCTCTTCTAAAAAAAATTTATTATAATTTATTTATTATAATTTTTTTTTATATTTTTATACCCTGTACCATATGGTACTAAGGGTATATTAAGTTTGTGCAAGCCGAAAATGTATGTAACATATAGAAGGAGACGTCGGAGACACCCCAAAGTTACCTAAAATATGATCAGGGTGAATAGAGAAGTCGATATACCCATGTCCGTCTGTCCGTCTGTCCGTCTGTCCGTCTGTCCGTCCGTCTGTCCGTCTGTCCGTCCGTCCGTCCGTGTGAACGCCTAGATCTCAGAGATGGTAAGAGCTAGAGTTACCAAACTTTCACATTAGATCCCATATTATTTGATAGGAGGCAAGTTTATTTTATTTTTTTGATATCGGGGATAAATTATATAGCTCCCATGGGGGTGTTTGAGACGACCTCGACAAAAAAAAAGCGTTTTAGATAAATAATTCGTTTGTTTATGAAGATATCGTAACCAAATTTGGTATTCGAAAGTTTTTTATAGTTCCCAATCACTGTACCAAATTTGATCGAAATCGGTTGACTATATCATATAGCTCCTATAGGACCGATCGGCCAAAATAACTTTTTAAAGAAAAATTCGCTATATTTCGTTTTTTATTAAAGATATCGTAACCAGATTTGGCGTTTGGAAATTTTTTAAAGCACTTAACCAATGTGCCAAATTTGAACAAAATCGGTTGACTATATCATATAGCTCCCATAGGTCCGATCTTTCAAAAAATCGATTTTTTAACAAAATTTGTTGTGTTTCGTTTGTTTGTTAAGATATTGGGACCAAATTTGACATTCGTGAGTATTTTATAGTTCCTAATATATGGAATTAATCATACTACTGCGTGACCCAATTTTTGAAATTTTTACCCCTCAGTGACCACCTGTAGTATGTGACAAGAAGTGCTCTGATACAGACTTTCTAGAATCCCCTTCAGTGATGCCGGGAAGATCCCTTATAGGTTTTCTACTGTGCTGTAGCAGTGTCATTGAGGTGTCGTCGCAGACAGAGGAAGAAGTATGAAGGTTGTATATTTGGGGGCTGGGCCATTATAACAACCCTATATTTTACCAGAAATTTCCTTCCCAACAGCTTGGTGTGGGACGAAACGCTGTCGAGTTGAAGCTTACAAGAATCGGCAATATCGCAGTTTTAGCATTGAAATCATTCTCCCGGAGGTACAAACTACATTTGAATCACACCATCGTGGTTCGAAAAGAACTTGAGCATGGATTCGACCCATTTTTTAAGGAAGCCTACTGCGACTATTCTAATATGTATGCCTTTTCAAATTATTCTCCCGGAGGAACAAACTCCATGTGAACCACACCATGGTGGTTCAAAAAGCATTTGAGCATGGATTCGACCCATTATTTAAGGTATTCTAATATGTATTATGTATGCCTTTTCACTCTCGTTTTTTCCTGATCTCGCTAAAATTTGTGATCACGACGGCAGTATTACTCTACCT
This sequence comes from Chymomyza amoena, assembly GCA_037043745.1. Taxonomy (NCBI): domain Eukaryota; kingdom Metazoa; phylum Arthropoda; class Insecta; order Diptera; family Drosophilidae; genus Chymomyza; species Chymomyza amoena. The sequence goes on from JBAMAX010001282.1 coordinate 506,699, forward strand.
TGTATAATCATACCATGGATTCAACCCATGACTTTCATTCTAGGGAAGTTATCGATTTTTGACTCGGCGGTTTTTTCCCTGAATTTGGTAGCATTGCTACAGATTTTTCTCAACCTTGGATCGCCACACCTTTTATGAAAATTTTAAGAGTATCGATCTCTTCGGCAAGCTACCACTCCACGGAGGCTTTAAAATGAATTACACATTTTTAATTGCATATCAGATAAATAGTAGTTATTTATTGTATATAAAGTGTAAACGAACGGGGGACAGCAGTATGTGACGTAGTGTGTAACGTAGTTTGAACGATAAGGATGTTTGCGAAAAGGGTTCAATAAATACAAATTCGTGGTCACACTTTTTGCAAAACAATCCAATACCTCAAAGCGAGTCTCTCAAGTCCAGAGATAAAGCAACTTCTCCAGCTGAGTCCTCAAGCATTTGAAGGGGGGGATCAACTTGATCAACGCAATCTTCACGCCACAATGCGAGTCTCTCAAGTCTTGGCGGCGGTACCGGGTCCTCAAACATGTTGCGTGGTACCGTTTCTGCCAGTGCATACTTATTGATTCTGTTAAAAAAAATCCATTTATTTGAGTTTTTAAGAGGGGTTTTCGAATAGTTACCTTAAATCTGCTGTTGCATGGTGTAACGTTTTTTCATGTGCTGCTTTTCTGAAAGAAGAAAAATATTAGTTTTTTTTTCATAAATTGTAGTAATGCAAACTTACCCAAAAGTTAGAGATAACCAAAAAAAAAAAAAAAATATTTAAAAAAAAATTATTTTTTTTCACGAAAAAATTTTGAATTTCCTTTTTATTTCCTAAATATTAGGTCTGCTCCAAACGAAAGCCAAATGTTAAATGAGCTAAACAAAATTGAAATTTTATAGGTTGAAAATGTGCTCGGAAATATAGCCTACTTTGATAAAGTTTTTAGACAAAGCCAGCTTTGTTAGGATTTTAAAAGTATAGCCTAGTTTAGGTTAGCTTGAGGTAACTTAGCCGGTGACTGAGTTCCCCCAGAGGCCAGAGTTCCATCGTGTTGTGTAATTGTAAGAGAAGGTGGAAATGGTTAGGAGATGGGGAGGGGGTAGGAAAATAAAGCCTAAATACTAAAACTATTTTTACGATAAATCACAATCTTTAGAATACCTTAAACCTTCAGTTCGGTTCACGCCTGAATGAGTCATGAAATCATGACTGAATTTTCCGTACCAGCTATAAATCATTTCATTCATTTTTCGCTGAACTTTTACGCTAGAATTCAGGGCGGAATTTGTCAAGCCTAAACGACCGAAGTGTAGGGAATTGTTTGAAGTCTATATAATTTTTGTGGTTTTCCTTAAACGAGCTTTAAATAGAGCGAGTTACTCATGTAAATAAAGAGCAACCGATGCACTGAAATACTTTGCTCTCCTTCTCAATCTTATAATAAAAAGTTCGGAATGGGGGTTCTACGTTTGGTTCCGGAAAGCACTATAGGAAAATAATTTTTTAACCCTCGAAAAGTATTTTTTTTTAGTTTGAATACCACTGCTGTATAAGAACCAAAAAACTTTGCTGTCTGAATAGAGCCCAGTGCTCATCTTTCACTACGGGACACTGGTTGGTAGGAAACCACGCATCCCGTTTGAATGCTCCCCACCACGACTTCTATAGAAGCTGTGGCGATGAAGAGGAGCTAGAGACGGTGGAACACTTTTTCTGTCACTGCCCAGGACTGGGCAGAAAAAGATTTAGGTTCCTACAGTCACATTTTCTAAATGATCTATCTCAGCTCTCTGAACAGAGTCCAAAATGCCTTTTAAGGTTCATTCGGGGAGACGGATGGCATCCTCAACTTTCGTAGGGGACCTATCAAGTGGGGAAGTGTGGTGAATTGGCTCACTCTAGCGGTATCACAAAGGGCCTATCCTTGGCCTAAGTGAGTTGGGACGTCGTCCCAACTGCCGCCCTAACCTAACCTAACCTAGTTTGAATACCGCTTTATGTTTGCTTTTTAACCAACTCTAAATAATCGATAACCATATATTTCTCTTATTCTTTTCGATAAATTGGCCCATTTTGCTTGCTCTAAACAGCTGACCTCCTGGAAAATCGAAAATATTGCAAAAATCTAATTTATAATTGTTCAAATTAATAAAAGGATACACTTTTTGTTATTACAAGAGAAATCGTTTTTCAACAGATCAACCCTGTCTCGCCTATCAGTTATCGATAGTCCACGTTTGCCCAATTTTGTTATTTTTATTATATTATATTTAATTTACTTACACACTGACTAAATATATAACAAAAACCAAAAAACTAAACCCCAATCGATTTCAATTACAGCCAAAAATACACTCCTGCTAAAATTTATCGACTTTGTCGACTACAATAACAATAACAACTCAAAATCAACAAACACAATCGCAAAATTATATTAACATTTCTTGGCTTACTTGTGTTACTTTGACTGGGCTAAGAAGTTGGTTATAAATGGCCTAGAAGAGGGCTGGCAAAGCGTCTACGTTTACACTTTAAGGAATTGAGATGCACGACAGCTGATAAGCAATCAGTAAGCGGTAATCGTTTACATGGCAAAAAAGGATTAGAAGTGGCGACCATTCTCCACCATTTCTCCTTCGCCTTTTTGGCCAATTTCTTTTTCGTTTGTGGGCGTTTTTATGGCTGGCAATTTCTTGTTTATGATATGAGCTGCTGGCATTTAAACTTTTATTAGATTTCTTACCCATGCCAAGTATAGTTGAAGGCTTTTTAACTGGATTATAGTTGGATTTATGCGCAGTGTCAGTTGGCGATAGCGCCAGGTTTTTGGTTTTGTTTTGGGGGTTAAAGCGATTTTGGTTATGACGTAGAGGTGTTGAGCACGTCATATTTAATTTATTACAATTTTTGTTATGATTGCCTTCAAGCGATTGTCACACGCCCATTGTGAGTTGTGAAAAAAAGGTGGTTTTAAATAAAGTCTCTATAGCTAGGGTTAAGGGCAGCACAGATTTGGAAAATGGGGGTAATGGGCGCCACAGTTCGTCTGAATGTATACCTTAAAATTGTAAGCTGTAGTGAAAAGTTTCAAAATTTTATGAAATAATGCACATAATTTTGCGTCAGATGAAGTTTTAGTGAATTGGATCGAAACCTAGCTACTGGTGGCTATACTACGTATGACTCTGTGCACCAAAAATCAATCTCATCGATCTTTTTGCTGACATTTCGAGTAGTGTTTTTGTTATCCATTTAACATTTCGATTGTTCTGAAATCTTAAGCGCAATGTTGCACAAATATGCAATAAGCTATAGCGTGAACGACCTTTTTGTGCATTTATCTTTCGTTAGCTTTTGAGTAATTATTTTTTTTTCCAAATGACATTTAGATTGTATTGGAAAACTTAAGGACAATGTAGCAAACAAAAATTTGATGGGCTCGAGCGTGAATGACCTTTTTGTGCACCTATCTTTTGTTGACTTTTGAGTAATTTCTTTTTCTCAAATAGCATTTAGATTGTTCTGAAACATTAAGGGCAAAGTTGCACAAAACTGCAATGCGCGAACCACCTTTTTGTTAATTTACGATGTATACACTAAACCAGGTCAAATTTGGCGCAAATTTTTGAGATTAGAGTTAAGATTTAATAAATTCTTTATTTTTTGATTTCAATTCTCAATTGCAAAACATATCCAGCTAGAAACTATAATGTTTCATATAGTACCTGAACTAATTTTTGTAAAATTTTCGGAAGTTTTGGTTGTAAGTTTTTTTTGTTCATTTATGAGTTTTACACTAAACCCAGACACAATATTTTGAGATAAAAGTTGAGGATTGATTGCATATTTATTTATGGTATCACTCCCCAATCTCCTAAACCTATATAGCTAAAGACTAGAGGATTTCATATAAAAATTCAATGGGATTCAGCGTGAACGACCTTTTTGTTCATTTATGAGTTTTACACTAAACCAAACACAAATTGTGAGATTAAAGTTGAAACTTAATACATTTTATTTTTGGTATTACTCTCCAATCTCTAAAACTATCCAGCTACAAAACTAGAGGGCTACAGTATCATAAAAATTTTTTGTTACATTTTCTGAAGTTTTGGATATAACACTTTTTTGTTAATTTATAAGTTTTACACTAGACCAGATGCAAATTTTGAGATTAGACTGAATACTTTTTTTTTTGGTATCATTTTCCAATACTAAAACCTATTCAGCTACACAACTAGAGGGTTTCATATCTCAATGAATTTTTGTCAAATTTTGGATGTAATTCCTTTTTATAATTTATGAGTTTTACACTAAGCCAGAGTGAAAGCCAGGTCTAAGTTGCCGCAAATTTTGAGATATGAGTTCTGACTCAAACAATTTTTTTTAAGAAGTATCGTTATACTCCACTTTATACTCGCAGTTTGAACTTAAAATAATTGGAGTAGGCGTATGAAAAAGTTGCTACATATTCCATATATAATTTTTTTTTCTTGAAAGTAGATTGCTTACACTAAATGTATAAAGGCAAGAATAACCGAAGTACTCGAAATGAAACACCAACGAGATATAAAAGTAAAAATGCCAGGGAAATAACGTAAGCAACTAAGCAATACCAAAAACAGTTTAAAAAAAAAAATATGTGCACACTTGTAAGGTATTCACGACTTTTACCATAATGTTTTGGGAATGAATACCAAACTTTGCATTGTCAGGTGTCTGGCTCGGGCGCAAATACCCATTTTTTCGTATTGGCTTTGTGCCTCTTTCCCATTATGCCAATATGCCCAACACAGTGAACAACCCAAGCTATATCCCGACTCTGACTTATTGCTATGATTGTACCTCATTTTTTAGGCCTAAAAGCTATTTGATTATTTCCTTATTGCGCTATCAATCAAGCTGTTAAAAAATAAAATTACTAAGCAAAACATCAATTAAACTTGTTGCAAAGCAATTAATTCGATTAAAACATTGCATACACAGCTTAGAGACAAAACGCTGCCAGGCTAAATTATTACTGATACGCCCTGTAAGCCGGTTGAAAACAACAATTTGTGTTTATCAAAATGGCGCTTTGCAAAAAGCCCCCCAACAAAAACAACATTAGCACATAATGTGCACATAAACAGCGCTGCCGAGTTAAATGGCCGCAAATTAATTAAACGCAAGGTATACTATATACTATATACACGTATATACATATGATTGAATGAGCTTTATTTAGCGTTGCAGGCAGAGTTGCGGAGCAGAGTTGCCAGGTTGCTATTTAAGTCATAATTAAACTGCGGCTAGACACAAGCTGTCAAAAAGCATTTAAAATGACAGCTTGCGGCGGTGGCGTCCAAGGCGATTAAATAAACATATACATTCGCACTCACTCACACATACACACACTCACGCTCTCGCTCACTCATACTCACACTCACTCAAACACACACTCACTGACACATTCATTAAATGCATAGAACCGCGCTCAAACCCACACAGAGACGCCGCAGCAGAGCAGCAGCAGCAGCAAGTGCATTAGGCCACAATAAGTGATGTGCTCTGCATCATTAAGATCAAGATAAACAATGTTGACAAAGGCGAGGGCAGGCTGAAAAGTTACTCGAATAGCCAAAATAAATAAGAAATATAACTTTTATGGAGAGATATCATTTGAGGTCAGTTTGAGGCTAATCAAATATAACATGGACTTATACTATAACTCATGCATTCCGAGATATTTGATATCAAGTGATACACTTTAGTTTATATTTTCTAAATACAATTATTCAGCGATTTCTGGACGTCTGTTTCATTGAAAAACTTATACTTAGCATTTTCGGAAAATATGTTGAGAATCCTTAATTTCGGTTGATTGAATTCGGTATTGAGCCAATGTAACCAATCAATTTGAACTTACCATAACTTGGTGAATTGGCGACGCTATATTTTTAAATGCTTAGTGTTTGCATAGATCGAGATACTTTTTGAGCCATAATTTGAACTGTCTTGATAATAAGTTTTTAATGTTGTATGTTCAATGATCCACTTGTTTCAAAGATGTGCTTTAGGGTGGCCATTTTGAGCAATTATCTACTCGATATCAATAACGCCACGGATCTGAAAAATTTCACTTTTTACCTGCAATATAGCGCCAGGTAAAATTAAGAAGACGATCCGAAGTTAGTTTAAATCATTAAAATTTTGCAGACTCTTTTAAGGCGTTTCGACGGCTTTAAATTTTCCATGCCAGCGGTGGCAACCCATAATGTGCATATCAATTAAAAATGTCTATACCTATGAAGTCTTGTAGCTTCGACTCAGGAAGCAGATGAGCAAGCCTTTCAATTTGGTATTGAAATAATCGTTTTTTGGTTATTGGGCTATCTAGTTTGATGTAATCCATCTGAAGATTTTTACACGTACACCACAGCATGAAACAACGATGAGCAATCTTTGATTTTTCGATTCTTTCAGTTACATAGCAATGATGACATGTTTATACGATATGAAGACCATTCATTAGAATCTGAAGATAGTTGGAAGGATTTTTCGGACTTGACAGAAAAATATGGTGAAAAATATATGGTCCTATATGGTACTAGATTCGCTACGAAATCTTATGAGTTATAAGATTTGTTAAAGTGCAGAGAATAAGCTTGCTGGGTCATGTGCTAAGCTTTTCCACTGGATAGAATAGTTCGAAGGGCCTTTGCATTGTAACCGATTAGGAGAAAGAAGTAGAAGGCGCCCAAGAAAACGATGGAACTGAAAGATATAGAAGCGGATCTCAGAAACATATGAGTCCGAAACTGGAGGAAATGCCTGTTGTAGAGTAAGACAAAGGGAGAGAGATTGTTGCGAAAGCTACGCTTCATCAAAGACTGTAAAGCTAAGTAGAAGAAGTCTGAAATGTGCATAATAAAAAGGATAGAATTTGTCCTAATCACTATTATATTTTCATAAAGATGAAATCGAGGGCTTCAATAATGAGGAATCAAATCAACGGGTGCTCCAATCCTCTGTCTTTCCACAATAATGCGATAAAAATCGTATATATCCAGAAAAGACGCCAAGATGGGATGGAGAGAGTAACCATCTAACTCTAACTCTAATCATCCGCATTTGGCTTAGTACTATAAACGGTCATTATTTTGAACACTTAAAAGATCAATTCTGTATCATCCGCATAAATAGCGAAAATATCTAAAAGAAACGAATACTGATGATATAGATAACTTGATATAAAAATTGGCAGCCTTCAATGACTTCTGATGACTTTCAAAAGTTCTGATAGATAAAAAAAAAAATCATGCGATAACACTGGTGACTGAAACTTTGTACGGAGATTAGGGTTGCCGCTTCTGCCAAGCCTTCTGAATGTTGGAAAATCAAATTTTTTTTTGTTACTTTCTCGGATTCTGGATTTTACATAATCCATCGCATCGACGTTTTTGTTGAAGTCATTTATTATAATCTGAATATTTATAATTTTTATATCGAAATTTGGTTCAACTACAGAAAAGAAAAGCTCAAGATTTTAAGCTCGATAATCGAGAAGAGTTAATAATTTTCTCTTCTTTTCCAATAATAATAATAGTGGAGAATGCTGCGACGTGTAGGTTCTTTTAGCCTTTCTAGCCCTACACTTATCAACTGACCCTATATCTGCAAAAAACTTATTGTAATTATTCGAAATGGGTTTAGTCTGGTGATGTCATATGTCATATATCAATGCTCTATGCCTGCCGAGGAAGGATGTTCTTCTTGTGGATGTCCCACACTCTGCGAGTATGTAGAGAGATTTCCTCCCTAATCTCACAAGGCCTGCATGAGTTCAAGCTCATGATACCAATAGTAATCAAGTGCTTCCTTAGGTCTGCAATATCCCGTCAGTAACCCAGTTCGTATCCTAAGGGAATTCTTGGCCAGTTGGAATATTTTCTTGAACCTATGTATGTTATAGGATCCGAGGAGAGCCAAGCAACTGTCGTAAACCAGATGTAAAGATCAACATAGCATCGATTTTTTATTTAACGATTGAAAAGTATGAGCATGAGAAACTAATTGTTATTTAGTGGCAATTTCACCTGATTTTTAAAACATTTTTTTACGTCAAAGTTCTTGGGTGTCCGGAGGATCGCCGATCAACATATAGGTCTAGCATTTCTAATATAGGCCTAATAAAACTTAAATGAAATGTTTGCTACCATCGTATAGATCTTTTATTTATTCATTAATATGTATAAGTCTGAAAATATTTGTAATTTATTAAAATTCGGTGCGATTTCACATGTTTTTTAAAACCTTGAGGGTTGGAGATCAACCTCTAGACCTGGCAACATTTTAGACCTGTTAAAATTTAAAGCAATTGCTTGCTTACTTAATTTTTTGTTTTACTACGTCAACTACTTTTTAGCCTACCCTCGCACTCTCACACAAACGCTGACACTCTTACACTCTCACCTACACGCTCTCTCAACTGAAACGCTCCAACGATCCATCGATCCACGATCCGCGATCGAGAACTTGCCGCAAAGCTGTTAAGCAGTTGACGCGGCATTAAATTGAGCATTAAGTCGCTTAATGATTTTAATGCGTGTCCAAAACGGCGTTGCCAGACGTACGTCCCTCCGTCGGTCCGTCCCTTCGTCCGTCTGAATGTCGCCTTGGCTTCAACGAAGCGAGCTAAACGCGCGTCGGTGTTGCTGCGGCTTATTAGTCGTAACAATGTTGCCACAATGCACAGTTGTGGCACTTGGCTCCACTCCACTTCTCGCCACTCCTCGCCACTTCACTTCATTTGGCCACACTTTTAGTTCACTCCACTTTAGCTGCTTTTTATATGGCGCATGATTGACAGTTTTGTTTATGGCTTGTTTCGATTTTTGATATGAATTCAATGCGATATCTATCTAAGTATCTTGTATCTTGTGTGCCGCCGGAAGATGCCAGTCTGTGCATTTCCTCAGCGCAGCTCTTTTAGTTTCTTCTACCTGTTGAGCTCAATGACTTTCAAAACGAGATGGAAAAAAAAAGAAATACAAACCAGCCATAGTTTGGGCTAATAACATTTCAATTAGGCGCTTGTGCCGCGTCTAATGGCCAAAAAAAAAACAAAAACAAAAACTGTCAAATCATCTGAGTGACGCGATTAGCGTCAATTTGTCGCTTTCTTTGTTAGCCAGGCTTGAACAATTTCACAGGAAAATTGCGGCAATTTGTTAGAAAACAAGGGTTGGATGCTCCTCTCTAACATCTCTAGTTGTAGTTCATATTGTAATCCCCCCTAACTAGGTCTTGTTAAATGTTTATCTTTTTACCGAAAAACTGAACTCTAAAAGGTTGCCTCTGTTACGCCCAGAAAACTTCACTGCTCTGAGTAGTAGCCGGGCTTAATTTGAACCTTTTAACATTTCAATAGCCAAATTGTTAACAACAAATTTCCAGCTGCCAACTTTAATTGCCACAGCTAATGGCCTGTAAGTCGTAAACAAAATAAAATCATGCCTTAATTGAAGTGTCGATCAGTTTAGCTGAGTGGCGTTTTATTTATTATTCTTTTTTAATATTTATGAATGAATGAATATCTTTCAAAACATGACTTGAATTTCCTGCAATTGATGCTTTTAAATTAAAAGAGACAAATACATTGTTACGTGTCAAGTTTAAAGCAAGTCAAAAAACTTGGTTCTTTATGGAGAGTAATGCAAATGAACTTATGAATGAATGTAGTGCTTGCTCCTATCAAGAAAGGCCTAAAGGCCTAAAAATAAGAATACTCGAGTAACGAAAATTTTTTAGTAAGCCGTTGAAAAATGGCGACGTTGTGATTGTGGAAGTGATCGCAGTACCCGAAAAACGGTTTTTAAGCAATACCTTGCGATTTTGGGGGTGTTAGACAATTTTGAAACACACTATCGTGATCTACTTGTCAAGACCAACAACGTACACTGATCACTTGAAAAGTTCTAAATCACTGTTGTACAGTGTTATCGATTGATTTTATTTGGCACTTTTTTTATTTGTGAAATTTACGGTATGGATGTTGATTACACAGATCAACATGGTTCAGTTGTTGGAAAGCTAAGAGTCATTTCCGAAGTAATTTGGTGCGTAGAATCCGAGTCCGGCATCAGAACTGGCCCATCACGTCAGGATTTTGAGATATTTGAAGCTATGTACCCAAAAAATAACATAACCTCAAATATCTCAAAATCCTGACGTGATGGGCCAGTTCTGATGCCGGATTCGGATTCTACGCATCAAATTACTTCGGAAATGACTCTTAGCTTTCCAACAACTGAACCATTTTGACCTGTGTTATCTCAAAGGCTTATTGCAAATGCTAACGACTACGAAGGGATATATCTCGTACCTTCGAAAAGCCATAACTTTGCGAAAAAAAATCGTAATTTATCTCTTGAACCCTTAAATTATAGGGTAAGAGTTGTACTAAATGATGTAACTGGAGAGAAAGACCGCAAAAATTTTTTGCGCCCTGTTCATAACCTCAAAAGTAGGAAAAAACACCGTTTTTTGGGTACATAACCTCAAATATCTCAAAATCCTGACGTGATGGGCCAGTTCTGACGCCGGATTCGGATTCTACGCACCAAATTACTTCGGAAATAACCCTTAGCTTTCCAACAACTCACATGACCCCTGTATTTGTAGATCTGTGTTATCCATTATTATGAAACTTTTGTAATCTTTAGCAAATTAAAAAAAAAGAATAAAAAGAAGATTTAATGTTTATGTTGAGGACATGAAAAATTTTAAAATTTGTAATCAAAAACTTAAAAAAGTTGTTTTTCAAGTTAGTAAATATTTTTGAAGCACTACTTCAAATTTTATTTTCCAATAATGCAATACTTTTTTTCAAAAATATAAAAAACTATCGAAATTTTAATTGAAAAAAAAACGGCTGTAAGGTAAAGAAAGCATTGGTAAAGTAAAAGCTAAAAACTAGCCCAATCCATTATATGCTCAAGATTCTAAAATCGCTTCGTACAAAAAATTCCATATCTATGCCCATGAAGAACTTTCGGTTCTTTAACGAGGAGAACCAAAGTGGTTGATAAAATTATTATACAAAAGTAGGAATGAATCAATTCCCGAAATATGAAATATAAATTTGTTAGCAACTAAACTTTCTGTAAGCCATTTTTGTTCTGTCACGGAAATCAAGTTCATTCTATTTTATTGTTGTTGGTTAAACATTATACAGCTCCCATATAAATATTCGTGAGCAATTCGATTTATTATCAAAAAATAATAATAGAAATACAGGACCGTAGAGGGAAAATCCGGGAACGTGCAAAATTGTACCGGCCCCTATATTTCACCTTTAACTTGCATCACGACAGTACGACAGTACCCGGGGAATACTCTGGGCCTGGGGGAACACCCCACATTTCCCTTTCCAATCGGCCCTGTATACATATACATATACAGAGATTCTTAAACTTCCCGAATTTTATAGAATTCGTTTATATTATATAGTTTTCAAAACAGTCGAAAAAAATGATTAGGGCATAACTTGTTTATTAATAAAAATATTCTAGCCATATTTTAAAATAAATAGTTTTTTGGAAATCAGTTATTTTTGATTTGGTTTGTTCTAATGATTTAAGATGTCTTCAAATCGGTTTCTTAGTGCCGAATTTGTTTAATCGGACTTCCTGACTTGAGTTTTTTAGACAAACATCTTGATTGATTGTTACATTACTTAAAAGATTATTAAATTTTACTAGCTAAGGGGTATATTGTAAAAAGTTTGTCCAAATTAAGGTAGCGCCAGATATACGACAGACATCACTCAAAAAAATTTACAATAATCTCACGAGAACAAAAGAAATTGATTTATATTTCGAACAGGTGTTGGATCTATCAGTGCTAGGTTAACTAAATTAGACATAAGCCCATATAAGTAGGACAGGCTGAATAAGCCTTCAATTTTTTTGGTATTCCTTTTCCGCTCCCCAAAAATTTCAAAGTACAACTTCAAACTTACCGCTTTAGTTTATTTGAGTAAAGTGCTGAAAATAAAAAATTGCAATTGATTAATATGAGTATTTAAGATCGAAATAAAAATATAGGGTATATAGTATATCGCAATATAGTATTCAAGAGATTAGAATCGAATGGAATCAGTAAAATTATTGAGATGGGCGAGAAATTATTAAAAAAATTGTTTCAGGGGGAGGGGTACTGAATCTTGAAAATACCACGCTTAGTCACTCGAACGGTGGATGTCTTTGTTTAAGTCACGCAGGCAATAATATTCAATAAGGAAATTACTTTTATTCTTGAAATAATGGATCTTTTTTACTTTATTACTTACTAGTGGGCCCGGCAGACGTCGTCCTGTCCAAACTTTTTGAATACTCTTAAAGTGTAGAAACATCGTAAGATTCTCTAGTTAGCTTATCTAGACATGACTCTCTAAAAAGCCGTATGGACGAACTTAAGTATTCTTAAGAGAGCTCGCATCTGTAATAAATTCATGCCCCACAGAAACTACATTTTAACCCCTTTGCGACTACCCTTCTGTCTGTACTTAATGTCATGCTATATTTAATGTATTCACAAAAATTCGTATATCTGGCGAACCAATACACACAAACACATTGCAATAGGCTTAAAACCTCCGTATTGACAACCTCTAAAACACGCAAAAATCAGGTTTGAAATTTATTGACGCATTCGTGAGAACACCCGTAACACATTAACTAATCTCATTGCCACAAAAAAAACAAAACAAAAGTTTGTCGAAAAATTAAAAAAAAATGTTAGGGGTGGCAGCCCCCTCCTTACAAATTATGTGTCGAATATTCGCCTTTCTTCGTTTTATATTGAAATTCATGTATTTCTACATTTTGGTAATTTTTGATCGGACAATGTTCAAACCATGCTATGAACCTTCCACACGGTGCCCGTAAACACGCACTTAATATTTTATTAAAATAGGTCTTGTGATTTGGGAGTCTATAGAGGACATACGAAATTTATTTGATTTTTATATATATAGATAGATAGATAGAAGAAGATAGATAGATAGTTAGATGGAAGATTGGCTCAAAATATTATAAAATTTTTCTACCTTTTTTTTACAAAAAAAAAACTATAATACAACAACTAGGGAGGGGTTCAAAGACTAAAAAAAAGGGTCACATAGTTTCAATACGGCCAGATCCAGGTTTTTTCGCTTCGAACTAGGCATCCGTTCAAGAAGCCCCCTTCTACCCGTGGATTCGACATTAAGTGCTGCCCAACGCGTAATTACGAGCACTTACATCATCTATTAATTCGTTCAAAGTTACATCCACCACAAAAATCTTTACATTCAGCTCTTGACTTTTATTTTTTTACTCATTGTTCCGGAACATATGGTATTTTTTTTTCATTGTTTTGTTCTGCACTCACTAAGCTAATTAAGCTCACGCACTCGGTGTGGGCTACTGGGGGGCTACTGTCTAAATTGGCAATGGACCTCCCGGCGGGTTTACACCATTTAAATAGTTTGATTATTATTTTTTTTATTTGCGTCTTTTGTGCGTCTGCGTTTGGCCTGGGAACACCCTCAGCTACCTCATTTGCACTCTGCTTGTAATTTTAATAGCATTTTATTTTTTTTTTTATTATTTTTATTTTATGCTGCCTTATCGATTTTTTATACACTTTGATTTTATTTTTGTATTTTTTTCCATGTTGTTGCTGTTTTTGTTGCAAGTCTCTTTGAACACTTTTATTAATTTCATTAACGCCACAGTGGCACAAAAATGACCCGCTGTGCGTGTAAATTTCTATTGATGGGTGAAAATCTTTTGAAGGTTAATTTAAAGCATTTTTACAGTTATGGGCGATTTTCTGCGTACCGTAAGCGATTATAAAGTTAATTAGTCAATTTTTGCGCTTATTTGATTTGACCCAATTAAACGCTGGAAAATTACTATGGGAAACTAGTCGAAGGTAGAGGCCATGAGAAAGAAGTGTTAACATAAAAAATCAATAGAGCTATAGAGCTTTGGAGCATTGGTTATACGTAATTAAATAGCAAATGAATATAATTATCTTTCATTGTGCAAGACATAATTACATTAGGGTTGGGTCTATGAAATCGAACTAACACTTTGTTACATGCAAATTACAATATATAACTAAGTAAGTATATAACTAAGTAACTCACTCGGTACATCAAAAAGCAATTACACAAAGCTCTATCAAATAATTATAGACATTTAAGTCCCACAACTGACTGCGTAATTGGATTTCAGTTTTTTCTCGTATTTTTTTTCTTTCCCGACTATTTTGAAAACTTCAATTAAATGGCAAAATTGAATTTCGTTGGTTACACAAACCAACAGTCACAGCAAAAAGTCAGTTTCCCGAAACTCAACTCCGACACAGTAGCTCCTAACTCACATGCACCGAGCGAGCACTAACGACTTCCTTGCATGTCACGTGATATGTGCGTCCTCCCCCGACCTCTACTCCGGCTCCGGTTTGGGTACGCCCGTTCAACTAACTAGTTTACACCAACGACTAACTGGTTGACAAGGACGGCTGGGGGGTTATTATGAGTCCGTGAGTCCATGAGCCCATGACTCCATAACTCCCCATGAGTTCTAATGAGGCCAGGCCAGGCTCAAGAATGTGTGAGACGTTAGACTGCAGAATTTTTATTGTGGCACATTGTAAATATGAGGCGACTAATTGAAAGCCGTTTATTAATGTGTGCCAAGCTGGTTGCACGTGTCCTTGCCTCCTGTCTATAGACACACACACACACGTTTATATACTATATATGTGCATTTGGGAGTTCAAATTAAATAACACGTTATTATTAGGCGAGCAGGCAGGTAAATAAGCAGACAGCCAAGCTTTTAAATAAACTTAAGGGGGGCGGTTGAGCAGACAGCTTTATGGCATTTGCTACCTGTCTGCAGTTACTAAATTACACTGACAAAAATGAGTTATGACAAATCGGAAATTTTGATGAACCATAAGATATTTGGAGAAGTTGCTGTATGTGTCGGGTTTTTCAATAGGAACGCTACAAAAGTAGGCCGATAGGGACAGCAACCGACCCCATATTTTTCCCGCTCTCTTGACATTTCTCCTCAGTAAGGTTTGCCATTTCATTATGTAAAGATATACGATCCAACAATGAGTCGAAATTATTAAAATTTACAATCGAAATTCGGAGTCAGTGGCCTCAACATTAAGAGTGCTACGTCCAATTTATGGTCGTCATAATTGTCATTCCAGATCAACAATTGAGGTCCAGTGGAAAAATTTGAATCCACAGGCACAGTACAATATGTTCCCGTGCCAGTGAGCCAAAAATTTGCCCGTAGTGTCGAGAATATTGCTGCCGCTAGCGCATCAATTGAGGAAGACCCAAATCAGTCTCTCACACGTCGTTCTCAAGCGTTGGGCATCTCTGTGACGTCATTGTGGCGAACTTTCCGAAAAGATCTTGGCCTACAACTTTACAAGATCAAATTGACGCAAGAACTGAAGCCGCTTGACCCCCAGAAGAGTCGTATGTTCGTGAATTGGGCTTTCATCGAAAAATCATCTTCAACGATGAGGTTCATTTCTGGCTGAATGGCTTCTCAAGCAGCAATCCAAACGTACTCCATGAGTCACCATTGCATCCCGAAAAAATTACGGTTTGGTGCGGTATATAAGCCCTACTTCTTCCGAGATGGACAAGACCTACACGTTACTGTGAATGGAATCGCTACCGCTCAATGATAATCGAATATTTTTGGCCCGAATTGGATGAAATGGACTTGGACAATATGTGGTTTCAACAAGACGGCGCTACAAGCCACACATCGAATGTCACAATCGATTTATTAAAAACCAAGTTAGGTGAACGTGTTATCTCACGAAATGGCCCAGTCAATTGGCCGCCCCGGCCGTGCTATTTGACGTCGTTAGACTATTTCCTGTGGGGCTACGTCACGTCTATGGTCTATGCCAACAAGCTAGCGACGATTGATAAACTTCGTTCGACAACGATGTCAGCCTGGAGATCAAGCGCAGAATCACTCTTGCCTACAGGTGCTATTTCGGTCTCAATAGGCAATTGAGTAGTAGAGACCTCTCTCGCGCGACAAAACTAACACTCTACAAAGCACTCATCCTTTCAGTGCTTCTTTACAGCGCGCAAGCATGGACCGTGTCGCTAACTGATGCAGCTGCCTTGGGAGTTTTCGAGAGGAAAGTACTGCGCAAGATCTTTGGTCCTATTCGAGTTGGCGATGACTACCGCATCCGCACCAACCAGGAGCTGTATGAGCTCTTCAACGACATGGACGTTGCTCAGCGTATAAACATCCAGCGGCTTCGCTGGCTCGGGCATGTCGTTAGGATGGACAAGGATGCTCCAGCTAGACGTGTATTCGATGCGGTAGTCAGCGGCCGTCGGCAGAGAGGACGACCGTGTTTGCGTTGAAAAGACCAAGTGGAAGGGGCCCTGTCTTCGCTCGGTGTAACCAACTGGAGAAGGCGCGCGCAATGCAGAGGCGCCTGGAGAGATGTTTTAAGGCAGGCCGTAATCCGGTAATCGGGTTGTTATGGCCACATAGCAAGAAAGAGAAGTCTGGACTCCTGCAAGCGTGCCCGTGGTGGCCATGCAAAGGAAATCGAGTTCCATACATAATGGCATCGAATATACTTTCACAGGAATAAAGAATTTCATTGATATCCAAAACCGTTTTTGTTTTATTTAAAAAAACTTTAGTAGTGCTTTTATTGAAAACCCCCCCAAACATAACTCTCATATTTGTGAAAACTAACCCGCATTTTCTCTCCGTGCACTTGTGCATTTGGGTATCTGGGTATATCCATCTTTATGAGCTTGTATGGAAACGACTAATTAAAATGTAATTACACGATTCGTGCCCGCCAGGCCAGCAGCCATGTTGTGGCAAACAAGCTAATTGATTTCGAATATAGTTGCTTGATTGATTTCTGTCTGTGCCTCTTTGCTTATTGGCAAGAGGATTGGCTGGGTGGAGTGGAGTACACTGTTATGAGCAGTCCAACTAATTACAACTGACAACTCTTCTCTTTGCAGTCGATAACCTTACCGATGAGGATGCCACGGACTTGCGCTGCAGCATGTCATTGACGCAGCTGCGCAACATGGACAATCACATGGCCAATATGCTGCAGCAGCACAAGAATGGCGCGCCCTATGCCATGCACTCGCCCACACAAGGACCCGTGCCACAGCCGCATAGCATGCACGGACCGGGCAACGCGCTACATCATGCCGCAGCAGCGCCTGCAGTTGGACATGGTCAGCACACAACATTTGGCTATCATAATGCCATGCTAGGCTTCGGCCAAGGTGGCGGAGGCGGAGGTGGCGGCGGCGGTAATGGGCACTATGCTCAACAGGATGGCAATGGCAATATTGGCGCTAGTGATTATCTTAATTCTATGCATCAAATGGTGGAGGCCAATCAAATGCAGCACCACCAGCTACAACAGCAGCAACCAACACCACCGCCAAGTGGCCCACTTGGGCATGCTGCAGCCAATGCCTATGGCAGTCATCAGCAGCATCTTGCCGCACTGGCCGCGCATGCGCAGGAGCAGCATAGCAAATATGCCAAGTCATCGTCTCCATCTGCCGCCGCCAGTTATTTTGCCTCGGAGCGTGGGTCTGCTGCTGTTACGGTGGCGCCACATGGCGCTGCACGTGACTACGATGAGCGTTCTTTGTCGCCGGGCAGCGCCGGCGCAGAGCTGGACGATGATTTGGATGACGATGATGAGGCAAAGCTGCAGCTGCAGAATGAGGGCAGCAACAGCGCTGGTGGCTCCATTGATGTTACAACGCCGCCGGCAGGGCGTCGCAGCGGCGGCGGCTTGGCGGGCACAAAGCGCAAATCCAGCTCGGCCTCCGCCTACTGTGATGATAATGAGCCGAAATTGGCAAACGGAAATGCGCTGGGTAATTACACGCTAAAGAGCTTTGAGGGCATACGAGCGCGCAGCTTAGAGGAGGTGCAGCAACAAAATCTCAATGGAAATGTGGAGGCGCATATGCAACAATCACAACAACACTCACTGCAGCAACAACAACAACAACATCAGCAGCAGCAACAGCAACTCCAGCAGCAGCAACAACAACAACAGCAACACTTTCAGCAGCGTCAGCTGGATGACTATCGGAGCAGCTCCAACACCGGAGCGGAGCATGGTGAGCGTTTAAATGCGGACAGCGATAGTTTGGTCAATGGCAGCTGCGCTTCTAGCGAGGATCTCAACCAGACCAACTCCAGCGAGCAGGGTGAGAAAATCACCTCCGGCAGCGATGATGAGGGTAAGTAAGAAATCCGTGCTTGAAAAATTTAGTGCAATACCTTACTCCCAGGTCAAGATGACAACTGCGCCAAGAAAAAGCATCGCAGGAATCGCACCACCTTTACCACTTACCAGCTGCATGAGCTGGAACGCGCCTTTGAGAAATCCCACTATCCCGATGTTTATTCACGTGAGGAGCTGGCCATGAAGGTTAACCTGCCAGAAGTGCGTGTGCAGGTGAGTTATTTGCTTCCATCTATCCTAGACATGTTTACTCTTATTTATGTGCAGCCGCATCCGGCTAACAAATTGTGCAGTGTCTGCTCTGCTCTCATGCAACCTCCCCTGCGTCATACCCCAAGTAGTCAAGGCCGGAAATTAAACAATTTCCGTTAGCAATTTATTTTAACGAAATTAAGTTGTGCTCCAGCTTTACTTAGGTGCTAATCTATGCGTCATGTACTCCAAACAAACTGACAAGGATTTATGCCAAAAAAAAAAAAGGTATAAAAATGCAGAAACCATAGACCATAAGTTCCGACAAGTTGGTTCTATAAAACTCATAAAGTTATTTGTTTTGAATGCATTTATTTAAATTTATGTCTCAATTGCGAAATGACAAAACTTGGCAACTTTGTCAAGTTTATGATGTTTTATATACCACACGCTCTGGAAGCACTTCCTGTGCTCCTTCCTTTCCAGCTGCCTCTAAGTAGCGAAATTATGTAGTTATAGACAGCTTAACCCTTTGCTGCTTTTTGCTGCAACCAATGCGCACGCTGGGTTGAATCTCATTTTTTTGGGTTGAATTTGAAAAATGTAGATAGGGCTGCAAATCTTAGCTTATGTACTGATACAAAATTCTGGAACAAATAAATCATCAAGAATTTTAAATGCGAGTCAGCGGTCCAAGATCAAGCATATTAAGGGTACCGAAATAAACGCATAAAACAAAAACTCAGAAACAAGAAGTGCTTAGATTTCGCAGATATCGAATTCGGATTCAGCTATATTAAAATCCACAAAGTATCAAATTTACAAAATTCTAGAACAAGTAAATCTTGAAGAACTTTGCATGCGCGTTGGAGGTCCAAAAAAACTCCAACACCCAAGGTACCGAAACAAATGCAAAAAGACCCATATTTTGAATACTATCTCAGAAACGAGAAGTTCAAATTAGGGACCCAGATTCAGTTATATTGAAATTCAAACATAAAAAAACATCTGGTGATAACATTTAGTAAATAGTAATAAAAGTTCAAATTTTTGGAAAATATAAGTCTCGTAAAACTGTAGATGCGATATACTGAATTCGTATTCAATATATCCCAGGTAAAAAAATTTAAAAAAAAATTTTAACAACCAAGGTATCAAAAATGAATTACAAAAACTAAGTATTTTAAAGGTTATTTTAAAACCCGAACGTGCTGGGATTTTTTTACATTCGGATTTAGCTGTATAGAAAAGCATCATCCAAATAAAATTATGTTTTATTTTCCAAAATATATTTTCTCATTAAAAATTTTCTCCGAATTATATTTTCGCTGGTACACAATTCATTGAAATTATTAACATCGGAATCAAAATCGACGATAAAAAAAAGGAATTACAGCAACTTATCTCCGCAAATGGAAACTCTCAAACCAGTGTCTATCAAATAATCTAAGAAACACTAAATGAGAGAAAAATTATGAAGAACTAAAACGAGTCACCTCGAAAAAATACTTATTTTTGTTCGAAGTATCATAAAACTCAATTTGAATTTGATTCGACCAAGTTTTAGAATTTTCTGTATATTTAAAGTAATAACCTTACAAATGTCCTAAAAATCATAAAATTGAAAAGCAAATACTGAGATATTAAGAAATTTTTCTATATACAATTTTTTTTTGCAAAATTGGTCAAATTTTTTATATTTTAAAAGTACTGGGGTTTTTAAGATTTTCAAAAATTATAAAGAATCAATGGGACTCACCTTTGAAACCATTTTTTTTTTAAGTACCATAAAAAATATTTTTAAATTTAAATCGATCAAATTTATTAAATAGTATTAAATGTTTTACTCAATAAAAGCTTTCGAAGTTCTAAAAATCATGAAATTGAAAGCAAATTAAGAGCCATTCAGAGATTTATCTAACCAATTTTCTGTGTAGTAGTGTCAAATTTTTAATATTTTATAGAATTCCACTGAGGTTTTTACGACTTTAAAAAATTATAAAGAAGTAAAATATTTATATTTTTGTTCAAAGTATCGTAAAATTCAATTTAAATTTATCTCGATAAAGTTTACTGTAAAGCCTTTCAACTATTTTCTTTAAAAAAAATGTATCGAAATTCTAAAAATCGTAAATTTGAAAAGTAAATTCCGATGTATTTTTGAATTTTCCAATTAAAAATTTTCTTACAAAAATTAAAAATAATTTTCTGGATAGTATGGTGAAATTTTCAATATTTTTAAAGTATCCCATTTCGGTTTGCACAATTAACACAATTTCCGTACTTAAGCTCTGCTTTATTGTTATGATGCACACTGTCGAATAATTCCATATAAAATCGATCAAAATTAGATGATTTATTATATACTCGTATACCAAATTGTATGTGATGACATTAATCGAGTTGTCTTTAAAAAATTAGCTCTAGGGTACAAGTTTTAAAATTTAAATAAAATTTAATTTTGCTTTTCAGGCGTCTTAAAATTTCCCGTCTGAATTACTTAGTTTTAGTACTCTCCCAATACGAAGGTCGTAAGAACATAATCCAAAAATTGTGCTGCAAATAGTTCGCTCCGTGGTTGAGTTATAACCACCTTATTTTTAATGTGAGATTATATTATATGATTTTTCTGCCTGAATATTTGGCTTACCTGGCATTCAATACATTTTTAATAATTTAATAATAATTTAATTTAATAATAATTTAATTTATTATTTATTTATATTTATATTTTTTGATACACCGATTTTGAAAAATATTTTTAGATTTTTTTTGGAATTTGTAGAATTTCAGATGAGTACGTGAGAATACAAAAAAGAAAAAACTGTAGGACATTTCGACCTTACTGGTGACCACACAAATACCGAACATTTTTATACATCAATTTTCTAAATGTTTTGCTGTTTATCTTTCATATTTCCACAATTGTTTCAAATTTTGACAAAATGCACCGCAACAACCAGTGTAAAAGGGCAAAATTACGGAGACTCTAAAAGAATTATTAAATACTTAGACCTGTCATATTCCAATTGGGCTAAAGCACCTCGAAAGCGATAACTAGTTTAACTATATTTCCTGTTAATTTCCAAACCATTTACTTCTGGTCTAAGGGATAGATAATATAATAAGATAATTAAAAAAAAAAATACTTACTATATATAAAGCTTTGATTTAAGTAGTTAAGGTTATTTTGCGCCAAAAATAAAAACATTTTTGAGCAGTGTGAAATTAAAAAAATACAAAGTCGCTAAAAAATTTACATATTCAATTCATTGATTTAAGTACTTAAAATTATTTTAAAACTTTTGCGCAAGAAAAAATGCATTTTTGACCAGTGTGCAATGCATGTTTGGCAGCCATTCGTTTCGGGTGGCAACGGCAACGGCGTTGGTGACGGCAACCAAAAACTCGTAAATTCCTTTGAAACTGGCGAAACATAAAAGACGCGCCGAAGACAAAGAGTAGGGTATCGAGTATATACTGTACTTTGAGGGCTGGCAGAGTATGCTAATTAAATGCAGCCAAGTAATTGCAGTTCACTGGGGCTAAGAGCTCCCAAAAGGCCTATGGCTGACTATTACAACCAAATATCATATCTCAAAGACCAAATTACAACCTCATGCTCAAGTGCATCTCAAATATGCCAATTAGAGTGTATTGGCCCAAATGGTAATGTGTTAACCGCAACTGCACAATATTGTGCCTGAATTCCTAGCCGTCATAGGACATACATACATAGTAAGACCTGCTCAAGGTATATCAAATTTCATGATTTCGTTTCCTCAACCGACAAATCATTTTTATTGACTAAACATTATCGTGGCAAAGCAACAACAAGAACAACGCAAGTCAGACGCGATGACGACAACAAAAAGTGAGGACGATGATGGTGACGGTGAAGGTAACGCTGATGGTGACACTGGCTCTGGCTCTGACTCTGGCTCGATGTTTACTCCACTTTCATGCCAAAATCGTCGTTGACAAACGTTGGCAACAAAATATATGCACATAAATAAATAAACAAATACAAATAATATAAACGAAATACAAAAGTAATGAACCGAAATCGCATAAAAATTTCTTGCACCGCCGGCGCTACGATTTATCAGCATTTCTAGATGGCGCTTTATGGCGTACGGCCCTCATGTGTCACTTTGTCAAATTGACACGAATTCAAATTATGCCAGTAGGGGATGGCCCCCAAACCCACCTAAGAGTCCGACCACCAGTCCTTAACCCTCGGGCTCAAATCAAAAGAAAAAAGCAAATCGCACAACTTGTGAGTTTTTTTTTTTTTCGAAACCCCTGCCCAAAAATTTAACTCGTTTTTTCGATTTAGTGGGCTTGCGTGCGCCCCTGGCTGACTCCCTCTCTCACACACCCACTCTCTGTGTATATGTGTATGTGTAATTGTATTTGTGGTTAGTTTGCACGAAGCCCTCGTTAGGCCGTTGCGCTTGGGAAATTGCTTGGTGTGCAACTCGTTGAAGGTGGAAATTTGTTTTGATTAAGTTTGCACACAGAAAATCGTTGCAAGTTTATTTCTTTTAGAATTTCTTAACCCTACCCCCTGCACCCACCCTCTCCAACGCCACCATTGTCAATGAAACTTCTTCTCTAGATGATGAGTTCATTTGGTTGGTTTTTTGCCCTGTAATAGATTTGTTAAATGTTAGTTTAAAAAGTTTGATTGGATTTTCTATTTTGTTTATCGTTTGTTTTGTTTGCATATTGTATGCATTTTTGTGGTTTGTTTGATTGTTCTTTAAATGGCAATATATTCATATTGTAAACGTTTATACATATTGTTGTAACGGCAATGTGCCCTGTAAATGACATTTACCCTTACATATATCATATATGCATATATATTTATTGTAGTATTGAGTGCATAACCCATTTTTGATGATTTGAAATTGGTCACAGACTAAAGGCAAATAAACGAAAGGCATATCAAATTGGAATTGTGTTATTTGTAGAATTGTAATTGGCAGTTCTATATTATTTCAAATAATATATTACAATAAAATTGTTCGGCCAAGTGGCAAATTATGTAAGTTTTTTGTTATTTCAAAAATAATACGAATTTTCTTTAGTTGCAAGATTATCAATTTAAGTAAAGTATTTTTTTTAGGTTTTATTTCAAAAAAAATTTTTTTTTTTTGTTTATAGCCAGCATAGGTATTTAGCCTAGTTTAGTCATAGAATAAGTCCTAGTTATAAGTTCCTTGCCAGAAGAAGAATCTCCCTTTTCATCTCAGATAATCTATTTTGTCATGGATATTGGGCTAGTTGAGGAGATCTAGAGCTTGAAGGGAGCAGAATATATCGTAAAGGTCGCAGTGCAGCTTTCCCCAACAATATTATTATTATTAATATTATTCATGGGTTTTTGAAATTTTTTCCCCCCCTTTTATGACCCAAATGTTCTTAAATGTATAAATTCACTAAAGTTTTAATTTAATTTAATTAATTTAGGCAGAACTCTTAATTTTACAAAAATTAAACTTCTATTGTAAATCGTATTGCCGAATCGAATGCAACTAAAAAAACCAGCTGGCTCATTTAAGTGCCTCAATTCACTCCAGCACTCGGGCCTTGGGTTTTTTTCGAAATTTATTTAAGGTAGCCCTTCAGATTTGGCAACTTTTGATACATAAAGCATTTTTTTTTTCAAGAATTTCAGCCAGTACTGTACTTGAATTTTCGATTTATTTTATCATAACTTCATTTTGTTTTGGTATACCGTCTTTGAAATATCTATCTTCTTTAAGTTCACCCCAAGGTTACTCAATTGGGTTAAAGTCTAGGCATTTTTTTGGCCACTCAAGAACCTCAAGAAAACCACGTTTAGAAAATACCTGTAACAAACGTTTTGAAGGGATTATTTTCCTAGCCTTGAATCGTAGATCCTGCCACCATAAACAGTCTTAGACCAATATTGGTCCCCTTCCATATTTATTTTGTAAGCCAAGAATGAAACTAATTTATTTTTAAATCAGCTCTGGTAGATTTTTCAAAAAACAAAACATCATTTTCAATTGAGCGATCATTGTGAATAACCTAAATGAAATATAGTTAGACCTTGAAATCTTCCCTTTGTAGATTATGGTCAGATCAAAAGAAGATAGAAGTACAAGCTAATAAACTTAATTTCCGGAATGATCTTGAAAAAGTAACTTTTCGGAAATCTTTTCGTTCTTAAAAATAAAATAAAGTAAGACAAATACGAGATTAATGGCTTCTCTGGTCAAAAATGGATTCCTTGACCCCAAAAACCCCCAAATTCACATTTGACTAGATGAAAAATAACGATTTTTGGCCTTGTAAATGCCAAAATCGACTTTTGAATTTAAAAAAAAAAGTATTATGAAAAAGCGGACGACTTAAAATTCATTTTAGACCTATGGATACTTGGGTAAAATTGCTAAGAATGACCGAAAGAATCGAAATCGCTGGTATAAGGGCTAACAAAAAAATTGATAAAAAACTTACTTTAGGAAACTTCGGAGTTTCGCCTACTTATGACAACCTTGTGAACGCTTTTCTTTTTGGCTAACTTTTCGTCCTGTCTTATTTGCATTTTGGGGTCTAAGGAAAGTGTCCAATTATCTCACCAAACATAACCCTATTTAGAGTCCTTGGGTAACTTTGCTGGTCAAATCACGAAACATCATTGTGGAAATCGGGACGATTGTAACTGTTAGATTATAAAAGAAAATAATTCTAGAATAGGCCTCATCCTAACTTTTAAAGAGAATACAACCTTTTTTTGTGACCGCTTGTTAGGAGATGTGTTTTATAAGTTGCTGGAATCGCTGAATCTAAATTTTTTAAACTCAACATTTTTGAGCCATTTCTGTAATAAAAAGGCACGCTAACACAAGGAAATACTTCTAATTGTACCTTACTGCTTTTAAACATTTTTTGAATAAACTGTAGATAATTGAATTGCCTTTCGATTACACATGAAACATATTTTTGTGAATTTTACGACTTGAACGGTATTTGTACATGAATTTTTGCGTAATTTTAGGCATAGTTTAAAAAAAATTTATATTTTGAACGTAAATTTAAAAATTGAAAAAATTGTTTTATACAAACTTATTCATAGTTTGAAAAGTTTAATCAATTTCGAAAAAAACGAGTGATTGTTTGTCAAAATCGGAATAAAATTGAGAAAATTCAAAAATAATTGTAAAAAGTAAAAAATCTGTAATTTTTTTGAAAACCAATACTTTTAGATAAATAACACTGTCCTACAGAATTGAAAAAATCAAAGAACTTTTCAAGTGACCTAGTATACGTTGTAGGTCTTGACGAGTAGATCACGATAGCGTTTTTCAAAATTGTCTAACACCCCCAAAATCGGAAGTTATCGCTTAAAAACCGTTTTTCGGGTCTGCGATCACTCCCACTATCACAACGTCGCCATTTTTCAACCGATTTGGCGTTTTGAAATTTTTTAGAGCACTTAGGCAATGTGCCAAATTTCAACAAAATCGGTAGACTATATCATATAGCTCCCATAGGAATGATCGGCCAAAAAATCGATTTTTTAACAAAATTTGTTGTATTTCGTTTGTTTTCTAAAATATTGCGACCAAATTTGGCACTTGTAAGTTTTTTATTGTTCTTAAGCATTATACCAAATTTGGTTACGATATCTTCATGAACAAACGAATTATCCATCTAAAACATTTTTTTTTTGTCGATGAAAATTGAATTTTCTTGTTTACAATAAGCGTCGTAACTTAAGCATTTATCGACCGATTTTAATAAACCATAACTTTTCTTACTCGGAATTAATATTTCTTTAAGATTAAATGTAAAAAAGTTAAGGTGTTTTAACAAAATGTTATATAAAAATGACTTCAAAGTGTGAAAATCGAATAAAAAAAGTGTAAATCTTAGATAACTTTTAAAAAATCACGAAGTTGCTTTGTATAAAGTATAAACAAATGTATATCATCTTAAAGCTTGAATCTTCTTCTTTCCAAAACCGTAAAGCAATCGAAAATCGGTTGAAAAATGGCGACGTTGTGATAGTGGGAGTGATCGCAGACCCGAAAAACGGTTTTTAAGCGATAACTTCCGATTTTGGGGGTGTTAGACAATTTTGAAAAACGCTATCGTGATCTACTCGTCAAGACCTACAACGTACACTAGGTCACTTGAAAAGTTCTTTTTCACTGTTGGACAGTGTAATTAGTTTGTTTATAATAATAACGTTAACTTTGGCAATCGAAAGATTTTAAGATTTCTCAAGCTCTGTACCGCATTTGATCAAAATGGGTAGACTATATCATAAACAACTCTTAGGATCGTCCAAAAAAATATTGAAAATCAGTTTAGAACAGCCAGAGATGCATATTTGATGTAGGTAGACATTTTTTTTTTTAGTTTCGGAAAGTGTCTAAAATTTTTCGAAATCCGTTTTTTGACCCTTTAATTTCGGTTTTAAAATTTACAATATAATTCTTTTACAACGGAAAATATGTTGAGGACACATTTTGCTGTAAACTATTGTAACTACAATATATTTTAGAAGCGGAAATAAACTTTCGATTATGAATTATCCACAGTTTTATTATTTCAGTATTTCATTTTTTATGAGTTTAACTGAAACTCAATCAGTGCTTATATTTTAAATATTTATCTTATCCAAGAGTAGATTAAAAATGAAGTACAAGTTATTTTCACAGTACTCGAATTTCTTGGAGCTCACGGGTTAGTCTCAACGATGAGACTTTTAAGCAAAAATGAACTACAATATCTTACAATTTAATATATTTTAATCTTCTAATTGCTAATATGAAAATGGTTTATCTTTGAGGAGCACACACAAAGCTACTCAAATGTGAGTTTATTTATATTTGGAGCAACAATCAATCAACATGGCGCACATGCAGAAGCTCTCCGTTTACGGATTTCTGCTTGATTTTCTTATGAATGCCGCCCCGAAAATTCCAATTCGTTTTGGTTTTCTACGCTAAATTAAGTTTTAATTAACCCCTTTTAGGTTGTGGTTTACTGTTGTTTCAAAGCTGTCTAAGCTGTGAAAATGAAATTCCATTTTCTTGTCTCTGTCGCTGTTGCTGTTGTTGCTGTCTGCCTGCTTGATTGTGTTTAATACAGCGTATGATTAGTGCTACTTGAGCACACAGATACTCACACACAGATACACACAGCAACAGTGTTAACCCTTGTGCGCCAACAAAAACAAAACAAACTGACAACATAATGTAGCGTTAAACCGTAACCAACCAATATATGAAACAAAATGAACCCTTATCCTTATTTCCTGTCACTTTTGCTCTCGCTCTCGACATGCCCGCAAATTGTCTTCTGTCAGCGAGTAATCCAAATAAAATAATTGTCATCTATTAAGTATTTTTTGCCATATGTTTACGCTCACATCGTAAAAAAAAACCACGTTTGATGAACTCTCTAACTGATTGTTGTTTTTGGAGTTTATCCAGTGTTAATGAGGTGTCTCTCTCGCTCTCCGGGTTTCCCTATGTTTCTGAGATAATCTCGAGTTTAATTTGGCTGGCTTAATGTTTCTGTTTTGGTTACATTGTTTGGATTGGAACGTGCGATAAAACTGAGCTGGCTTATACGAGTGGGGAGTATGCCCTAAAAAAGGAACATTCCTTTTTGTCTGTTATTTGCATGTGAAATTGAGGACATGGGCAGGCCAGACAGTTTATAATAAAGTTTTATTCACACTTTTTTCTGTTTTTTTTTTGTTTTTTTTTTTGTACTCTTGAATTGTCTATCGGGCTCTTAAGCTATCGAATCAAAAATCGCGAACAAACAAATAAAAATGTCTAGAACAAAATCCCTCAAAACTTCACGTATCTCTGAGATAATTATTTATTAGAATACATATTTTAAAATTATATTCTAATGTACTTTAGATTTTCTATTCCTAAAAAGAAACTTTTTTGACTAACTTTTTTAAGTAACATTGGAATATTTGTTTCTTTTTGCTGGATAGTATATTTGTTTAGGAAACCTTTACATAAATATTCTTGTTTTATGAACGCCCCTGTGCTAAAGCTATAAATAAATTTTTTTAAAGAATAATTGTTCGATTTAATGACAAATTTGTACACAAAAAACTATCGGCCCAGAAAGTTCATATTATCCTTATTCGAAGAATCTGAGCCAGTGGTCAAAATAACACCAGCAAATCAGTGTTCTGTTATAACCTCAAAGAACGTCATAAAACAAGGTATATAAGAATGTTTTTCCGATGATGGTGATGAGCTGATATTTTTTGACCTCAGAATCGGATTATATAAATATAAAAACATAATAAAAAAAAATATTTTTTGGAAAATTGGACTTTAAAAAAATTTCGTCTGGTTTTTTGAGATTATCCATATTATAAGAGGGCTGCTTAAATAAATCGATTATCAGGTTTACGGGTCCGAACTTGTCTACCATATATTTTTTTTTGTTGTTGTATGAATATGAGGTGAAAGAATGGTTTCAGAGATACATTTTTAAATAAAAATATTTTGGGTTCATTAAAGATAATTAAGTAATTTTGTCAGAAAAAAATGCAACAAAAGTTATATCACAATAGTTTCTAAGTAGATTTTTGGGACATTTGACACGGTATGTAGTGCAAAACACTTAGTATCGCCTTTTTTTATAGAGAACGTTTCTATCACATAAGGAATCAGTGTTTTTACTAAAATTATTCAGTTCCGTAGCTTAAATAGTTTGATGGGTGCCACCATAATCATCGCAATTTAAAGACTTTTAATCCGAAGTCTCCAAGTGGTGGAAAGCAATGCCTTAAAAATACTATATGGACAAAAGTACAGTTAAATATTGACATTTATTACCAGTTTATTTCTAGAGCACGACATTTAATCGAATTGGACCATTATAGCTTTTATTATTCTTTACAGTTATTATGAATATCTTCAAGAGATTAAATTTCGCTTTTCCTTACATCTTTAACAGAATCTGAATATAAATTTTCTGTTAATATAATAGCTCTAAGCTTGGCTTTTTAGTTACTATTTTCATCTTAAAAATTATAGTTTATTTAAATCTTAAAACACACAAAAAATACCAAATAGACACAAATGATACCCATACGTCTTTGAGACGTACTCTTTGAGCATTTTTCAGAATAAAGTCAAATTACTGCTCTAAAGAGCTACCTACTATCGAAAAGCTGTTGAGACTGACTGAACAAACTGAGAATTTGTGCTATGGCGATCTTGAGAGAGAGACTAAATAAATAAAAGGTAGCTAGGTCTCTTTGGCTGTAAGAAATATCGCTGAACAATCGAAATCGAAAAAAAATTTCCAAAAAAAATTTAATTTTTCGATTTTTGGAACCTTACAAAAAAAACCCCCCACCATTAAGCGATGTTTTTCGGAGGTTATTTTAGAAATCTGACGTGCTGGGGGATTTTGGTCCTCGGGTTCAAATGTAGCGACTCCAAAAATAAAGAGAAACATCATTGAAAACGAAAAATTAAAAAAAGAAAAATACAATTTTTAGTAATAATCTAGCCATAAATTGAACAAATGATAGTCACACTTACAGAAGACTTAAAATATATCATGCCCTTGATCTTCCACGTAGATTTTATTTCTGAATTTTTTTTATAATTGTTTTTTGTTATTTATACTTATAATAACTAATAGTTCGCATATTCCTGTTATAGTTTGAATAATTATACCCTGTACCGTATGGTACAAAGGGTATATTAAGTTTGTGCAAGCCGAAAATGTATGTAACATATAGAAGGAGACGTCGAAGACACCCCAAAGTTACCTAAAGTATGATCAGGGTGAATAGAGAAGTCGATATACCCATGTCCGTCTGTCCGTCCGTCTGTCCGTCAGTCCGTTTGAACGCCTAGATATCAGAGATGGTAAGAGCTAGAGTAACCAAACTTTCACATTAGATACCATATTATTCCATAGGAGACAAGTTTATTTTATTTTTTTGATATCGGGGATAAATTATATAGCTCCCATATGGGTGTTTGAGACGACCTCGACAAAAAAAAAGGTTTTAGATGGATAATTCGTTTGTTCATGAAGATATCATAACCAAATTTGGTATTTAAATAGTTTTTTATGGTTCCCAAGTACTGTACCAAATTTCATCAAAATCGGTTGACTATATCATATAGCTCCTAGGACCGATCGGCCAAAATAACTTTTTTAAATCAAAATTCGCTATATTTATTTTTTTAATAAAGATATCGTTACTAGATTTGGCGTTTGGAAATTTTTTAAAGCACTTAAGCAATGTGCCAAATTTGAACAAATTCCGTTGACTATATCATATAGCTCCCATATGGCCGATCTTCCAAAAAATCGATTTTTTAACAAAATTTGTTGTGTTTCGTTTGTTTGTTGAGATATTGGGACCAAATTTGATATTCGTGAGTTTTTTATAGTTCCTAAGCACTGTACTAAATTTAATCCAAATCGGTTGACTATATCATATAGTTCCAATAGGACCAATCGGTCTAAAAAAACGTTTTTATACAAAATCCGATGTGTTTCATTTGTTTGTAAAGATATTGTGAACTAAATTCAGCATTCAGATCTTTTTTAAAGTATTTAATCACTGTGTCAAATTTTATTGAAATCGGTTGACTATATCATATAGCTCCCATAGGAACGATTGGTCAAAAAAAAATTTTTTGCTAAAAAATTCTTCTGTTTTTGGTTTTTTGTGAAGGAACCGGATTTTATTGCAAGCTAGTGGTACAGGGTATCCCAAAGTCGTCCGCGCCTGACTTTACGTACGCCATTTTTCATCATCGAGTAGTGAAATCTTCGCAATTTAAAGATTCACTTTGCACACTCAATGTTTTGGCAATAAATGCTTTATGAAACCCATTATGACATAAGTATAGTGAAATATTTCCAATGGCTTACCTGTTGATTCTAGAGCACGATATCTGTTATCCC
The DNA here is from genome assembly GCA_037043745.1 of Chymomyza amoena. Taxonomy (NCBI): domain Eukaryota; kingdom Metazoa; phylum Arthropoda; class Insecta; order Diptera; family Drosophilidae; genus Chymomyza; species Chymomyza amoena. The sequence continues at coordinate 538,191 of JBAMAX010001282.1, forward strand.
TATTTGGTCGAATTTCACCATTACAGATTTTATTATTCTTGATCCAAGATCGTTTAAGCTACTATTTGCAACTTGAAAGTTATAGACTATAACTTATAATACACAAAAAATGTCAAAACTTACGCAATTGACAACTATGCGTATTTTCGACGTACTCTGCTTAAAACGCTACTATCGCAAAGCTAGTGATACCAACTGAAGGAATTGAGAGTTTGTGTATTGATGATCATGAGCTTATCCGATCCAAAGTATCGCCGGTCAAGCGGAGTCGAAAAAATACACTTAACAAATTATCCACTTTCGGATTCAAAGGTTTGACTATTTTAATTAATACTACATGATTTATAGATCACTGACTCCGAACCCGAGACCATGAAAATTTCGGCACGTATGGTTCCAAACTAAAAAATGGCGGACGTAAAGTCGGGCGCGGACGACTTTAGGATACCCTGTACCACTAGCTTGTAATAAAGTCCGATTTCTTCACAAAAAACCAAAAACAGAAAAATTTTTAAGCAAAAATTTTTTTTTGACCGATCGTTCCTATGGGAGCTATATGATATAGTCAACCGATTTCAATAAAATTTGACACAGTGCTTAAATACCTTAAAAAAGATATGAATGCCAAATTTATTTCAAATATCTTTACAAACAAACAAAACACATCGAATTTTGTATAAAAAACGTGTTTTTGGACCGATTGGTCCTATGGGAGCTATATGATCTAGTCGAACGATTTGGATTAAATTTGGTACAGTGCTTAGGAACTATAAAATACTCACGAATGTCAAATTTGGTCCCAATATCTTAACAAACAAACGAAACACAACAAATTTTGTTCAAAAAATCGATTTTTTGGAAGATCGGACCTATGGGAGCTATATGATATAGTCAACCGATTTTGTTCAAATTTGGCACATTGATTAAGTGGTCTAAAAAATTTCCAAACGCCAAATCTGTTTACGATATCTTTATTAAAAAACGAAATATAGCGAATTTTTCTTTAAAAAAGTTATTTTGGCCGATCGGTCCTATGGGAGCTATATGATATAGTCAACCGATTTCGATCAAATTTGGTACAGTGATTGGGAACTATAAAAAACTTTCGAATACCAAATTTCGTTACGATATCTTCATAAACAAACGAATTATTCATCTAAAACGCTTTGTTTTTTGTCGAGGTCGTCTCAAACACCCCCATGGGAGCTATATAATTTATCCCCGATATCAAAAAAATAAAATAAACTTGCCTCCTATGGAATAATATGGGATCTAATGTGAAAGTTTGGTAACTCTAGCTCTTACCATCTCTGAGATCTAGGCGTTCACACGGACGGACAGACGGACAGACGGACAGACGGACAGACGGACATGGGTATATCGACTTCTCTATTCACCCTGATCATATTTTAGGTAACTTTGGGGTGTCTCCGACGTCTCCTTCTATATGTTACATACATTTTCGGCTTGCACAAACTTAATATACCCTCGGTACCATACGGTACAGGGTATAAAAATCGATATTAAACGATGTAGGTATTTCGGAGCTTAGCTTAGAAATCTGACGTGCTGGGGATTAATATGGATTAATATGAGTAGCGATTCTAAAAAACTTGATATACCTGGGTGGTTTTGCTCCTCGGATTCAGATGTAGTGACTCCAAAAACATAGAAAAACATCATTGAAAATTTAAAAAAAAAAACATTTTTGGGTGTTATCAAGCATAACAATAAAAATCGGTACATATTATTTTCTGACCTCGTTTTTGTAAGCAATTCAATAGTATTTGTTGAAAATCTTTAAAAGAAATATTTTTGTAATACTTATAAAGGAAAAATAAAAATAATTTGTTTAATGTTTTCAGGATATGCCACTCACGTGCAAAAAAAAAACCAATTAAACTTTTATCATTGCTGATTTCTGCTCAAATGAACTAGCATGTAATATTCGTTCTACCCACGCTCTCTGTAAATTTCCATATTTATAAACGATATTTTATTTTTATCGAATTGTCAAGCATAACAATTTTTATTAATAATATTAGCAAGAAAAACAAGCAACAAATAAAAAGAGAAACGACAAACGAAATGCAACCAATAGTCATTTATTTAGCAATGCAAAATTATTAAATATAGTAAAACTGTCAAAATATATATATAACAAAAAAAAAAAGAAAATAGCAAAGCATTTAATAGGCAAACAAAACCAGAAGACTTGAAAAAAATGGATGTTTATTTTACCTATGCAAACAAATATATTGCGCATACGCCGCATGTGACATGCAGGCAGCAGAACTAGAGGAAGTTGTTATAGGCATCAATCAGATGGATTGCATGTGTGTCATATGTAGATGTGTGTGGGTGTGTGAGTGTATTTGTGTAGCTGTGTGCGTGTGTGTGTGTGTGTCTATACACATAAACAGCAAACAAATAAAAATGTCATTTTACTAACAAATAAAATAGATTTTTATTGCATTCCACTTGCTATAACTTGGCTATTTGCTTGCTTTTTGGGTTCTAACATTTCTCCTTTTTTAAGTCTTGCTCATTTCCATTTATTGGTCTTCCTTTTTGCCGCTTTCCTTTCGTTTTTTTTTGGTATATGTGTTTTAGGTTTTTATTGACGTTGAATATTTACTTGAACTGCCATTTTGTATTTACCTCCATTTGCCGCAAAAGTATTTCCCATTCCCATTTCCATATCATTTCGATTTCATGTGCTTTCGTTTTCATATGCAATAATAATAATGCATATTAGCCACATTTGTTCGATTTTCTTTTATTGAAATCTTATACAAATCTAATAATAAAAAAAGGCCAAGCACAAATGTAACCATAAACTGTAAGCTCATAAGCATAATGATAATATCTTTGGCATATATATCTACTTATATATCCAGTAGCTACAAATTTCTAGATAGTTTTTATATATACTACTCGTACAAACTGTTTTATAGCTCTATCAATTTCTACCACAATGAGCACAATTGCCCGTTCCACAAAACTTATTGTTGTTGTTGTTCGGGGGCAGCTACTTCTCCTGGGAGCGAACGCCTCCCCCATCGAAAAAAAATAGAATAAAAACGCTTTTTAACATATTTAACGAATTGCTGGCGAGCAAACAATTGCTCCTTGGGGAAATCTGGAGGTTTTTCAATATAGCTACAATGGAAAAGTAAATGACAAGCTAGTTAGATAACTTCAGCACTCTAGTGATTTGTTAAGTGGTCAGTTTTTTAGAACCGCTCTGACATGGTAATAAGTCTAATGGCGCCATCGAGTATACTTTGCGGTTTAATTGGCTTTTAAATATTGGAGTGAGTGACAGGTAGAAGGGAATAGGAATGGGCAGTGGAACACCCTAGAATTAATGTTTCTAAAAAAATTTAATGATTGAGAGATAGGAATATTTTGGAATTGAAATTCAGCCTAAATGATCTTCTTCACGGAAGTATCGTTGGCCGTAGACAGCATTGCACAGGATGTGCCCCGCACAAAGTGCTACTACGAGGCTGAGAGTCGGGTTCACCATTCCATCTTGACACCCTATGCTCCAATAGGAGATCAAGCAAATTATATACGGGTATATGTTTTTTCGTAGATCAACTCCACGAACGACTGATTAAGCGACAAAGTGTTACTAGGATGCTGAGAGTCGGGTTCACCATTCCATCTTGAAGCCCTATGCTCCAATAGGAGATAAAGTAAATTATACATCTATAAAATAACATCAACGAACGACTGATTAAGCGATATTAGAGAAGGAATTTAATCTGCGAACTCAACGCTTAATCGTTTTCAACGTTTCTCAAGTCAAGCCTTCTCAACAGATTCCTGAAGCTTCGGAGTATTCAAAACCATGATCCGACTAATATTAACATATGGATGTGAGACGTAGATCTGAGGAAATCTGTTATAGGACTCCTAGAAAGGACAGAAAGAAAATTGTTCAGAAGAATTAAGGTAAGGATAGATCCTAATACCTATTTAGGATATATTTAACGACACAAGTCACAAAGACTTAGGTGGGCCGGACATGTTACGAGAGCGCGAAAACCAATTTTTAAGAAAACCTACTGGAAGAGTTGGGAGAGTTGGGAGATCCCGAGCATAAATGGAGTAAAAGATGAAAAAAGTGAAATGAAACGTCCTTAAATGGGAGAAAGCCGTAAAGGAGAGAGATTATTGGAGAAATATTGATCGAAAGGCAAAACCTGAATTATAGCCGTAGCGTCAAAGGTAAAAATTATATGTTAAAAAAAAACTCGTTATTGTTGTTCAGGCTCACATGACTCTGAACGGAGTAAAATAGGCAAGGGGTATGGGATTAATAAGCTAGTTGGTTAGAGGCCAAAAATTTGCCTACGAAAAACAATGCAAGATTTAGATACGTATTGACAAAAAAAATAGAAAAATAGAAAATGTCATCTAGTTATTGTTGCTTAGGCCCACAAAGTTTAGGTTAGGTTAGGTTGCAAATATAAATCAGTTCCTATAACTCCGCGTGGAGCGTATGGCCAAAACAAAAGAATTGAAGTCCGACCGATTTTTTACAAGTTGTTTGAGGCTATTCCAGTCTGTATGGGAGTCCCAAAGGTCAGCATCCACCATGCGACGCCAAGAGGTTGTTGGTCTTCCCCGGCTTCTTGCGCCTTGCGGGTTCCATGAAAGCGCAGCTCTACAGATTTCGCAGGTGTCTTTGCGAAGGGTGTGCCCAATCCACCCGAAACGGCGGCGTTTGATTATTAGTTCAAAAGGATAGTGATTGAGATCAACCGGAGACTATGAGATCCATTGTGTTGCCTAATTAAAAGAAGGGGTGGAAAGGAATTGAAGAAAAGGAGGGATTGTATAGGAGAATCAAAAAATGTACATCCCTAATCCCGTAAGTATTTCATGTTGCAGAACCATTTTGAGGATTCGACGAAAGCAGCCAAATCCGCTTTGGGCATATAGGCGAGACTACCTAGATCCCCAAAGAATGGTTTACGCAGAAACTAGGTTCGTCTTCTAAGAAGCGCCGGCAGTCGCATAGCAGATGTTGTGTGCTTTATGTCTCTTCCTCATCTCTGCAGCTGCGGCAGAAATAGTGATTGGGAACGTGACACCTCTCAGCCATATTGCCTATGGTGGAGTGCCCAGTTGTAACGCCTACCGCCATCCTAGTCCTGTTTTTATGGACGCGCAGGAGTTCAGATGTTCGGTAAGGATCATATCTCGGCCAGGGTGCTCGGGAGATACGTCAACCGGATACCATGTCCCATTCTCTTTATGCCACACGCGATACGCGATACGACATCCTGCAAAGGTCTTTTTATGTCCTATGGAGGCTCACATAACTCCGAATAAAATTAAGTGGTGCGGGATTAAGACGCGTAGAAGATAAACACGATATTTTTCCGAAAAAGTATCGAAAAACTTGACTTTCCTTAAATTTTACCTCTCTAGCTCTTAAGAACTCTAACTTCTAGCTTTTCATACAGACACTCAAATTTGCCTCTATCTCCCAATACCCTGGCCTCTAAGAGAGCTCCGCCTGTAATAAAGCCAGCTGCACATATTGTATTTATATAAATACCCTTTCCATAACTGACCATATTTGCGGCATTACTCAAAACCAACATGCGTGGGTGGGAGTATGTGGAATATGTTTTCATAGGGGTATGTACATATTTTAAGGGCGTGTGTTAAAACAATTAACACATTATGCCGCCTTGACATATTATAATTTGAGTGACATTTTTTTTTTCTCTGTTTGGGACCCATTAAACAAAGCGTCCCGCTTTAGATTAAGCCAGGACAAGGGTAAACATTGTGCCACAAGTCTGAAGTCTGGTGGCAACTGGGGTTGAGTGTGTGTAGCACATCTGTCCCTAATAAAAATTTATTATTATTATAAACTGTCAA